>MQVO02000023.1:0-497775 GCA_001986395.2 Irpex lacteus | reverse complement strand
AACGGAAGGCGGCTGGCGACTCCTTCCAGACCAACCTCAAGTAATGCTGCGGATATGTGGTCATAGTTTGGATGCACAACATACACTTTCTTGATAATTGCTTCCGCTCGTGCGAACTTGTCATTGAGTTCATCTCGAGCTTTGTCCGTGACTTTCTTCTTCGCGTTTAAAGGCAATGCTCTAATCTCTTCTAGTTGAGCAGGAGATGCATAGAAGTCGGATGATGAAATGAATGGAGATGTCAGATTATCAGGCGGAGTAAGAACTAGAGCTCTAGCCAAAGCGGTTAGAATCGATGTGCGCACAGCCCCCACGCGAAGGTTCTGACAGAGGGTGCGAACGAGAAACCGCGTTTCTTCGCCCTTAGCAGAAACAAGTAGTTTCTCTACCACTGCCTGCTTCTGTTTGCCGGCGCCGGATCCTTTGGCGTGTGCGATCTTGAGTAGCGATTCATACACGCCAGTGATTCGGAGCGGCGGATGAGGTACTAGGGTTCGTACATTAGACTTCGCCTCGAACGCAACATCCCCTAAAACGGAGTGTTCATATTAGTACATCAGAGACATCACACTAGTAGCGATAGCGGCGGACTGTTCACATACCTGGATCGCCGGTTGTATTGTACAATCGTTTCAAAGCAGCAGGGTGAGGCCAGATACGTCCTGAATGGCCCTTGAGATGATAGACGGTCCCAGACCCAGCTCCAATGGCGAATAGGGTGGTGAAAGCGCATTGGACAAAAGATACAGTGCCGGACACAAGGACGGAGGATGATACTTGATGATACTCCGCAGTGTGTTTGTTAAGGTGTTCAGTATGACAATTCGAGATCGAGTTCCGGACAATGTGGACAACGCGTGTGCTAGAAATGAATAGGGCGCAGACGCGTTAACCGGCCACGGGGACTTGTCGAGAGGATATGATAGAGGGTCTACTCCTAAAGATGGGTATTCGATGCTCTCAGCAGGGCTGTGCGCCGACCACTTTTGGAGTAGGCTTTATCGGACTCTTTGAGACCGAATTAGCTGCGAAGCTCGTATGCTCAACGATCTCAAGTCCTGCCTTGTTTGATTGGGTAGAAGAAGATGCGACGGCCTGCCCCTGATTAGTGTCGTCAAGGAGGTCAACATCGATAACCTCATGTTTCGGACCGATGGAAGTACGAGTTTGAACTGCAGCCGTTGTAGAACGAAAGGCCGATTCCAGATTGCGCAGCATATCCATGTCCAGTCCATCCTCTTCTGCGAATCTGCGGGCCAGCGCTGCATCGTCATCAACAGCAGAAGACGCTGTAGTTATGGCATCACCATGTATTCTGCTGGTTGAAGCCACAGGCGAACCGCTGGCATTGGGCGACGGAGAGACGAGGCTTGAGAAGGAATCAAGTTTATGTTGATCGCTGGGCGGTTTGGAACCAGCATTTCTCCGTTTTCCGGCGGAGTTGAAGGTAAGGACGTAGACGCGGAGCGTTTGGACATGTTGAGATGCAAATTGCGAGAGGGGTATCGTAAACTTTGGCATATAAGACGTGGTGTAAGTCTAGTCCAGTTCCGTTGTGCTGTCTCGGCGCTGAGATGGTGGTAGGTGACGAGACCGCAGCTGGAGTCAATCAAGTGGTCGAAGTCGAACCACGCCTGCCATATTAGGAGGCAATGCAAATCCCCTGACCAGGGTTTCTGGAAAGCTAAGAACCCTGAACTGCATCTGAATTCTTCGTAGCGAGATCTCAGTTACATAACGTTATGTGTGCGAGTTGTGTGCTCCGTCTCCACAACTTCTCAGAGAAGGCGATCGTAGGTATGATTGTGGGCTCCCTTCTGCGATCGCGCCTTCCTCACCCGCCTCAACCTCATTCAGCCCGTTGTGCGCCCGATTCTCTCATCAGAACATACTGACATAACATACAGTAAATGGATATATAACGCAGGTGATATATCAGCGAACGGTCCACTCCTGTCGCGAACATCCCGGAGGTGTCAAAGTACATAGCTGCCTTGTCTGTTCTGTTTTTTCGGAGTAAGCGGCTTACATTGCCTTCCTCAGGTCATTGCTTCCGTTTCACACCGTCATGTACACGGCGAGGTCTCCGTACGACCTTTCACCTGGCCTCGGAAATCTTGTACCTGATAACTTACTATGACATACGAACATGATAGCGCGATGTCATCTATCACTCTTGTATGAGCACGAGATCAGCTATGCTGGGTCCTATGCTCCAGCCAAAGGAACTAGCGTCGAGTCTTCGCCCTTGATGGGCAGATTGATTCTGATCACCCTCAAGGCCGGACAGATGGCGATATGTCTTGAGAAGGGTCCGCAATTAAAGCTACACGCGTACGGTGCCTGAAGTCGGCGAGTGCTGCTCGCGAACAAGCGATGTCCAGAATGCCGGCACAACGACGAGGGCCACAATGGTGCCGCAGATCAGCTAGCGCTGGCTGTCGCTGTCGTTCCTGGACCTGAGCATGATGTCAAGCCGTCAGCAAGGTTGGAAATAGCAATCAATGTGCAATTTCCTCATTCCGTATAGCGCCAGTCTACTCCTTAGCGAGTTCGGTCGGCTGAGGGGGGAAAAGATATTGTATGTAAGAGCGGCAGATGCGACCTCACAAACGCTTGCCTGCATGGGAACGTAACATGACGGAAGATGGTAACCTTGGTGAGTTGCATTGAGCTTCTCAGCTAGTGTCATACATGAATGTTCATGTGCGGTCGAATTATTGGAAGAATAATGGTAGAGCGAGTGCGCAGAGTGGGGCAGTCTATGAGTGTATTTAGTCCACAGCCAGTTTATGATCTCTACTGCTTTGTATGACATGCAGACAAAGCCAGTTTGGAATAACGGCAATGATGATTTGTCCGATTCTGGTGCTCCGACCTTTCGCTCTTGTCGGAGACGATACGGTGAGATTGTCTAGGATGTACTTAGACACGCGCAACTAGCTGCGTACCATTGGAGGGCGTTCGTTTGCCACGACGGACGTAATGTTGCTCTCAGCGACTACGTAAATCCACGATATTTCTGCTCAATATAAACTGTCCGAAAGTGTGAACGTTGGTGGGGCGTCCTTCTCGGAGTTATGAGGCCTTTTGGAGAGCCTACAGATATGAGCAACCTTATTAACGAATTCCGAGATTGCTCTCGTGGACGCGAACGGACCACGCAGCTGCTGACCCAGCCAAGTTCGTCCTTGATACATCTTGATAAATTGCGATCGGCACGCCCAGAACAATTTGTACTGTATTGTTTGTCATGACTCCCCAGGGATTAGAGTCGGGCGATGAAAGTGTCCACGTTGTGGATTGTATGAAACGTTGAGTAGAGTGACCATGGCTCGAGAGGAGCATAGCGTGACCGTCAGATAGGGGGAAGATATTGAGCCTGGTGCACCTTTTCCATTCGGCGTTGCGGTGTAAGAGATGCGCTCTGAGGCGACATCAACTAGAAAAATCTTCTTCCTCGCCTGTTGCAGGCAGTATGTATGTTAGTCGGGCGTTAATGTGATAAATAATTGATCGAGAGGAGAGTGAGTGAAAGGGTTCACGTACTTGAGATGATCTCCAGCAGCATTGTGGCAGTGATGGGTTGTGCCTGAAGGAGACTTAGCGTTAAATGGGTAGTACTTAGGGGAGGAGAAGCGGAGGCATTAACGCCAAGCTACCCCTCGAATTTCCCTGAGTTTTGACTGATGTCTGAGCGTCGCTCGCAAACGATGTCTGGAGGCTCAGCAGCGGTATACGCCACACAAGCGCAATGGCAGGGACACTACGCTGCTGCGTCGCCACCGGGAGGAGTATATCCGCCTGGCCACCATCAGTATCCATCTTCGTCGTACGTTACTCACAGCTCGTCTGCTTCTCTCAGACCCGGCCAGGCGAGTCCGAGCTCGTATCAGACAGTGATGGGTCAGACAGGCGGGTATCAGTCACCAGACCGCCAAACGTCCCCCTATAATATGGTCCAGCATGAGAGGTCATCCCAACATAGTGGCCTGCCCATCCAGACTCTGTCGTACCAATCCCTCGACCACCACTCTGCGAGCAGCAGAATAGACCCTTCAGGGGTACACCAGCCACCGTTTTCACTGTCCCACCACCAACACTCGCCGCCGCCGCAACAACAATCTCCGCACTCGTATTCACATCCCCGATCACTGCAGGCGCACGCCTCTCTTTCTTACCCATCACCACCACCTTCACATCCCGCTCAGCTCTCGGCGGCCTCGCCTCACTATTCCAACTCATATCCCGCTGCTCACCTGGGCTACTCCTCGTCTATGGACGCCGCCTCGCAGTATCCCGCGTCGCCTCAGCGGCCATTTTTCCTGTGACATGTGTGCCCTGTCCTTCAACCGTCAGCATGACCTCAAGCGACATCGCGATACGCACACGGGCGAGAAGCCGTTCCTCTGCAATGGCGGTTGTGGCAAGACCTTCACAAGAAAGGACGCGCTAAAAAGACATCAGGTCAGTGGTCTTCTCCACCAGCCCTCGCCGGCATCAATCGCCCCCTTTTGCCGCGTTCGCTCACCTTTTGTATTTCTGCTCATCATAGCTCGTGAAGAGATGTGGCATTGAGGAGGGGGCATAACGAGGTAGCTGGTCTAGCCTTCTGATCGAGGTGAGCTACCATCTTCAGTGGCCATATCGCACACTTAGGTCGCCGTTCTCACATGACCACCCAACAGAGCAATCCTATACCATCGTAATTGACCATCGTCTATTGCCCCGTGTATCGTACTACGTCCCCCTTATTCGCTTTCGCGTACCTGCACTCACCGTCTTGGTTGTTGTCTACACGGAAACTTGTACCATGTCCCCCTGTAAACTATTTTCTCCGTCGAATGCTATCCCGAGGGATGCCCGGACGGAAGCTTCTGATAGACTGGCACATATTTATACTATTTAGCATGCTACATCGATGGTCCATGGCACAAGAGAACGAGAGATGATAAGGTGACCAAGAGGTCGTCGATTGCAGATTTGGACTATGCCTCCTTTGTGGCGTCTGCCACCACTGCTCTCTCGAGAACCCAAGCCTGATGAGGCACGATCTTTTTGTAGTAGTTCTCCGCCACGGCGACCTCTTTGAATCCATGTCGTTCATAGAACTTCTTGGCCGCATCATTGGAGATTTGCACATGGAGGTAGATCGATTTCACCTGCGGCTTCGCATGGGTGGTCGCTGCTTGGATAATATGTTCCAAACTCTGTGCACCCAGTCCTCTTGAGCGGTAAGGCTATATCCCAAACATGTCAAAGACATTACAGGAGACTACAAGGAATCCACCACTTACAGCCAGTACACCCATCGTCATCACGTACAACTTTGCCTGATCTCCATGGGTTTCTAGTCGGCAGCAAAAAGTTCCTACAGGTATGTCATTGTAGTATACTATACTGAGCAATCAATAACAATGTTCAGCGGTAGAAAGACGAGTCTAGAAACCACGCACTAAGCTTGCAGAACTCTTCTACTTCTGCTTCAAGGATGTCATGATAAAACTTGTCGCTGTATCTGATTGGGAAAAGCACGGAATTGAGCTTGCGTACAGTCCCTGTGCATGGACTTCAGTAAACTGTGCAGCCCCGCTGCGACGGTAATGGATGACCCACCGAGGTTGTTTGGAGTCAAGGACGCGAACGAGACTCGCGGTGGTGGGCGTGAAGACGACATGGGAGCGTGGGAATGTTGGTCTCGCTCACACTTCGGTGCTGCCATATTCACCGGTACTTAGCCAGGCAGAGTAGCTCTCGTCTGCATGCGTATCGATGCCTTCAGGTAAGTCATGTCATAATCTTGTATGTTTCGCTCGTCTCATGCTGAAAGTCCTCGCGACGACTGCAAAAGTATGCTCAGTGCAAATGTAGATCGTCCGACGGCGCTTAGTGTCGGGTACTAATATTTGTCGTTCTTTGACTTTATCTCGTCGCTCATCCTAATCGAGCAAAACACGCTTCATGCCGTGCATTTCTGACTAGGCCAGCATATCAGCCTAGCCCTGAAACCACTCTTGTCTCTGCTTTCTGTCGCGTCCGACGACGTGTACGAACGGAGCAACTATTTCAGGTCCCATCATGAACATCGGCGAACACGACAGCAGTCAATATGTGAGTGTAATTAATTTTGCCTCCGTCTCTCCTTCAAATGCACCCAGCTGATGCACACTCTCAGGGCTAGATAGGCAAACAAACACAACACTGCTGTCAATCCTACATAATGATTCCGTGGGACTCAAACTTCGAGGGTGTCTAAAGCGACTCAGCTTGAAGCTCGGCGGTTTTCATTGGGGTCAGCGGGAGAACGGAAGATTAGTCAAGTGGTCAATTGTCGCCGCCAGTTGCAGCGCCTGGTCGATGAAAGCTACCTCTTCCGGGAACTACTGGTTGTCGTTGCCGCATCCCCAAGATGCCAGCCTTGCCCTCAATTGGATCAGGTACATCACTTGGTACCTGACGTTGTGGCGTGGCCTACATTCATTCCGTATCCGCCGGCCAATGGACCCATGGACTCTTGGGGCATCAAGGACGCGCCAAGTAAGATAGACTTCGTCCCCATCAGCTGGTGTGGTCCGTATATGGTACGGGCTCCGTATGATCCAATCTACCATGGTGTGGTGCTAACCGCTTTTCGGTGACTGTATCCAGTTGCCAACCGTCGATAACCGAGCGGAGCGCGGCTATAGGACGTCGCCATCTGTACATCATGAAAGATAATTCATGGACCTCTTTTCACCGCTACCTGTACGTATTCGTGCTTCGATACTATCTGAACGCTCTTGCTCATGCAATTACAACGGAACATCTTTGCTCGATTCGATCCTGATCCGCCTCTATTTATGCCTACTTCAGCCAAAGGTTGATACACAAGCCAGCCATGAAACAAGATAGCCATAGTCGTGGATCAGGCATTCCCGTCATCCTAAGCCCGTTAATTTACCATGCCTGTAAAGTCCAACTGTTGGGTGATGTCACTCGTTTGCGGTTGGCTTCCTCGTGACGACGTAATTCTCTCAAGACTATTATTAGTGAGCCTCAGGTAATCCATCAACCGTATCAGCCTCAACCTCAGAGGACGTTGTTCCAAGAACCACAGAACCACCACTAGGTTTGCTACGGCCGCGGTGCCGCGAGAAGACCACACTGTTTTCGAATGCCCAGAGCTATCTAGAACACTTTCAAACGTTACTGGCAGCCAATACTTCAAGATTCAACATCACTTTCGCTCATATCAACCATGATATAAAGGCAGTATAGTACGTACGTATCCTTCCCAAATACAGTTCGAATAGCTTATTTGACATATTAACGTATTCTTTAGATCCTTAATATAACTTCGACATCATACTCACATCGGTTGATAATGATGTGTCCAAATACGAGACGGCTCTTCATACTGTACTTCTTGTGCGTCAGAAAAGGCGATGCTTACCAAATCCCTTGCACATACAGTACGTGAGTCGGGTGCCCGTGATGATCGCCTACCGGATGCCTATGAGACCTGTCGACGAGCAACCTTGTTCAGGCTAACTGATTGGTCCTCTTCTCCGTCTTTATATGGAGGCACAGTGCCTCGATCTTATTGGAATGTCGGCCCCTGGAAAGGTAAAGAGGCCTGCCCATGGGAAATTTTCACAGGCCTGCTGCCTTTTACTCATATTCAATGCAGCTTTACTGACGCGACAATACAGGAAGTGTGCTTGGTGACTACGCATGGGTCACCTCGTCTATATACGTCATGACAACATGGTCAGCTCGCTCTGGCATGCGCAGATAGTCATTCCTCCGGCGTGGTTGCCTTTCCAACTTGCTACAACCTCGAAACGATCAGTCAAGAGGTTGAATGGGACGTATTGGTCAAGCAGTTTTGCGCCAGAATAGACTAGTCCCAGCATAACGAAGGATATCTGGCACCAATGATAGAAGGATGTACGTATACCCCGCGATGAATGGTCGTGTTACCTTGGATCACGAGGTGGGTCGGCAGAAGCTACTTGTTAGATCTACGTTTTTGCATTCCTGACAGGCACACGCAGATCGTACTTATGTGCCGAGAGCGTGTTGACAGGATAAAGTGGGTAACGTCGCCTTCCTTATAATAATCAGTTACTGAAGTCTGGAAAGCTTTACAGCAGGTTGACTACAAAACGCCGCTATGCTACTCCAATTACTGGTTCCGCATCCGTTCCCACTAGAGCACCGTTCCTTCCCCCTGCCATCCGGAAATAAAATACATCTACACGGGTCGAAACTCTCTCCGAGACTCCAATTGTGATCAACCATAGCCAAGCGCACATGCACAAAGATGAAGCGCTGCAGGTCCAGATTGTACTCCATATCCCGAGATTCTGTCAAATCCTCGTGAGCCCGATTATGATTCTAGTCGATACGTTGGCCATCTTACATACATGCTTCTATACCCTAGAACCTAGGATCCTTGCACTTGTATGTGATTCTGCTCCCACGGTCTCGTTTCCTCGTTGTCGGTCGTTCTATTCGATGCAAGTACACGTCATCAAAGCTTCGGAAGATACACTTCCCATGGCTGTCATAATTTGCAAATGTGACTGAAATGTAATGCCAATGGCCGTCCCTACTCGGAATGAGGTACCATGGATGCGAAGGAATCATAACATCAGGATAGGACACATGTAATGACACAATCAGGAATTGGGCGGGAGCGGGCGGAAAACATTGTTGTACTCACTCTTCGAAACGGAATGCGACTGCGGTATGGCGCTTCACCCATTCAATTACTTCGCCAGAGTTTGTTACATGAAACGAATGGTCTTGCATTGTTAGGAGCGTCGCATTTTCTATTGTACACCTTCTGGTGAACTGTCTTCCGTCGCCGAAGACACCGATCATGTCGTCCAGGTCATGGTCCACCGCTATTTCTCTGGGGATACCAGGGTACCTTGAATTATGGGTGTCCACTCGTACTTCATAAATCGACCCATCGTCGAAGTACAATGCCAATTTCGGGTGCGGATGCACGCGATGTATGTTTACCACTCGCTTGCCCACGATGTCCACAGGAGCGATTCCGAGGGAGTCCAGACGTCGACCATCAGTTTTCTGCCAACGAGCGTTCCTGCTGCTTGCCAGTGTCATGTTCTTGTCAGACAACGATCTAGAGTCGCTAGAGCTTATTGAGCATGGCGAAAGGTCGCGAAAGCGCACTCGTCTCCGCGCTGGTTGCGTCTGATCGGGAAAACCCTTGTCAGGTAACATATCGGTGTCTAGAGAGTTGAGATGATAGAGCAAAGTTCAGGAGAGCGGCGAGGAAAACAGCCTTGATCAAGCATTATGAGTCCCGCCGTGATAACTGAATGAGGCCTTAGGCCTTGCTATTGAAGGCCACATGGGCCATAGGCCGCAGACAAGGTTATGAGTGGGTGAAAGTGGTCAAAGCGGCATTGACCACGTAATTATTGACTAGCCGTATGATAATGTGTACTGTTTTAGCTACGGACAACCAACTAAATACCTGTGGAGATGGAGTCAGCAAAGACAATCGCCATTCATCATAGACGAGATGCTCACCGTTGGAGGCAAAACCGAGGCGCTTGTTGCCTAGATCCCATACTGTATAGTAGTGCTTGAATGCACTTCCGCCGATGACTGTGAAGAACTCCTGGGCATTAATGAGAGTCTGACACAGCTCTGGCTTGTTTCTGAAAGGCCCGACGCTGAGCTCGCTGCTAGGAATCTTCAAATCGAATGTGCTGCCCGATTCTGACTTGAAAGCAAACGATATCTCAGCCGACAAGGAAGTCAGCTCAGAGCAGGGAATGCCGTAGGTGCCGGGCTCATCTGCATTGGGTTTGATGTTGGGAGAGATTTGGGCATAAATGGCCTGATTGTCACAAAGCATTTAGTCAACGGCACAGTTTTGAAAGATGATCCGTACCTCAGTGTCTGCCTTGGGGAAAACAAGGTTGCTGGTACCGCTATCAAAAATGATAACACGCTCTTGCTGCAGCGTAGTTGTAGAGTTACCGTTGACAGTAATCCCAGTCGAGTTGAGCTGCCACGTCCCAGAATAATCGAAGTTCAGAGGTATATAGGTTAGTTCACCTGAAGAACATATGTGATCATTTGAGATGGATCGTATTACGAGGTGCTGTCTAGTCGACTGACCTTGGAACTTCGAATGATCGATTCCTCCCAGCGTTAGCTCTGCGTTACCGACCGCTTTTGGCGTCAAATACAGACTGAATAGTGAGGGAAGTCCCTGCTTCTCCAACCCAGCGAAGAGACCTTGGGCTATCGAGGATATGCCTGTATCATGCAGAGCATCAGTATTAAGTTCGGGTATTCATTGGGCTCATCTATCTGACCTTGAATCCCACTGAAAGGATCAGGAGAGAACGTAGGAGTTTGGTAGGTAATCAGGTAGAGGAAGACATTGGGTACCGAAACACCTCCCACGGCGACCGTGTCATTTCCAGAATGAAGGAGAAGATACCAATCATCCTCTGTGGTGGACACAGGATCGACACCAACACCCGTAGCAAAGGAGATATATTCATCCTCAAGCCCTGATTCCACCCAAGTAGAGCTCTTATTCGCGTCAAACTTGACTTGGTTATTACAGGTTTCTCCACATAAGGTGCCTATGACAATGAATTGAGACTGCGATGTGGCCAGAGTCGGAAACAAAATTCACTCACTTGCAATCTCCAGATCTATACTACCACTGTCAAAGACAACTGTTACGGTCTGAGGCGGCGTCCCGACTGGAAGAGATATGTCTGTCAGTATCATACACAGGTACGGTCCTTGTAAGCTTAGCCCAAACCTTGGATGTCACCGTACCATCTTCAAGATGACAACGAGAGGAAGATCAGTATGTAATCAAGAATCAGAATGGCGAACTTACTGAAGGTCAGTACCATTGTAATAATCCGTAAGAGGGACGTTGATGGACGACAATCCTCGTTTTGCGATCGATGAGCTTCCAGAGATATGACGAGAGCTCAGGGGAATAGTTTGAGGACGGGCATGATGTACGACTGCTGGCCCAGCATTAGCGAGTGCAGCGAGGGCAACACACAGAAAGGCAGAGGTCAACATGATTGCCAACGAGAGGAATGGAACGAGGCAATGCAGAGGAGCAACCTAAGTCTTCGAATTCCTGTGCTGCTGCGTAAACTCACCATCAGAATATATATGCGGGCCCCAATCACCGTGTTTGCACGAACTTGAACCTACTTGAACCGCTTCGTGACAAGGAAGCCTTAAATGACTGTCTGATGATGCACAGCATCTATGCAATGGACGTCCACATTAGCAATTACATACCGATGCGCATCGCAAACAGTAGACGAAAAGGACTTGGCTGACGAGAACGGAGAGACGCATTGTGTGTATCGCCACGGCCGTCCTAGATTGTAGATGGTACTCGGGCTCTCGAAACCACGCATACAACGAAAGGGATGTGGTGGTCGGCTACAAAGCGGCATCAAGCGCTGGAAAAGGCTGTTTCAGCTCGTGGCCACTTTGTGGCGCTGCCGTTTCCAGCAAAAGCACAGGCGGCATACACACATAACCAATTCTGATAAATACAGCATAAGGAAGTAAAGACACAGGAGATAATTAAGAAGGAGTTTTATCGTAGACTTGGGAGACTGACACGGCGAGGGTTTACGAGTAAAGGAGTCGTAGGTAGATGCAACTCAGATTAAACCGAATCCCGCAGCAAACATGAGCAGACTTGCCCACATGCCCCATGAAGAGCTGCGGTCTACGAAGTGGTGAGCAGCGCTCGTAGAGGTTGTCGGCTCGGATCCAGAGGCGGTGGCTGTGCTATTCGGAGAGTTAGTCGAATTAGATGTAGAAGAGCTATTACTGTTCTGATGAGCACACAAACGCCATTGCTAGATGAATGTCTCAGATTACATACCTGATAGTGGGGGCAAAGCCAAGTCGCTTTTGCCCAAGATCCCATACGCTATAGTAGTGCTTGAACAAACTTGCGCCCACAATCCAAGTGTCGTCCATCGTATTGATAAGGGTCTGACAGATATCTGTGTTGCTTTTGAAAGGACCAACGCTGAGCTCGCTGCTTGGGATAGTCAGGTTGAGCGGTTGACCATCCTCGGAAGTAAAATGAAGAGTGATCGCGGCGGCTAGCGAGGAAAGCTCTGAGCAAGGAATACCGTATGTATTCGGCTCTTCTGCAAATGGTTGGATCCTTGGTGAGATGAGAGCGTACACGGCCTGTATAGTGTAGAGGTTAAGTGCCTGCAGGAGTACTATGGTCTCCTCGCTCACCTCAGCATCATTTACAGGCATGATCATATTACTCGTTCCACTATCGAACAAGAAGAGACGGGTTGTGTTGATGGCTGTTGCGTTGTCGTTCACTGTGACACCAGAAGACTGCAGTTGCCAGAAACCAGATCGGGGATCGGTGATTGGAGCATAAGTCAGGTTTCCTATTCCTACCGTCAGTTTGAGTCCTCATAATATACAATGAGACGCACCTTGAAACTTCGATGAGTCAATGGTACCAAGACTGAGCTCAGCATTCCCTACATCGTGTGGCGTTAAATAGAAACTGAACAGGGAGGGGAGGCCTTGGTCGACAAGTCCAGCAAACAGTCCATTGGCCGAAGGTGACATTCCTATAATAGCATCAGCGGTTGAATACTGTGAGGCTCAGCTGGATTGAATTTGCGCACCTTGAATGCCACTAAAAGGATCAGGCGCAAACGTCTCAGTTTGACCAGTGATGAGAAATAAGCTGATATTGGGTACTGAGATGCCACCGACAGTCACTGTGTCCTGTGCACTGCGCAGTTGCAGCTCCCAGTTGTCCCCAACCACGGGCTCCACCCCTACTCCAGTCCCGAATATCAATGGAGAAGTTTTCCCTCCGTCAACGAACGTGGAGCTCTTGGTTGGATCGAACTGTACTTGGTTGGCGCACTGATGTCCACAATCGGTACCTGTTATGGATGATCGCATTAGCAGTCAATTCTAGTTCGTCAAATTAAGTTTACGCACTTGCTATTTCCAACGTCACACTACCAGTATCAAACACAACAGTCAAGTTCTGTGGAGGGGTACCAACTAAGGTGCACAGTATGAGTAACTTCCACGAGCAACGTTGTACTAGCAGGTGACCATCTCACCTTGAATGTCGCCGTACCACCTATTATGACACAATATTAATCGTAAGTCGCTGAAATCGGTACCAGCACGATGTGGTACTCACTGAAGGTCTGTTCCGTTGAAATAGTCCACCAATGGGACTGTGACCGGCGACACTGCTCTCCTTGCATTCCTAGCGCGTCCAGACAGTCTACGGGAAGTCAGGCCAATCGTTCGCGGAGGCGGTGACGCGGATACCACCGTTGTCGTCCATGAAGACAGAGCGAACGCAGCCGACAACCAGTTAGGAGGAAGCATTATGGCCCAAGGGAGGTTGATCGACCTGCTCGTGGGTGCCTTGCGAGAGTAGGTGGGGGTTGCGGCTCACCGCCTTCCGCCAAGTCTTGAGAGGCGGCTGGAGACGGAAACGGCGCGCCTATCATGGGAAGGCCAGGCTGACATAGACAACAAAGACCATCGATGGTGAGAGACAGCTTCAGAGTTGCCCATGTTAAGGTTATGAGGGCTCATATAGAGAAGTTGTTCGAGGGGCAACACGGTGGATGTGTATTAGTGAGAGACAAAAGCACAAACGCTAGCGCGACTGGCAGAAGCTAAGGGAGCACGAGACGCCAAGAACTTCCGCAAAAGGCAATAGCTTTGTGGCGTTACTGCACGATGTTACCATCACTCATCGTAACAAGTTGAAGTGACGCGCCGTCTCTGATTGTTCTCGTGCTACAGCCATCGACTTGACAAGCACGTCTCCTTGAATACTCTTCAAATTTTATTATGGGTACATTGCAACTATTATATATTGTGTTCTGACATATGTCACCGGCACTCACGCGACATCCCACAGCATCTGAAGAGGTTCTCAACTTCAACCCGCCTCATGCGCCACACCAGAACGCCATCGAGGCCTTCAACGTGGTCCTGCCCACCATCAAGTCCGAGATCATCAAGTCGCGTCACCATTGGGACAAGCATGAACCCAAGATGTGGTCTCGCGCCGCAGGACTAAGCGATCACGAATTGACAGCCTTCACAGTCGAGGATGACTTGGTCGAGGTCAGAAGCGCTGCGACATCGTACGGGAACATTATCCTGGGGAAGATTAGGATCCCCGCTGTGAAGGATGCGGAAGGAGAAGGGTTCGTTCACGTTAGGTACGTAGTGCACTTCGTCATGATCGACGTTTATAAAGGGTTGGTACTCACGTTCAATATGCTTTTTGTGATGCAGGATCCACGATCCTCCCAACAGGGTAAGCTTTTGCTTACCGCCGCGCATTCTACGCCCTGAGCAGATTCTCACGCTGACACCTAGGGTACCGAGGATGTACGATTCCATTCGATCTTCACTGACGAAGGCAACCGCGACGCCGAGGATCATCCAACGACTTGGCGAGCGATTCAAACGAGGACCACTCCGCTCGGGTTTTTCAATGAGTAAATGGATGTCCTGTGCCAGTAGCTGGTGAGAATTATCTAGATGGAGTATATACCAGGGTGAGAAGCTAAGGAAGGAAGGAATGTCAATGAATGTATAACACTTGGTATGACTCGGGTTTCAATGGTATTGGTTACGTTCTACACGCACCCCGTACCTGGCATGATGCATGAATGTCGAGCTCGTTCGACATATGCCACGGTGCCAGTGGCATCAACAGAAGTACCACAGCCGTGCCTTACGATGAAGGCACTCGACTGTCGGTAGAGCATACGCAATGGTCGTCGCGATCGCACATGAGACATACGAGCTCGCATAGACGTACGCATCTACTGTTGTACAAATTCGGGGCACAAGTACACATGCATCTTCAAGAGACGCACAACCGGGAGACACATGAATGGTGGACAGGCAATGAGATGAATGTGGAGACAAAAAGGAGAGAAACAGAGATGAATAGGTACAAAGTAGGCAGGATGAAAATGTACGAGCCGAGATGAATAAAATAGACATTCGGGATGAAAGGAAGCAGAGAGAAAAGAAAGGAAAAAAGAAGTGACACCGATGCTGAAATACTGATACTGAACACAGTCCATGTATCCGAATCATCAAAACAGAATAGAATCTCAAAACAATCAGCTAACTCAACACCGACCAATTACCGAAGGTATTATACGCAGATAAGCTAACATCTGCGACGTGCGCGCCATTCATCGTCGATTCCAACATGACGGAGTGCGAGACAGATTCGTACAGCGGGGGCAGATGTGCCGGTCCTTTGGCAACCAATGGGTTGAAGGCGGACAGTTGACCATGGGTGTACGACCGCTCGAGAGGGTGGGAGTATCCTGAAGTGGGGCCCGTGATGTTGCCAGAGAACTTGCCCGGATGACCAGCTTGCGGCGGAACGTCGACGAAGTTGGGGAATTGGACAGTCCTCTCACCATCGTCGGACGACGCAGTGGAGGCGGTGGACATAGGCGAGTAAGCGAGGGAGGGTGTCGAGACGGGAGGCGAAGGGAAATAGGCGGCGAAGAACGCATTCGACTGTGAGAAGCTACAATCCATATTTCCGCTGGCTTGCGCGGTGAACTGAGTACTTGGACTAACATCCATGTCAGGCTCCGCAGAGAACAAACCAGTCGCGACGACGCCAGATGGTGCCAACCATGTCTCCGAGTAGGGGCCACGTGCTGCGGATCCAATCTCTGGAACAGTGACGCTGCGGCGAAGACCAGATACCGTCGATTGCGACGTGGAGCGGACTGCGGGAGGGCGAGCGGCGAAAGGCGCAGCAGGCGCGGGTGCAGGTGCCCAGTTACAAGTAGGTAGCTGCAGAGTAGCTTCGCTTCGGCACCTTGCCACTGCGCGATGGGTTCCAACGGGAGTCGACGATGTCGCAGGTACCTTACCTACCCAGAGCCTCCATTCGAGAGCTTCTCCGACGGCACGTTCGCAGCGACCAATCTCACGAGGGGGAAGGCCAGCAAGTTTCGCCCATGCTTTGTTGGAGTATGAGCGATCTTGCAAGAACTTCGAGGCGAGAATGAGGCATGCGAGGAACGTGCGGCGAGGGCAGAGAAGCGGCGAGGGAAGAGCAGGGAGGGGAGGCAGTGAGGGAGATGCCTGCTTGGAAGATGCAGTAGAGGTTGCGGGAGGAGGAGCAAGGGGCTCGTTGACGTCCATAGAGGTGAGTAGCTCTGTAGGGGGCGCTGTAAGAGGTTCCTGCAGTTCCACCCGGATAGTCGGTGCGTAATCCGACGGCAGTGATTGGTCCATTTCTTCGCAGAGGCCAGCCAACCGAGCATTCTCCTCGTCGATATCGCCCATAATGATGCGTTCTTCTTCCGCTACGTCTTGAACATCCTCCGGATAGTCCACCTTGTTTTTCTCACGGGCGATGAGTTCAGGAACTTTAATCCGAACAGCCTCCAGATAGCATAACGCAGTCTGCAGGACGCTCGTAGACGTGCGCGAGCGCCGAAGCACTTCGTGCACGAACCCTCGGATGGGAACTACTTGACTTGTGCGGCAGGACGCTGCCGCGATCTGAGCAGTCGGGGATATCGGCGAGGTTGAGATGGGCGAAGGTTGGGTGGTTGGAGAGATCGGGGAGGGTAGTTGGACATTGCGAACAGGCGGCTGGACAAGCGGAACATCAAATAGGGCGTGGCCGCTAGTCGACGAGTCAGTGCTTGAGGTGGCCTTCGTGCAAAACACGGCAGGTATGTCTTCAGGCTGCCAAATATCACAAAGAGATTTGACGGCTTGATCTAAGCGAAGGCGTGTTCGAGATTAGCATATATTCCCCCAAAATGGCGAGGGCCTAAAAGGGAAAGCAAGTAAGTTCAGATACGCACCAACAAGACCAGATACATATTTATATTTGTGTTCGCGAAGGGGGCCACCGGCAGCCGGAGTCGGTTTAGCGGGGGTGATTGATGGGAGACTGGGGGCGGAATGGATGACAGCAGGACTAATGTAAGTCGATGTGGATGGTAGTACAGTTGAATTTGGGGTATTGAGATAAGTTTGAGGAGAGCGAGATAGAGCGGGGGGTGTTGCTGAGTTGAGGTTATTGGAAGTGTAGGGTTGCCAGCGGGTCCTAGCGCGCGAGGCGCCAGGACCTCGATGGGCGAAAGAGTGAGAAATAGCGTGCATTCTTCTTTGGTGGTACGGTGTCGGCCAGGAGATAACGAGACGACTGAGTGGAGATTCGAGAGAGATACGGGACGGGAAAATGTGTTCAGATCAGGATTTCAGCATCGACGTCGAAAGTATTAAAAGTGTTGTGTACGGTAGAATCCAGGGAAACAGAGACAAGGACGATATCTTCAGAGCTTTTGCGAGTGGCGAACAGTGGTAGCGGAAATCTTGGTACGAATGCGGCGGACATTGCGCTAGTTTGGTGGAGGGCGGATGTCCTAAGTCACAGACTTTGGACGATCCGGCGGGTTACAAGTTCCTCTGCGAGGGCGGAGGCACCTGTAAGGGTGTTCGGGTTGTTTCGGAGGCTAGAAAGACGGCTTTGACGTTGTGCACGGGGGCGGCGACGGTCTTCAAGGCAGCGAGGAAGACGAGCAGGGGGGTTATAAGGCGCGGCAGTACGAGTCACCTCTTCTCACACCAGGCGGGAGTCACTACCACAAAAACAGCCGGCTTCGGCGCCAGATGTCACACAACGTGACTCCTCGGCCCAGTCCGAGGCCGTTGTGGCCTACGTGTGGCTGTGATGCCGGCGCTTTGTAACGCCGTGTGACGCGGTGGTCCGCCCGCGTGTGACTTGGGTCATCTTGTGGCCGGATTTGAGTGCTCTGCCTGACTCGCACCGCAGCACAGGCCTGAACCATGTTCCCCATCCATGTTCCTCTTCGCCGGCCAGTCCGTCGGGCGTGGACTCCCGCTGACTTGTCCTCATCTGCCAAGGATCTCCTGACTCTCACCACGAACACTGCCTTGCTGCAGTTCTCTCGCACATCTGCCCCTAGCGTCACCACATCTCTGTTGTCGGCGACGACGACGATCTTGTATTTACTCACTCAGATAACGGCTGATAGGCCTGATAGCACATAACAGGTCCTTGTTCGTATCGAAACGTGTTTATCGCGCGCTGCTCTTGTCTTGCGCGCATCATCCAAACTGGTCTGCTGTGACTCGTCTCCCGAAAAAAAATTCACCTCCTTTGTTGCATTGCGTTATTGATCTACGTGACTTACAGGTGACTGGTGGCGCTAATCGCGCATGCCCAATGTCATTGCCTTCACACGCAGCTTTCTGGCGTAATTCAACGAACCCAATGGTGTTTATCGACCAACGTGCCAAAGCTGCGTCCAACGGAAATGATTGACTTCGAAGCTACGCCGTTACTGCTCGCACTCCAGTGCAATGCGGTGACAGTTTCCGGCGTGACCTCTCCATATCGATTATCCTCTCGCGGACCCGTGGAAATTTGATTCCGTGACCCGTTTCCGGCCATCCTCCGTTCAAGGTATTGACTCTGCAACATGACCCAACATGACCCATGTTCAAGCAGCCCGCGCTGATTCGACAGTACACTAGCCTTTTCAAGGCCTAGGCTTCTCACCTTCACGATGAGTACAACTCCTCGCGCAGTATTCTACTTACACCGCTCCTTGCGAAAGAGTTTGCACTGCCCATAGTATGGCTTGGGGCAATGAGGTGGTGGCCAGTAAGAAGCGATGTGTACTCGGCTATCCTGACTGTGCTCGTATGGTCAGTGGGTAGACGGTTGTGACTAATCTATTCACACGGTTTCCAGATATCCAGACAAGCGTTGTAAATACACTGGCGCCCACAATGCATCATGACCTGGCCGCAGTTTGGGCAAACGCGCTGTCTCCATCATTTTCATCTCGCCAGTGGCCCACTTTACTGTTACTCGGTGAAAGGAGCAGGCGCAATGATTGTTCTCCTGCTCGCTAGCCCATACTGGGACCGTTCAAGAATGCAGCAGAGTCACCCACAAGTATCGCTGTGGCAACTTTTGGTCGCGAGAACCGAGGTAGCCACCACATAACTCGGCTTGGCTGTTCAGCTGAGTGATCTTGCGGTCAAAATGGTCGTCACACGACCGGACCCGATGATATGACCAAGGTTGTAAGTCCATAATGGGCCATCGCTCTTTACACTGACTTGGCGTGCAAGAACGATGCAGAAGTCATGGTCAGTGGGCATAGCGGCATTGAGCTAATTCATGGAACATCGAGATTCATTTATTCTGTCACCGGTATCCTGACTCTGACTCTCCAGAGACCCGGCGAATCTCGAAAAAGTCTGGAAATCCAGACGCACCGACATGGATATCTGGAAACGCCCGGACCATTGTCTAGTCCGCTTGCGACTGGCCTTTGCGAGTCGATGCTACGTCAAGAATATATTTCAAGGTACAGTACCTGGCAGCTGTTTCGTACGTAGTGCTTCAACTGACACACTTTTCCAGTTACAGACGGACAGGTGGCTCGTGAAGGGACAAAGCGTCCAAGCCAACGGCACTTTTCGTCTTTCAAGCTATAAAACGTCGCACCACATCACGGCTAGACATCGCTAGACCCCACCACAACGGGCCCTTTTTGTCACGAAAAAATGAATGTGCCATGACGGGACCGAATACGATGCTTTGACTCAAGTTGTATACTAAACGCCCACTGCTTGACCGGATAAACTTGCCATCTCTGAGATCGTTCTCATGTGGCGTGTCGTTACTGGTGGCCACACAATCGCATCTTGTTCTCTTCAGTGTCAACGTTCACACAGAGATATACGTGGCCTACAACCCGAATTGTAGCAGCTGATTCCGAGGAAATTCGGCCATAACCACGACACCGTAACCCGGGCCACACGATTCGTGCCCTCGGCAGACGCGACAATACCAACAGGCTGATTTGTCGAATGAATAATGTGAGTGATATCGTGATACATATGCATTTTGTTACCATCGCGAGTTAGGCTGACGCAGTCATGTTTTGTGTGACAGTGACGTGTGGCCCGATGTGCTATCCGCGGCCGAAAACGTCCTCCTTTGGTTCTGTGTTTACTCCGATGGCGAAGTTACATATGCTAATGTTGTGCCTATCACGGAGTGCTCTGTGACTCCGGAGAGTCGTTGGATTGTAATTTGTGGTGGCTGTTTGCAGAGAGGTTCGCAGTTTGAATCCTGACGCCCCGACGCCCCGAGGATCGTCTTCAATAAAGCTGGTGCTGTAAGTAAGAAGGTATGTGATGATATACGGAGCATGCTCTCCGCGAGTGATTTATATTTATTCATAGCTTGGACAGATCGCTGTCTAATTCTCGATGTCATGTATGATGACTCCGCAAGTCAACCACCACGGCAGTGCCTGTTTCTTCTGTAGATGCACAGCGTGGTGCGTCTCAGCAACCCCTCAAGCCACAAGGCCCGATGAGAAGCTGATGACTGAGTCGTACATCCACTGCGTCTCCTCTCTCTATTTATTTCTGTACGCAGGTAGACAACTACCCGCTTTGTCAGCACCAATTCCCCCTACCTGACTCAGCCAGTATCGCTGACATGCCGACCGCTTGGTTGTACCTACGTACGCCCTCTCCGCACCTCGGCACGAGGACATCGCACGGACCTCCGGTAACTTCTACGCTGTCACAACGGCGCGGATACACTGCGCATACTGCTTCTCGGCCTCGACACCCCGTTCACTCATCGTAAATACGCAAGGCCCTGGGTAGACGGAGAGTCAGAAAGACTGCGCATCCACCGTCGGTTTTCTGGAAGAAATCTTGAAACTGTGGACAACGCGTTAGGGGACGCTTGCCAGTCATTTGTGAGTACTGAGTTCAAGCTGTGACAGATGTGATACAATGTGTGTTCCTCAGGACTGACTGGTTCAAGTTATATCCCGAATGTCGGTTTTTACAGACTCACATCCGTTGATTAACAGATCCGACATCAAGTCATGATTGGTCGCTCGTATTCTGCGAGACTATCGAACAACTTGACCGCTCTGCATACTCCATAAACATCGCATGCGGTTATATATCAATTACTTCGCCTTGACTCGCTCGAAATGGATGGGTGCGATACTGGTTGTCATCTCGAGCACGGTCCCTTCATCTAACATCAACCTCAGTGAATTTGTCTTCCAACTTTACAGCACCAAGATTAAGTAACGCGTTCAAATCAGACGCCGGGACGAAGGTTGGCAGCTAGGATACTCCCTTGGCTCGCTTGGATCCACCAAATTGGTCTGCACAAGACTCAGTTCGCGTCAAGGGATTTGTCCTGTATCCTGTATGTATTCATGCAAGGTCGCCAATCTCTTATGGATAACTGCATGGCATCGCTCCGCAGCTGGTGAGTCTCTCACAGGCTGTGTCGAAACCCACCTGCACGAATCACTCCATCCGCTACAGCCGTGCCTTACCCTCGCCAGTCATTGACGATCAATGCACAATGACCAAGCAGAGTAAGTTCCGTGCGCGTGCGGCTTTCCAAGCCGGCCAATCGAAATTTGCTTTAGAGTTTCAGGCGGTGGCGAGGTATTCGGGGCAGGCGGTGCACTCCTATTGTTCGGTATGCTTCCCAGAGGAAAGGCGTATTTGAGTCCCTATACGAAGTCACAGATTCTCCGCATACTCGCTCACGCAGCAACAGATGCCCCCTATTAGGGTAGTGGGCTGTCCCTATCGTGAAGTTCTCCTCGAGTAGTGCCTAGGTGTGCTTTTGGTTTTCTGCGGTATGGCGGTACAATCGGCGATAACTCATATCTATACTGCGCATGATAGAAGGAGAATATCATTCCCATATACATCGTACATGATGATCGTGACAGTGAATAGCAAGAGCAATGGCAAGAAAAACTCTGTGAGGTGAGAACAAAATAATGAACCATAACACCCCATCATTCCCTATCCCGCTCTCGTTCCCTTTGTTGCTCCCGCTCTCGTGCTTTCTGAATACGCAATAACATATCCCCAAGCACGTCCCAAGTAACAAGACCCGGATGGTCTCTGACGTCCAAGTCCAAATCGAGCTTGAACCCTCCCAGCTTCCTCTTCTTCCGTACCATAGGCTGTGCAGGCCTCGAGCCAGATGCCCTCGCACTCGGAGCCGGACTGAATTCTTCTTCACCGTGACTACTTGAAGACTGACGCATCTTCACCCGTTCTGCCTTCGACTCGATTTTCTTGACACTTGCATGAGAGACAGAGCTACGAGCCTTAGCAGAAAGCGACTCCTCCCTCATCAAGTCGATGCTCCTGACCCTGTCGACAGTCGAGGTTAACGAATCCGTTTTGACGAGCTCAGGAGCTGGTGGAACATCTCGTAATATCGAATGTCTATCAGAGGCAGCTCTCCGTTTCCGTGGCGGACTTGCTGGGGGAGACGGCGACTCTGACTGTTTTCTCCTCTTGTGCGGGCGGAGATTAGGTGTAGATGTCATAGACTCGTCTGCGGGTGCCACCCTCTTCCGTTTCTCTACCGCACGATGTTCTGAGGAATGCCTTTTCCCATCCAATGCCTGAAGTATATCAGGCCTCTCCACATCCTTGCCTTGCACTTGAGCGCCTGATATCGTAGACTCAACCTGCTTTCCCTTTCCCCTGGACGCACTCGCACTACTCAGAGAGGTCCTATTAGACACGACGTTCGCAGATGTACCCGTCTCCGATTTCTTTCCACTGGCTTTCGACAGTGCCGTCTTGTTACCGTTCCGTTGAAAGCTTGGAGCAGCCCACGCCTCAGGATCATGAAAGAGGAACCGCGCCCTCGTTTTCTTCGCCGGGCTCTTGGAGCCTGATGTCGACGCATTGGAGACAGTCGAGGGACCAGCCTCAGCGTTGAGGTACACACGGGATGATTGACGGCGGTACTTCGTTTGTGGCGTAGAAACCGACGCTGAGACTGAGTTGGCTTGGTTGTTCAGTGGATACTGCACGTTGTGGGAACCTGAGACGGCTGTACGCCCATTAAGAGCAGACACGGACGCAGAGGCAGATTCTGCGTGCGCGGAGAACGACTCTTCGTCCATGAACACGTCTGGTTCAGACGGCAGAGACGGAGTCCGTGAGAGCGGTGGGCTTCGCGTAGCAGACGAATGTCTTGAACGACATCGGCCACGCTCTTCGCGTTGTTCTGTCTCGTGACGCTTTGTCACGGATAGAGTTTTCCCCTTCGTTCTTGGCTGCGAGGATGTATGCGAGGTTGGGCTCGCATCCGCGATTTGTTCATCCTCGTCTTTCTCCAAGTCCGCTCGAACCATCCTAGCAGTCTGAACCTCATCGTAGCTCACCCGTTGCAGCTCAACCTCCTCCTCAACCGATCCATCCACTTCATCCACCTCTTCAAATCCACCTTCTTCTCCGCCTTCAACTTCACTCCCGTCTTCATCTCCATCTTCCTCATTACCTATAACCTCTTCCGCTTCACCTACCCCCTCAGACTCAAACCGCTCAAGACTCGCCATCACCTCGTCCTCTGCCTCCGTCAAGTCCTCCTCCGTTTCGGTTTGCGTTGGCTCTTCCTCTTCCATCGGCACATAAGCTCGTGCGCTGGGTAGATCATCCGCGTGTGGTTGGGACTCTTCTGCTGTGACGTCAGAGTCGGGGATCACGTCTTGTCTTTCTTTGAGTTCCTGGTGGTTCTGCTCGATGTCCTGCTCCGAGTCTCTTTGCGACTCGTCTACAAAATCGCCCTCATCCTCCTCAGCTATCTCACCTTCGTCTTCTGTACGTTGAGGCGCTGCTTGAGGTTTATCCTGCGACTGAGACTGAGAAGTATACTCCAGCGACTGCGCCAACGGATGTTCCTGAGACTCTTTCCTTCCCTCCACCTCGTCTCCCCTTTCCTCGTCCTCACCTTCCCGCTCATCCTCCCCTCTCGATTCCTGGCTCTTCACAGGCGATTCAAACACCCCTCCCCGCCTCTCCACCTGACTCTGCAACAACCACACGCTCTGACTCTCGCTTTGACTTTGACTTTGGCTTAGTTCTAAAGCCCGCTTCTGCGACTGAGATTGAGATTGAGAGTGCGTGGTCCCGGTGGTCCCCGAGGTATCCGAGTTCGGGACGAGCACCCTGCCCTTGCCTCTATCCTCCACCATGGAGTCATCGTCGACAGCACGCCGCTTGAGGATCCGCTTAGCCGAGTTCTCAGGCACATGGGGAGAAGGCGAACGTGCAGGCAGGGCAGACGAAGAGACAACGAGTACTACACCATTACTGTTGTTATTCGCCGGCGAGGATTGCGAGAGATGATCGTTGCGGCTGTGAGAAGGAGGTAAGAAGGGAGAGGACGGTCTGGGACGTTGCGCAGCTGGGGGGAGCGTAGCTGAGGAGTAGAGATGAGGGTGTGAGCTCGATTTTTCTGGGGAGGCGGGGCCGTCGTCGACGTGCATCGGGCTCTCGCGGGTAGGGCTTTCCGGTTGTCCGTCTTCTACTTGTTCTTCGAGTTCGTCTCCTTCGCTCCCATTCTCGTCCTCATCATCCTCGCCACCAGCCTCTTCGTCAGCATCCACCTCCATATTCCCATCACCATCATCACCATCGCCAGCAACAGATCCCGCCTCTTCCTCCCCCTCATCAGAATCTGGTTCGACTTCCAAGTCCTCTTGCGTGTCCTTTTGAGAAGGCGACCAATCCGACGGCGTCGTCTGTCGTTCTTCGGGTATAGGAGACTCTGGAGTCGGATTGGGAGATTTGGACTGAGATGCTTGGAGTGCTGTAGAGAAAGAGGGAGAGGAGAAGTCGAGGGCGCTGCGTCCTGCGCGAGGTTGTACATTAGCTATTGAGCAAGCTTATAAAAGAGGGAGATGTGGTGATTTACGTTTAGGTGGAGTAGAAGGTGGTTTTCGTCGGGGAGGTAGTTTCGTGGAGGGCTTGGGTTTCTCAGTTTCTGGACCTGTTTGTTCGGTAGGATCCAAGAAGTCTAACAACGATGGGAGTTCGATATGCGTAGAATTCGATATTCGTGGTATACGTACCTGCTTCTGCGAGGAAGGATAGTATGTCCGCTTTGGAAGGTACAGCTATGAAAAACTGAGTATAGACGCGTTACCGCGTTGTGAGTTGAGAGACAGCCATAGCGGACATCATAGACTGGGCAGACCTTGGACTTCCGGTCAGACGAGGTGTCTCTGCGATGGCCATTCACTCCATCATGTGGATTGGATGCTATGTCTTTTGGCTGTTTAGGAAGTGCTTTGACACTTGTTTGAGGGCGTACAGGAAGGAATGTGTTACGAATTGATGACTGCACACTCGTTGGCCGTGCGTCAGCAAGTGCGGCGATTTGTGCATCTGTAGCGAGGGCAGCAGCTTTCTCTGCTTCCTCCTTCCGCAACTTGAGCACATTACTGGAGCAGTAAGTCAGCCTTCACCGTGTTCTAACGCGGTTCACGAAGCCACGCACCCATTGCCACCTCCTTCCCTCAACCCATCCGCCCACAACTTGATATCTTTGTGTGCTTCCACGCTCATAGGTTTTCCCCAGATTTCTTGACCCAAGGCTCCCTTCACTTCAAACCCGTTGACATCTAACACTATGTGCGCCTTGCTCGTCATGCCCTGGTTTGCGGGTCCAACAGGGAAACGCGACAACATGGGCCGAAAATTCTTGATGGTGATGAACGCCGTCTTCAATTGATGAACAGGAGTTTCGCCAAATTGTGGGTCTCTTTTTATATCAAAAGTACTGTCAGTATAATGTTCACGCTGTCGATTGAGGGTTGGATAACATACCGCGAGTATGCTTCCATCGCGGCCTTGCTGAACCTCACAGGAATGGTGTACGCCATGTCAGATATCTGCACCCATATCCACGAGTCATCGTTGGGAAGCTGGTGTGTCAGAAACTAACTGTGTATATCAGAGTCGGCAGTACAGCCACTAATTGTGTTGTTAGAGCTCACCTTGATTAGTTGCACTTTCTTGTTTGCTGTAAACAAGGGGCGTTGAGTAGATTACCTCCTTGGGTAACTGCTACTTCTGTGAGGTAATTGAGGATCCATGGAGGCGAGAGAGACCGTGACATTGGCTCTTGTCATCCGTTACCAATATTGATCTCAAGATGTTACTGTGGCGGCAGACAGAAGTGTCGACGTCACGGTGTAGTTGCGCGTTGTCACATCGTGACATAACGCGTTGCTTCGGAAGATCTGGATCGCGGTTGTTATCTTATCAGTGTTATCAGCTGTGCAGTTACTTCAAGATAACATCCTTATGACTGTCCGCCTAGTACGCTTCGAAGGTAGTATATAGGACAATAGTACATACAGCTTCATAGCGAAGTCCTAGGTAGCACTCGTACGTTCTATCGTATCATACATAGGAGGATTAGTATCGCTATTTGATTGTCTTCCGTAAAGCTCGTAGACCAACATCTCTCCGCGGTCATATAACAACTTCCGGTCCTCTCGAGACATGGCTGCGATGCGCAATAACTGGGGATTCTCGATAGGTATCTGCGAAGTAATTCCTCCAACGGCAACCCAAAGCATTAGGTAGAAATACTGTGTAATCGGCAACTTTTGCGGTGGCTCCTCTGTATGCGAATGGCTTTCGACGAGCGTTATTTTCTCCCAGATGTAAAGCGCAAGCTGTCTTGAGGCTTCTAGCAAGTTCGAATATTGTTCGCCCATCGAGTTGAAGGTACCAAAGTACGTGAATGAGAGAACATCCAGAGTACGAGCCCACCGGGTGATAGCAGCAGGGGTCCATATCCTTTCAGACATAATACCGACCGCCCAGTTGTTACCACATATCTGTTGTACGGCGAGCAGTGAGACTTTCAGAATCTCGTTCCGACTTGGCAAAGGATCTTTGTCCTCCAAATAGATGTCCGCAATGCGATGTATCGTATCGGACAAGAGTTCGTCATCTATGGACCAATTCGCTAGTGAGAAATCAATCACGAGGATCTGTTTGTGGCGTACCATCACTAGCAATGCAACTTGAATCGTGGTGAGATTGTAGATTTTGACACATAGCTGTGGACTCAAAAGCACAACACAATCGCAGCACCTTCACGCGATAGTCTGGACTTTGTAACTTCCGCGTGTGGAATAGAAGGCGAAAGGTGGCTTGCAAGTGTCTGTTCGCCTCCGAAGATTCGACATTGACATCTTCAACCGTGACTCCTGCTGTGCGGTGCAAACTGATGGCAGCTTCCGTAAAATCGGCTATCCTCCGATACCACTCAATCCTAAACGGTGAGTCGAAGAAAGCAGAACTTGCACACACTGACAATAGGGGATTTTCGGGACGGGATGAGTCGAGGATGTCGAAAGTCGATGGTTCCAAGAAAAACGAGGACATTGCGTCCAATTTAACCATCAAAGCTCGCCCCGCTTCTTCCATGACCTGTGATCGCAAGCCACGGGGTTTGGCCAGTACCTGTACACGACTTGAATGCGATATCACCCTCGTGCTGAATTCAAGCTCATGAAATGAGCTTTGTAGATCGCTCCAGTCATGCGTCAGAATACGGACACAGACTATAGACAGGAGGAACACATCTTCCTCGTCCGAGCCTGAGAGATCCGGTTCGCCTGTTCTGAATCGCTCAATCCTCGCGGCAATGCGGTGTACTGTGTTGTCCAGGATCCACTCGTTGTAGACGGTTGTGTCAACACGCAGAAGGAGCAGGGGAGCATCCGCGTAATTCAGATCCAGGAAGATACACAAAGCCCATCGGGCTGTGTTTTGCCAATTGTCAGGGAAGGATATCGTGATGCCTGTCTCGGCTTTAGGGATGACTTGGAGCTTGAACACCTGAGCAATAAATACTCGGACGATGGGGGAAAGGGAATGGTAGCTGTCCAGGATCCGCTGGGGGTTGGACTCGCCGTCGACCACTGGTACGCGGTTGCCGATGACACGTATGACAAAGTCAATGATCTCAACCCAATTCGCGTTGCTTTGCTCGAGAGCATTTTTGATGGTGGTCTCGAGCAGACGATCGTCCGCCTGTAATACATCCGCAGATGCCAAAATCTCTAAATCGCGCCGTGCATTCTTGATCACGTCCCTTTCCTCCGTTAAGTTTGGGGGAGTATATTCAAGAAAACGCCACGCGATTCTAGCAAAGGAATATTCAGACCAGATAGCTTGAAGCATCCTGGCAACGAGGTACGGTATATACCCCATAACGATGGTCAAGAGGAAAGGGTAGATGCGAGTGCGGAGAATATATGTGATGCCTTCTAACGCCGGTGTCGTGTATGGACAGCGCGCGGTGAATGCAGGGGATACTGTGACCACAATGAAGAGGAATGCCCAAGCAGCAACAAGGGGGAGAGTCGCGTTACCGATCGCGGGATGGATATCTAAAGTGAAAATGCATAGACCAACGAAGAACAAAGCCAGCGATACTTGGAGGAAGAGGGGAAGCAGCGATGCGATGCCGAAAACCTTCCATGCTTCCAAACCTCCCCGACGGAAATGTCGTATACGCAGTTGGCCTTGAGGCGATGCCGAAGCGAAGGCCATATACGCTCGCAGCCACTGCTTGACGAGGATAGCGAAAGATGCAGTGGCCAAACTGATCACCAGACTAATGAACCAAAGGATGTTGATGCGAATTGCTGCAGTAGAAGGCTGGAAAGGAGGGGTGGGAGCAGCAGCAACGACGGTAGAGTTTACTAGTTGACCTCCGATTACTGTGTATGTAATCGTCTGACTTGCGATGAGCCTTAGAACCTGGAGTGTCGCTCCAGCCGTATCCTCCTGTAGTTGAGGATAGGACACGATCACGAACGCCGTAAGGACGGCTGAATATAAACCAGTCTATGAGAATGGCACGTCCACACACGAAAGACGGTCAGCGGCAAGGAAGGTAGAATGACTAATACGAGCCGTACTTACGAAAGTCAGTAAGGAATCAATATCCTCCTTGTAGGCACCAATTTCCTGCCTATCAAAGTCCGTCAAGGCCTTCTCGACTGCAGCCCAACCTGTAGGCTGGCCTACTGACACCGGTTATGCAGCACTCGCAGGCTGTTGGGTATTCTTGTGATGCAATGGATCTGGCTGATGAGTTTCTTTGTCATCGAAAGGATTGACATTGCTTGCAGCACGGTATACACCTGCTGCAAAATTGGGTGAAGTATCTTGAATATCGGAGACGCTGCTTGGATGATTAGGTGTCACAGGGACGGCTGAACGATTTTGGGCGAGCATCTCTGGAGAAGCGCGTGATTCATGGCAGACGCAGGCGTGCGAAAGATGCGTGTCGCGGGGGTTGTCGTCGACAGTGGACAGGAGAGTCGCAGCTTGCGTGAGCAGAGAGGCGACCTCAAGAAGGCGGTTTGGTGAAGTGTTCCCTTGTGCAACTGAAGAAGGGGCAGTATTTACGTGGGGATGAGTGGCGCGTCGAGATGCAGTGGCAAAACTAATGTCGTTGGGTTGAGCATCTGGACGTGCGTTGCGCGATGTTTTAGCAACGGCGTCCGGGTCCTCGTCCGCTCGATCGTTTAGAGACACTTCGACTGCAGTGGAGAGAGAAACCATGGCGTCATGAGCGGCGTCCTGTGAGCATGCGGGAGACTTCACGTCCAATTGCTGTTTGACAACTCCCCCGTATTCTCCATGGACACTGGCACTGAGACTCGCATGCCTCTTGAAGTTATACGACGACGCAACAGTGGGTGTTACTGGGGATGGGGACACTCCCTCGTGAACTCCCGATCCCGCAGGTCTCGGACACATGACAAACCTGTCGCTTGAACGACAGCCTGGGTAATCTGAGGAGACCATGCGGTATGCTCTCGGCGGAGAAGAGGTCGAGTATGATATACCAGAGTATGTCTTGATTGTGTAATGCTGTAGAGATGAGCGGAAGCGAAATCCTGGTGAGCCTGAGATGAGGATCGGTGGGGGAGAAGAGCTTGAGGGTCACCTTATACCGCAATCAAGGCCAGCAAGTTGATCAGCCACATATGCATAGCTTCGCATAGCATTGACTTCATCTTCTGTATATCAGTGATCGCCATTTCCGACTACTGGACGGTTACGTTTTTGACTTCTACATTCGAGTGTCCGATTCCCAAGGGCTTCATGACGCTGGTCTCTTCGCATCTTCCGTCTTGATTATGACAAACGCAAGTCTGCATATGCGAGTACAGCAAATTCCGAGAATGAAGCCCTGCAAATACTAGTGTCAACGCGGGGCACTGAAACTTTAGTCAGTCTGAAGAGTCTGAACTCGGAGTCGCTATGGCCATCTTGAACGACCATCAGTCTATCGAGTTAGGAGGTGAGCGAAGCATTGACGAGAGACTGAACGTTGAACGTTGAATATCGACCCGGCTTTTGTCATTAGTCGTTAAATTTCGAGGCGTTGTGGCGGATCCAGAGTGCAGTGGCAGGTCGCGCCGAATGCGCGCTGTCACAGCGTGACATAACGCGTAGCCCTGAGAGAGATCTAGAGATCCTACAGCAAAATCTTATCTTATCTATCAGTGCATGCAAACCGACGTTCGAATCTTCAAGCTCCATAGCTTCAAGCTTCAAGTCTGGCAATGAGAAAGGGCTGGCAGGCAAGGGGATAATACATCATCCTGTGTTGTATGCACACATCAGATCTTAGACAGTACAAGAGGACGTATTTGAGTTTACACAGCCGCGTCGCAGACTACGTTCATTGGTTCGGAAAGATCAATACACCCTGTCTAACAGCTAGTAACTATCTACTTCAAGAGGACGATTTGCTCTAAAAAAAAGCCCAACAAGTATCGGGCCTCTAAGTGGCCTCTCCCCGAGCAGCAGAGCTGGGACGATTGATATGGATGACGTTTCTTGAAGCATAAAAGCTCCTGATGATGCATACAGATTCTACAGGACGCACCAAACTATCGTCTGAAACCAGTACATGTACAAGCTCTCTTGAATCTTCCGCTTGTTCGACACCTTTCCCATCATTCCACCCGAAGCGCGTCCGGTTTTATGTGCATAGATTCTGCAGGTGTAATGAGGCTAAGGCTCCACTGTCGTGTTTCTGACTGGGTCAGCAGAGCACCCCTTATCTCGGTGCCCAGTTCATGCGATATCAGTTCCGTGCTGCGAGAGTGAGATTGAGAAATATAGCGCTGAAACGTAGTTCGGGACATACCCCTTGGTAGCATTCAATCAAACCCGAGTATGACGGGGTGTTGTTGCTGATAGCGTCGTCGTGAACATGAGCAGTCTGTGCGTCGTAATCGGCAGCTGACAGCTGAGCATATATGCTTCCCTCCTCTTCTTCAGATGCCTGGTCGGATTCACGCCTGGGCCATCCTGAGGACTACATATTTTTAGTGATTCAACTCACGATACGCGTCTCAGTGAAATTGGAAACAGTGCGTTACCTCCTCTGCTAGTGGCACATTGACACTCGGAATGACTGAGTTCAAGTCGCTTCGGCCGCCTGAAACTTGATTTTCATGCCTGTACATGAGTGTGAGATGGTCAATACTTAGTACGGAGCACAATGTAACTTGATTAACCATAAAATGACATACCAAGGTGATCGCGAGTTGCGGGACAACGATCGCCGCTCTATGCTGCCACCATCATAGATAGACATGAAAGCGTCCGCTCCTGAAACTCCGAAATCGGTGCTGAATTCTTCTGGTATCCAGGCTGACAAGGATATGTCCTACAATGTCAAATGTGATTGTAGTTTGCATAAGGTTTTGAACGCAGACAACGCCATGAAACGCACCCGACTGCTTTCAGGAGTAAACCCGCTTTCCCCCAGATTTTCAGGTTGTTCAGCGCATTGGCCTTGAGCGACTGCTTCTACATAATTTGAGGTTGGCTGCACCAAACCGATAGGCGCAGTGCCGACGACCCTCTCTGCTCCATGCACGGAAGTGTTCCCCCGAAGTTCGGCCCTCGCAACGTCAAATTCGCGCTATGAAAGTATGTCTTAGATATAGGTGTGATAAACCGCGATTGTGGAATAGAATTACCTTCCAATGTTCGGTCCAGTTCACAACAGATTGAATGTCGCGCCCGTCCGTCTCCATCCGGTGGTCAGTCTGGTATATTCCGTCCATGGTTTCAGCTATATCTTGATCGACATTTTCTTCGAGACAATCCACATCAAACGCAGGTGTGTCTATGGACTGAGTCTATGGGGACTGGTCAGAACATGGTACAGTTCAAAGAAAAGGTGTAGCATTACCTGGTTCGCTCCTCGTCCAGTAGCAATATATTCACCAGTGCTCTGGTCCAGTACATACAAGACATCCTCAGTAGATGCTTCCACGGTGTTGTAGTCAGGTGGAGAACACCCGGGCCGGTGCCGGCGTTCACGCTGTGGCGTATCCAAGTCCACATATTCTTGAACCACTCGCTTTCCATAGTCATAAATGAGCCTCCGCTGACTTTGAGGCATAGTTGCGATGCGTACTAGCTCAGGGGCATAGGTGCGGGGTATCCAAGACTTGGCACCGGCGGCCACCCAAAGCATCAGATAGAAATACTCTGGAATTTGTACTTGCGAGAATATCCTCGCAGCTTGCGCTTTGCAGGTTCCTATGTCTTTGTAGCCATAAACTTGAAGCGCCAGATTTCTTGACTCTTCTCGGACGTCGGGAGATTGCTCGACAACCGGTAAGCTGCTGAAGTACACGTAAGAGAGCACATTGAAAGTACGAATCCATCGTGCGATAGCGGCAGACGTCCGAATCCTTTCAATCTGAGTCGCCCCGTTCTTTCCATGGATTTGTCTCACGGCTAGCACAGAGATTTTCAGAATTTCAAGTTGACTTGGTGAAGAGTCTGTGTTCTCCAAATAGCTGTCCACTATATCGTGTATCGCACCGGATAACCCGGTGCGTCCTAATACACCAATTATCAGTTCCGGAACAGAATTACTTGAACTTGGACTGGCTTGTAACGCACTTACCATCGTTGCTATTGTTGTGCATAGATCGTACAACTTGAGAAACAGCCGAGAAATCAAGAGCATCGAGACACATCCGGAATGTTTTCGAGAGCCAATCGCTTTCCAGCCAGGGCCAATGTGTGCAGCGGAGTATGACCCGGAACGTGGTCTCCAGGTAATCGTTGCCACCAGACAAGCTGATACCACCAATCTCGCCCGGGACCGTCGCGCGATATAGCTTGATAGCAGCTTCCGCCCAATCTGTCAATTCGGACTGACCATAGAAAATTGTAGATTGTGAGCGCAAGATCCTGGAAGATAACGAATCTAGATAAACCATGAGAAGTCGAGCTGCTTCTTCCATGACATGTAACAGTAACCCCTGTGGCCTCGACGATGATGCTCCGGAGCAGTGCACGATTACCTCTCTGCTAAAGATGAGGTTCCTTCTGAGGTTCGATCCATCGTCGTTGCTCCAGTCACGCGAAAGAATGTTGATACAAGCAATGAACAAAAGCAGTTCCCTCCTCGATTTAGATACCCTAACATGCGAGCAGTCACTGATGGTAAAGCCACCGTACCAAGTGCGAGCTGGTTCGAGCCCGTCAGACCGGAGTATGGCTTGCATCCAAGAATCGTAGATAGCCGTGTCAAGGCGCAGAGGGAGGATGGGAATACCAGCGTCATTCAAATCCAGGAAGATACACAGAGCCCATTGAGCCTTGATATTCCAGTGCTCGGGGAAGGACTCGAACGCCGTATTGCCTTCACTCGTTGCTTTGGGAATGACGTGGACCTTGAATATCTGAGCGATGACTTCCTGCACGATTGGCGGGAGAGAGTGGTAGCTCTCTAGAACACGTTCGAGGTTCGTCTCGCCGTAATCCACTGGTACGCGATTGTCGACAATACGCATGATGAATTCGATGACCTGAACCCAATTCGCGTCGCTTTGTTCCAGGGCGCTTTTGATAGTGGTCCCGAGGAGTCGATCGTCTGCCTGTAACGCGTCCGCGGCGGCCAGAATCTCCAAGTCATGCTGGGCATCCTTCAGCACGTCGTCCTCTTCAGCTGCTTTTGGAGGCACGTACTCGATGAAGCGTTGAGTGTTGTTAGCTAGGAAGACCTTGGTGCCGTAGATGGACGAGTCGTTGTTGCTTGCACCGCACAAGCAGATTGATACTGTTTGTAGCGTCCTGAGGACGGCGTAAGGAATGTGCTTCATGATGATGACGGAGAGGAAAGGGTTTATACGGGTGCGAAACAAACGTGTGACGCCTTCCAGTGCAGGCGTCGTATATGGACAGCTGGCCGTGAATGCGGGAGATATCGTGACTGCGATGAAGAGAAATGCCCAGGCACAGACAAGAGGGAGAGTCGTATGGCCAATAGAGGGGTGAATGTCAAGAGTAAAGACACTCAAGCCGACGAAGAATAAAGCTAGCGAAATCTGCAGCAAGAGGGGGAGCATGGATGCGATACCGAAGACCTTCCATGCTTCCAGTCCTGCTCGACGAAAATGGCGAATGCGCAGCTGGCCTTGGGGGGATGCGGATGCAAAGGCCATGTATGCTCGCAGCCACTGTTTTACGAGGATGGCGAAAGATGCGGTAGCGAGACTGATGACTAAACTGGTGAACCACAGGATGTTTATTTGGATGGCTGCGACCGAGGGTTGAAAGGGGGCGATGCTCGGCGAGGAGACAATAGTCGAATTCACAAGTTGACCGCCAAGGATTGTATACGTAGCAGTTTGGTTCGCGATAGCCCGAAGTACCCGGAGTGTTTCGCCGGCGATATCTTTCCTGTAGTTGGGGGTAGGAGACAATCACAAACGCCGTGAGGACGGCTGAGTATAACCCGGTCTACGCCAGGATACGTCGCAAAGGGGAGGTAATTAGATTACGGAGAATATAATGCCTGTCACACATCGCATAACTTACAAATGTCAGTAACGAGTCGATATCCTCCTTGTAGGCGCCGATTTCCTGTCTATCGAAATCCGTCAACGCCTTTTCGACCGCGGCCCAACCTGTTGGATGGCCGACCAATACCGGTTGTGCAGTAGTCGCAGGCTGTTGAGTATCCTTGTGCAGCTGGTCAGGTTCGTGAACGTCTTGACTGTGTGCTGGGGGATGTGAGTCGTTCTTTGCTGACAGGAGGGCAGCGGCTTGGGTGAGCAAAGAAGCTACTTCTTGGAGTGGACCGGCGGAGGTGTCAGTACGGGTAGAGGGGGTACTGTTCATAGCATCCCGGACATCCTCTCTAGCTTTGTTGGTCCTAGACATCGTGACTGCGGTAGGTGCACTGGCACCTACCAACCCAGGTACTGTCAGTGCCACTGAAGGTGAGAGGAGAGGAGACCGAGCCAAGTATACACCCAAGGCATACTTAGGACATAGCACCGCCTTGCAAGGATGTCAATGACACGAAAGCGCGCCATCTCGGGCTCGACAGGCCACTCGCCAATGTATCTTCCCAGACTTCGGTGATTGCCATGACCGTACCAATGGCTAGAGAGCCCTCGCCCCGACTCATACTTGCATAGACGATATTGCAATCATGTCGGCGTAGACGTGCAACTTATATTCTGCAGCCATAGTTGAATAGGTTGCATGACTCGCATGAGTACATCAATCTGCATTATTTCATTGCACAAAAGAACGACCGCTAGATAAGAGGTTATGAATAAGTATGTTTGCGTGGAACGAAACTGCATTAGAGTACTTTCCTGGCCTGTAGTACATCCAATCCTACCGTATGTACCATGGAGGTCTGGGAGCATGTGGGTTTAGCGCCAGAAACTGGCGGACAGCTTTGAAGCCTTCTGATTGGATAATAGCACCGCCATGAATATTGATCCGTTGTGTCCGAGATAACCGTATTATACTTCGGGTGGCAGTGACGACCTCCGTCTACATCTACCTCTTTCTAAGGATCGTCAGATGAGACAAGTGGAACATCTAGGGTCTGTATTCCAGTACTACACATACAGCCCTTTGTTGCTTATTTGGATCACAGGATAGCGACGTATCATTCGAAACAAAAGAGATGATCGTGTCAGTTACGAAAGGAGGAAGCATGCGTGGCTGCGACCCGGGCATCTGGCTGCTGCTTCTCAACAACAAGGAACCTTCATTGCCATCTCGCCTGTCAATCACCCTCCCATATATGAATTCCTATTAAATCCTTCCCACACGACCGTCCTTGCTTGTCCCCGTCCTCGTCGCCCGCCCGCCCAGCATGCGCTCGCCGTTCGCCCTCCCGGCCAGCCTGCTCTCCCTCGTCCTCGCCACTCTCGCTCAGAACGAGGGCTCACCCCTTGACTACGCTCCTCATGTCAACCAGTCATGTCCAGATGTCACAACAGCACCTCTCATTCGTGTCTTCACGCCTCAGAACCAAACGCTGCATCCTGACGAATCTCAGTACATCGACTCGCGACTCAAGGAGGTCATACCCCAGGCATGGGCAGATTGGATAGGAAACGGCTCTCAGATAGGCTACAACCAGTCCACCATCGACCTCTTCAAGAACAACAGCGCCAAAATCGGCATATCCATCAGTGGTGGAGGGTACAGAGCCGCACAGTACGGCGCAGGCGTGTTGTCCGGCCTAGACGCGCGAAACGACTCTGCGAAGCAGGCAGGGACAGGCGGTCTCCTGCAGGTGTCGTCGTACATCGCAGGCCTCTCAGGTGCGTTATCATCGTGTTTCACTCGCCACATGTCCTGAAATTGCCACTTCAGGCGGTTCGTGGGTGACCGGATCACTCTTCTTCAACGACTTCCCTACCATTGAGGAGCTCGTCTTTGGAAACGATCAGCTGTCTGGCTGGCTGTTGGATCTTGACCTTGCCGCGCCAGACGGTCTTGACCTGTTCACTGACGACAATCAGTACTTCTTTGGCAGTATCCTCTGGAGTGTCATCGCCAAAGCCAATCAATGGATGTAAGCCGTCTTTCCATTTCCAAATTCGCATGTAAATAGCAATCACTCATGACTGCGCTATGCCGGGAACAGTGACACGAGTCTGACAGACCCATGGGCGCGCATGATCTCCTACCACTTCCTCAACCAAACCACGCGCAGCAACTTCTTCACCAACGACTCCGGTCACGGCGCCGGCCAACTATGGTCCAACATCCCGCTCATCCCTGCTTTCCAGCAAAAGCTGACGCCCTTTCCACTTATTATGGCCGACTCGAGACCGGTCGGATCGAACTTGACGACGCAGCTCGCGCCTGAGCCGGTCGTGTATGAGATCACACCGATGGAGTTTGGCTCGTGGGACCCAAATCTGTCAGCGATGATGAACTTGTCGTATGCGGGTACCCACTTGACGGAGGGAAAGCCGGATAATGATACTTCGTGTGTGACGGCGTTCGACCAGGCTGGGTTCATGATGGGTACCAGTGCTAGTCTGTTCAACGTAAGTCGTTGCTCCTGCCCTTCATGTGAGAGTTTTTATTAATAGCATTCATGCTACTTTCACAGCAAATTTTGGATTTTGCACATAACGAAATCCAGTCGTTTGGGAAAGACGGACAGGCATTGTTGTACTCTCTGCAGCGACTACTTCGTTCAACTCGCACGAGAGCGGACGACGTCGCGAACTGGCCCAATGTACGTCGAACGTTGACATTTAAAGTTTGATGCTGGCACATATTGACACGATCTGTTCCGCTACAGCCATTCCATGGAATCAAGAATGATACCTTCGAGGATTCAGGCTCCAAGTGGCTTGAGCTCATCGATGGATCCTCGAACGCGGAGAATGTCCCTCTCGGACCTATGTTCGTCAAAGCTCGAGGTCTGGATATGGTCGTCGCTGTCGACGGTAGCGCAGACGACTTGCAGAGTTGGCCCAAGTACGTACCACATTCTAATAATAGCCATCTACTAATTTCATCGACTGATCACTTGTCACTATACAGTGGTTCCTCGATTGTATTCACCGCAGCGAGATTGACCAATATCTTGAGCACGAGTCACCAGCCGTTCCCACCGATTCCGAATACGACTGCAGATTTCATATCTACGGGTGTTAGGAGGCGGCCGACGTTGTTCGGGTGTAATCCCACGAACCAGACTGCGCCAGAGTACCCTCTCGTGCTGTACCTGCCGAACTCACCGCCAGTGAATGGAGACGATCCAGTGACTAAGTGAGTCCTCCGCACTCAAGTGAACAATGTGAACTAATTCGCCTATTCATCCAGCACGGGCACCTTCCAAATCGACTACACTCAAAAACACAGCCGCTTCTTCATCGACCAAGCACACACAAACACTATCTCCGGCTTCCTCGAAAAAGCCGCCTTCGCCGACCCGCAATGGGGCACTTGCCTCCAATGCGCCGCCGTCGACCGCTCCCGCTTCAAACTCTCACCCCCTGTCCCGCGGTCGCTCACCTGCGCACAGTGCTTCGACAGGTATTGCTTCGATCCGAGTCATCCGCCGGATGGGAGTCTGGTGGTGGGGAGGAAGATTAATTTTGTGGATCCGAGTCCTGAGGGGCTGGGCAGGGTGACGAAGTTTTTGAAGGATAATGTGGTGCCGCTTGTGATTGGGTTGGTGTTGTTCTGTGCGGCTGTTGCTGGGGTTATTGGGTGGTTGTGAGTACCTTTATTTTCGTTCCGTTCGCGAGATTTAGATGACTGATCGTCACGCTGTACTGTAGGATCTGGAGAAGAAAGCGTAGGGAGCGCGAAGCCCGGTACCACCAGCTCGACCCACTCCTCGAAGGCCCATGGGTCAAGACAAAAGTGTTCGACCCATACGCCGAGACGGACTTCAGAACGCCTACGAACCAACTCGAGTTCGAGGTCACAACCCCCAACTACAACAGAAACAGCTTCAACTCATCGTTACCGCCTACACCGGGATACTCGATGGAATCTTCGAACAACCACGAGGAAGTTCGGTATGCGGACGAGGAGCATCGTGATACCGGCGGGATGCTGAACCCGAGGGACACGATGGCGAGGAGCAGGGCTGCGTCGGGGTATAGCGACGTTTCGGGGTATTCGGACGCTACTGTTGTTGGGGATGAGGAGGTGAGGAAGATGACGCCTTCGTATGGAAGCGAGGTGCATACTGGTAAGGAGAGTGACGACAGGTAGAGGGATTGGGGATTTGGTTCGTGATATTCTGGTCTTTTCGTTCGTTATTTCGGCTTTGGGTGTAGTGTAGTTAGATGTTTTTGGCATGGACTCGTTCATGGACTGTATGGTTACTCTGCCAGTGGCTTGTATCGATATACTTTACTGCCTTGCAATTGTCATGTTATTCGGGTTCTCGTTGACACTCTGCTATGATGCATGTCTCTAGTAGCATACATGCTGCACCAATCACGTACTGTCGGTCTGGAGAAGGCCCGCCAGCGCGAAAGCGTATCATTAGGTGCAAATCTTAATCCTCACGGAGGTCCGCCGACCAACTCTCATACGCCGTAATCTCGTTCAACACCCCCTCCAAGTGACCACGCGCCGAACCGATAGCATCCTGTCCGAGAACCAGCCTTAAGGGTGGGTTCTCTACAGTCGACAACTCATAGAGTTTCTGAGAAGCCTTGTACGCGTCTCCAGTTTTGAAATCAGGTTTCGCCAGCTCGGCGAACTGTGCGGTCTCCTTGATGAACCCGGAGGTAGGGGCCAGATAGATCTCTGGAATGGGGAAGCGGGGAGCGGTTTTGAAGGCCTCGGTGCGGAAGTTTCCTGGCTCGACGAGCGAGATCTGAAATTATAGGTGGTGAGTTGAGAGTTCTGTGTGTATGAGGGTATGAATGTGTTGGCGTCTGCATACCTTAATATTCCAAGTGGGGTCGATCTCCTTGGCCATTGCCTGTGTTATAGCCTCCGATGCTGCATGCACGCCATGGTCAACCTCATCGACCACATTTCAGGCATCCCAGATTGCAGTGGCCTCATAACGTACCGTACTTGGTGGCTGAATAGAAACCAACTCCTGCGTAGGCGTTTAACCCCGCAATCGAGCTGATCACAATCAGTCTACCTCCTGCGCCTTTGGGGTTCTCCTCGCGGAAGAACCTCACGGCCTCTTGGCTAACTCGAGTGCTGCCCCAGAAGTTCGTCTCAAAGAGGGTACGAGCAGCATCATCTGGCGTGGCCTCTACAACTGTGGCAGTTGAGAAGCCTGCATTATTATAGACAACATCGACTCGTCCAAACTTCTCCTTGGCCTTCGTGAAGGCATCGAGGATTTCGTCTTTCTTCGTGACGTCAAGTTTGAGGACGAGTAAGCGATCTTCTGGTGTACTGTCCTGGAGCTCTTTGAGCACTTCGGGCTTTCGAAGCGTGGCAACGACGTTATCGCCATTGGCGAGTGCTATGTCGATGAGCTGCCTACCGAAGCCTGAGGAGGAGCCTGTGACTATAGTACAGATATTATTAGTGACTGGTCATGAGTTTATGGCGTATTGAAGCATACTGAGAACGACTCGGGGAGATGGCTTTGAAGACATGGTGCGTTGAAGTAGGGTGAGGTTGGTGAGCGTGTATGTAGGGAGCCATATATATACGAATCGATTATGAATTGCATGGTATTGCGTACCTCGAGGGAGGTGATTCACAGTGATCGGTACCGTCTTGGTGTTGTGTGGCGGTTGCCAAGGTCCATATACCGAATCGGAGATGCTCAGGCGATTGAATTCGTTTAGTAGCCGGCATCCCGGGAATATACAACACAACAACTATGCGGCAGAGAGGATGCACTGCGCATGCACGGTAACTAGTAGAGAGAAGCACTCATGTATCAATATTGACGATTAGTTATCATGCATCGACTTGAAGTTGTAGCACCGAGTCACTCGGACCACGACTCAGTGAGCATGTTTTGCCCAATTTGAATCGTATGTTTTACTAGTATGCATGATTAGGAAACTGATCGTAAACTACTGCTACTTTGCCGCAGTGGGAGTTTTACATGAGGCTTTATATAGAGAGATACAAAATGGTCTATTCGGACGCACCGACACGTACTAGTACCAACCTACAGGTGACCTTTACTGTTTGTCCAAACAACTTAGTCGGCCTCGAGCTGGTTCCTCAAAAACGTCTACACAAAGTATACAACCAGCGATCTTAATCTTCGCGAACGTCCGCAGACCAGCTCTCATACTCCTCGACCTCCTTCGCCACTTCTTGCAAATGGGTACGCGCCGAAAAGAGAGCATCTTGACCGAGGACCAGCCTCAACGGTGGGTTCTCGAGAGTCGACAGTTTATAGATTTTCTGAGCGCCCTTCTTTGGGTCGCCGGTCTTGAAATCAGGCTTCTCCAGTTCGGCCAATCCTGCAGTGGCTTTCAGGAACCCGGAGGTCGGACCCAAGTAGACTTCTGGGACGGGGAAACGAGGTGCAACTTTGAGCGCTTCGGTGCGGAAGTTTCCCGGTTCGACGATTGAGATCTGAGGGTGCGTGAGTGCGTGCAAATGGGTGTAAGCATCGATATTGCCATACCTTGATGTTCCAGGTAGGGTCGACTTCCTGAGACAAAGCTTGCGTTATAGCCTCAAGTGCTGATAAATACCAGAGTCAGCCATAAGGATTACGTCGGAGATATAACTACGTACCGTATTTCGAAGCAGAGTAGAATCCAACGCCCGCGTAGGCGTTGAGGCCCGCAAGAGAGCTTATCACAATCAGTCTACCTCCTGCACCTTTAGGGTTCTCCTCGCGGAAAAACCTGACGGCCTCTTGGCTGACTCGAGTGCTGCCCCAGAAGTTCGTCTCGAAGAGCGCACGGGCTGCATCGTTGGGCATAGCCTCTATCACTGTGGCAGCTGCGTAGCCTGCGTTGTTGTAAACAACATCGACTCGTCCGAACTTCTCCTTGGCCTTCGTGAAGGCGTTGAGAATTTCGTCTTCCTTGGTTACGTCGAGTTTGAGCACGACTAAACGATCTGCTGGTGTACGATCCTGGAGCTCTTTGAGCACCTCAGGCTTGCGGAGAGTGGCGACGACATTATCACCATTGGCCAGCGCAGTCTCCACGAGAAGCCTGCCGAAGCCAGTGGAGGAGCCTGTGACTACAATATAAGTGTATACGAGTCATTAGTACCTGAGATCATAGCTTGAGTTACATTAGCAACGTACCGAGGACGACTCGAGGAGTTGGATTTAAAGACATTGCACGAAAGTACGAGGGGGAAAATGAGGACTTGAGTGCGCAAATAACTTTGTACGACTTGAGTTGTATATAAGTAGACCGGTCGAAAAACGCGTGATACTTATTACATACTTGCCTCGGAGTGAGGGGGAAGTGATTCATAATTAATTGCTGCCGTTTGCTCTCGCTGCCGTTTGCTGACGACGTCTGGAGAGTGCCACTTCACTGGCAGTATATGTCGATCGGAGATGTTGGAGCGATTCGTTTCTAGCAAGGCCCATAACGATAGACCTGGGACTGGGCGAAAATATCCGGCAAATGACAGCTAGGACCCCAGACCACTCCCGCGCGCTTGGAGATATGGCATGAAGCAGTGGTCAAAGCACGCACTGGATGTACATATGATCTTATATGGAAGAGCTGCATAATCGAACATTGGTTATTTACTTACCATGCCATGTATTCCAGGGCTTCATGAGCGGGCGGTGCATGCCACCCGAATTTGCCATAGTCTTCCGAGTCCGCTCAGCCCAGCATCTGTAGGGTGATGCTTTAACGTGTAAAACCAGATTGTGCCCCAGGTGCACGAAATCTGTTGGATGATGCATTCATGGCGGCATTTACGTTTTGAAAATTAGCCAATGTACATCGATATGCAGTATTTGGGCCGCGACTCCGGCGCGATCATATCCAGGTTGCCAGCCTGTTTAAAGTATGTCAGTCTGTTTGTAGCATTGGTGACCTACCGAGGTCTACGCACGAGTATCGGGGTCATTGTGTTGCTCAAACATGTCAAGTGTAGCCGAGTGCAGCAAGCGTAGTTCAATTTTGTCGATCGTGCAAGCCTGTTGAAGTTTCGGAACGCTCCGGAGGTCAGCGCCGTGCGCCTACGACTCGGCGTTGAGTGCAGTCTGATTTCCTCTCTAGAACAGTACGTATACATCCGAGCCCAAGCGTATTCATTTCTACGTCTTCTCGTGGTTATAAATAGGTACAATTTTTGTGAGTGTTGTGTGAGGGTCAATCAGCCGAGTCAAGGATCAAGAAACGAATGACCATCCCCTGAATAGGTGAGCACAACGACTTCATTCTTCGAGGAGACCTGCAGACCAACTCTCAGACGCATCAACCTCCTCCAGAATTCCCTTCAGATGGCCACGCGTTAAGGCCACAGCATCCTGACCAAGAAGCCGCCTCAGGGGCGGTTTCTCGACGGTCGATAGCTCGTAGAGCTTCTGTGCACCTTTTCTTGCGTCACCTATCTTGAACTCGGGTTTCCCCAGCAAAGACACCATAGCAATAGCCTTCGAATATCCGGAGGTAGGGGTAGAATAGGCTTCCGGTGCCGGATGATGAACAACAGCTCCGATTCCTTCAGTGCGGAAGCTGCCAGGTTCAACAAGTGATATCTATGGCACGGTCGGATTAATAGCCTGAATGTTTCATCTGAGTCTTTCGCACCTTTATATTCCACTGAGGATCAATCTCCTTTGCTAGTGCTTCCGTTATCGCCTCTAAGGCTATTTATGCGTCGTAATCAGCGTTATTGGATCGCACATGAAACTAAGCTAGATACATACCGTACTTCGAGGATGAATAGAAACCGATACCTCCATTAGCGATCAACCCTGCCGCCGAGCTTATCACAATCAATCGACCACCCGCGCCCTTGGGATTTTCGTCGCGGAAGAATCTGACGGCTTCTCGACTAACTCGGGTGGCTCCCCAGAAGTTCGTCTCGAAGAGGGCGCGAGCTTTATCGTCAGGCACCGCCTCCACTGTGGACGTAAACCAAATCGCTGCGTTGTTGTAAACCACGTCAACGCGCCCGAACTCGTTCTTGGCCTTTGTGAAAGCGTCGCGAATATCGTCCTCCTTGGTCACGTCGACTTTCAGTAAAAGTAGACGCTCCTTTGGCGTACGGTCCTGAAGATCTTCGAGCACTTCAGGCTTTCGAAGAGTGGCAACGACGATATCCCCGTTAGCCAAAGCTATCTCGGTGAGCAGCCTTCCGAAACCTGAGGAGGCACCGGTGACTGGAATTGATGATCCAACTCAGGAATGTATCGCAAATAGGTGGGATAATTTGGTCGACACTTACTCAGGATAACTCGAGGGTTTGTGTTTGGAGACATTGCGCCTGGTAAAAAAAACAACTGGTAGAGAGGATGGTCTGGTTCAACTCCCTGAAAGATGTTGGGTTTTATACATGGTCCAAGCTGCCAGAGACCCTCTTCTTGCGCAATCTCTCGTATGCTTGCGGAACTATGTCAAACCTCGAAGTGGTCCTCAATCCATATTGGCCCAAGCCTTGATGCGTCGATGAAGTTGAGTGGAAGATCGACAACACGCATTGCTATTGGTGAAATCTGTCACTTCCGAAGCACTTACCTATTGTTGTACACGTAACTCACTCACGGTATGTGGATAGGGGTACATATAAACTGTATATACCGAGATGGCGGGATCTTCAATTGACGTCTTTGTCATCAGCTTGCCAGAGGATTAGCTGACAAATACGGTTCCTTTAACGTAGTCGGTCCAATGGCGCCTAGATTAAAACATTGCTTAGTAGTATGGAAGAGTTAGGTCGGGTATTAAAGATACTCAAGCTACGTCCTTGCTTGGCGGGCCGTAGTCACGGTGAAGGCTTTTCATACATGAATATCACTATCGTAACGAAAGTGATGCATATTTACGCCGGCTCAGTGCCTCGGCCATTACTGTGCAGGTCATAGTCAGCACTTGAGATTGTACGTTTACGAATATTCACGGATATCCAAATAATTATGCACCTTCAATCCTCACGACCTTTGACGGGCCGACTTTCGTATGCTGGAATATCTCCCAAAAAACCCTCGTACCTAGAAGATGATGCCGGACCAAGAGCTAGCCCGAACGCTGGGTTATCCAAACTTCTCTTTAGCCTTCGCAAATACGTCGAGAACTTCGGTCAGGATACAGGCCTACATATCATGAACTATGGAGGAATGTTGCAGAATTTCCTCAGTATATGTGAGGTTTGAAAAGCGCACAAACAAACGTTTCCAGAGACCCAGTCAGGAGCGATAGGCAACGCGGTATACTGTTAGGTTTGCGATAAGTGGTCACACATACTTCTTTGTTTCCTCTGCATTCCGAACACTCCGGTGAAGCCAGGAGCAGATTGAGGCGGGTACTCGAAACCACTCGCCGTTACTACGTTCTGCTGCGGCTAGGGAGTGCATCCGGGAGCTGAAGCCTGAGTCTAAACACCGAGAATCGAGCGTCGCCCAGAGGAACCTGAGACGTGGAAGCACGCGAGGTGAAGACCATCGCAGATCATGGCGACTTTTTGCTTGATATATATTAACTACTAAGTACAACTATAGCTGAAACGTAAGTTTGTGCGATGTTCGTAGAGGAGACGAACTCACGGGGGTAATTTTACAGAGGACTTTCATGTGCTGGCAATAAGGACAGACTAGAGGCTACTACACTAAATCTGAGGCGCGCGAATCCTACATTAGAAGATCACCAGGTGAGCATCTGTATACGGTGGTGTGAGAATCACTGACTGTAGTAACACCCGTACCCTTAGAGGTACTGGGGATTTCATCAGTGGTGCTATCGAAACCCTCGTTTGCTGTACTACTAGTATCTTCATCACCTGAGTTTCCAAAGTCTAAGGGTTCACTAAGGTTTCCAACGACGACATTAGAATTAAAGTGAATTGTCGACCAGAAGGCGCTGTCGCCCATATGTCCTGGTCGTGCATCTGCTTGACGCAAGTTGAAGAAGAACCTCGAGACGATGATCGATGTTAATCTGCGTTTGTGAAGGATTTGATTGGTTGATTGGCACGCTGGGAATATGAAGCGACGTACGGTGCAAGGAATGCGCTTCCGGGGAGTAGATCGCTCCATGATGGCTGCAATGTAGCAAATTGTGAGTGTTGGACACGGATGTAAATGGCGATCACGAATAGACATACGATGCTGTGAATCAGAAGCTGGAAGATGTTGATCGCTAACAGCGCTCTGGATAACAGATCTTGGTCAAGATCGAAGGTCACTTCTGGCATGGCTCGTGCTTACACGAAGAAGACGGTTCCTATCACACGGTATGTTAAGCTGCCACAAGTCGCCATGAAACGTGAAAACTATCTCACCGTCTCGTAGTAACACCTCCGATAGAGGCATTCTTTCTTTGAGATGTTTAGACTGCCGAATAATCCCGAAAGTCTTTTGCCAAGTCACCAGAAGGACGATAACGTCTGCTGCTATGACCGCGCTGCGAGTCGTAAAAAGTACTGCCGGGAGGTTGGTCTCTGTGTAACGGATAGATGGGATAGTTACTCACATCTGTTGGCGTCTCAGTACGAAAAGTTCACGGTCTATCAAGGAGATTGCACGCACCTTAACTGTAAAGACTGAGGTAGATCGGTCGGTGCTTCGCATATGTTGGTGGGGAACGCTGCCTCGAATATAATCACGCTTTTTATGTATCCTAGCTGATTCATACAATCAGATCAGAGACGTCATATAGCGATATGATAAGCGCACCATGTCTGTAGCGAATGGTACTGCGCTAAGTCCAAACACAATTATGAACACTAGGATGTTCTGGCCGCACAGGGCGAAGGCTCTTAGCCCCGTAAATACTAGAGAGGGTGAAGATTTAGCGTGGACAACGAGGAGTCATTTGACAGGAAGACTGACGTGCGAGTGCGAGGAACTGGAGTAGTTGAAATGCGTCGACCAGTCGAATAATCCACAGACAGCTGGTTGAGATCTGTTAGCAAGCCAAGGCAGATCGGTAATCATCTAACGAATGTATTCACCTCTGTCGAAGTTATCGTCAATAGTTATGCATTGATGGACATAGACATGCTTACTATGTAATTTGGTGTCGGAGACAATGCCAGGATAACAAGAATAAGCGTAGAATATCGGCTGGCTGCAAAAATCCAGGTAGACAGCGTCCATTTTCGTGCCCAGATATAATTAACTTCCTGGTCGAACGTTACAAGCCATTCGTAACAGTAAAAGGCTTACGGGAAACGTAAGCGCATGGTCTCAAAGGCACTAAGAAAGTACATGTACCTGTAGTGGCAATCGTCATTTGTTCCCCGGTTATACTGCAATTTATGGCTGTCAGTCAGCTATCAATTGAACCAGAACGTGATTGGTATGTGATAGCTTACAAGAACTGCAAGTCGGCGGCGTCCACACCAGCATCTTGGGGGTTTGACATGCCTGGCCTGGTAAAAATGAGTTCAAGTCAAGATCAAAGAAAGTGGGACGAAGCGTACCATTGTCAATGATCTCCCGTCCTATATACCATGCACAGCGCCGGCGAATTGCTATGAAAGTCTTAGAGCACAAAATGTGTGCGCCCGTGGATCGCCCAGTGTCATCAAATTGATGGGAGGCGCAAACTCTCTTATCACCATGGGCTGCGTAGAGTCAATGGTGAGCTAGCTTGCCGAGACGCAGCCTTCAGGTTGGTTGTCGGGGTGGCTGTACTATGAAACCCTCGGACGAAGTAGAGTTGGTAGCAATGCATGTCATGATCTACGGAGTTGAGTAAGGATGATCAGGGGAGCAAGTATAGGTGGAGCACACAGTGATTGTCTATGGTTCGCGTCCGGAGGGTGCCTGAGACCGGTGCTTCAAAGTTTTCGACGCTCGGTCACACATCGCACAGACCGAGTATGGACGTTCCAAGTCAAGTGAGCTGTATAGAAACCTGTGCGGCAATCATAGATAAGCTCGTCCGTCGGATTAAGTACTCTACACATTGACACTGAGCGCGTACTCAATCAAACTTACTGAATACTTAATACTCACCTAACTGCAAGCAGGTCGTGCCACTAGACACTTCCAACATAGTATGCATGTCGACAATACGAAAGTCCTTTTTCTAAGGGCCATGACCCACCGCCGCATTATATAAGTATCCACGGCATGTCAAACCAGTATTTACTCCCAAAAATGCGTTGAGACTTTTGACATTTCCAGCTCAAGGCAGGGGGAAATACGGGGTTTACAGAACGTCGACGTGCGAGAGCAAGAACCTGAACGCGCATCATCCGGATCCTCGGATCACTGAAAAGGCGCCGAGCAGAGAACGACCATGTGCGTGATCGGAACGACGCGTTATTTACTGTTGCTTGGTCAAAGTGCGAAAGCCAACCAGTTTCCGGGAGTTCAGCTCGAAACTCAGGCACACAAGTTCAACGCAAGTTCCAGGTTAGTTGCATACTGCTCATATAGCCTGAGCACTGATCCTGTCTCAGAAGTTTGCTAGTAAACATACCGTACACCGTGGTTTCTACTCTCTGAAATTATGTTTGGGCGAGGTTCGAGGTTTCCTCCAGCAAAAGGTGCGTATTGGTTTTATTCCAGTTCGAATTTCAGTATACGAACCATGTCATTTTTTACCTGTATTTCAGTGTCAGATATTCCTGGTCCTGGAGCGTACGATCCCGAAGGTATGACTTACTGAAAAAGGACCATTGTTTCCGCAATGCACTAAAACAACTTTGTAGATCCTAAATACGACACTTACAAGCGTGGTGCGTTCTTGGAGAAGCAAGACAGGTTCAGCAAGCTCAAGCCTTCTGAAGCTCCTGGTAACTTACGTGACATTTTTATTGTTTTTACGAGACTGAGACAGCTGTATGACAGGACCTGGAACATATAACACGGCCGCCAAACCAGATGGCAACGGGACTATGAAAGCACCCACTGGTGACAGATATGCGATACTGCAGAGGAAGCTCGAAGATCTCGAGAGGGTTCATGAAGATGGCAAGAGGGAGGTGCGTCATATACACTGATTTCACTATTTGTTGTCTCAATCGAAGCTACCCATGTAGCATAAAGCGGACGTCGAACGCCTAAAGCTCGAACTCGCTCGAGCGCAGAGGACGAACACAGAGACAAACGACCGTCTAGAGAAGCTGAAGAAACAAAACGAGGTACAAGACGGGCGGATACAAGAGTTGAAGAAAACCACACTATCAGACCAACTGGAGATCAAAGACCTACGAGCGAAGCTCCGCTTGGCAGAGAACGAGAAAGCCCAGCTCTCGTCAAAGCAAGGGGAAGCCGCCGATGCAAAGAAGGCCATGCACGCAGCAGAGACGAAGAGGAAAGAGGAGTTACGAGAGAAGGATAGGAAGATTGCGGAGCTGGAGAGGGCGGTGGCTGCTGAGAAGGAGAAACGGGAGAGTGCGGAGACGAACGCGGTGAGAACGCGAGGGGAGATCAGCTCGGAGTTGCAGGAGGCGCGTGCGGAGAGCCGGAATTTACGAGGAGAGCTGAGGGAGGCGAAGAGCGAAGCTGATAAAGCGCAGGCTGCTCTGGTGGTGCTGAGGAGTGAAGCAGAGGAGACGGAGGAGGAACTTCTGGAGCAGCTGGATAGTCATCGAGCGATGCTCGCCCGCGTCGCGCAGGAATACGCACGGTTAGCGTCGTCAGCCGTGTCCAAGGAAACTCACGAGCGTGTCAAGCACGAATCGCTTGCGCTGCAGCTTCGTGTCAACAAGCTCGAACGGAAATCCGCGAACACGGAGAGCCAGGTTGCGGAGTTGGCCAACTTTATACGACATACGCAGGAGCAGAATGTGTTTTTGGCTGCTCAGCTGCGCGATGCGGAGGAGCAGCTGGCTTATTATGCGGGGGCGTTGCGGCATGCATCTTCTGGCGAAGATGTTGCCCCAGGCGAGGATTCTCAGCTAGCACGGTTGGTGTACGACGTAGGAAGCCAGTTCAGAAAGGTGGAAAGCGAACGTCGAACGTTGGAAGAAGCGGATAACAAGCTTTGGGCTGAAGTTGACGAGCTTCGTCTCGAGCAACTACAGCAACACACTACTCTTCTGCAACAACAGATAGACGATGTTCAACATCTCGTGGACAAACGCGCTCGAGAAGCCGACGCAGCTACAAAGCACTCCTCCAGATTGTCCCACGAGCTCTCCTCTATCCGCGAAGAACACGAAGCGACAAAGAAGCAGCTCATTGAGAGTACCTCCTCGCTTGCTGTGTCTCGGGCCAGGGAAGAGGAGCTCAAACAACAGATTGAAGTTGTGCGGGAGGAGGAGAAGACGGAGGTTGCTAAGGTGCAGAAGCTTGTGAAGCAGGAGAAAGAGGCTACGCAAAGGCTGGCTGGGCTCGTTACGCAGGGCAAGAAGGTGGAGGAGGCGTTGTCCGAAGATATCGACCGGTACGTAGCTCCTATCAACTATCATCGGGGAATTTTCTCATGACATACGCTGGGGTAGTCTCACTGCCGAACTAGCAGAAGCCGAGCAATACCGCGAAGCGTACCTGGGCATGATCGACGAAGTCGACGCGCTCGTGCGGAGGAACGCGTTGGCGGAGGACGAAGCGGCGCAGCTGAGCAAGTTCAACGCGCAGATCCTCGGGCATAATAATCCCCAGCAGAGGATTATGTATGTTGATAAGATTCGCGGAGAGTTGCATGAGGTTAAGCAGGTTCGTCTTTTCAAGTCTCTACGTGGAATTCGAAGGAGTGCTGATCTGCAGATGAATTGTGATTGTAGACACTGTTGATGACGACGAAAGACAAGGAGGCGGTACAGGCTGAGAACGACGAGCTCCGTCGCGAGTTGGAGTTGTACAAGTCTGTGGGGGTGCCTGCGGAGGTGAAGCCCCGGACGTTCGTTACTCGGGTGTCTCGTACGCCGTTGGCAAACCATAACCTGAATAGCTCGCACGCTCGGAGTGTCAGCAACGCGTCAGGTCACAGCAAATTGGCCAAGCGGTATGATTCTGGAAGCCGAGATGGGGATATGACCGTGGACGAGCTTGACGTTTGATGTTTGACGATGGATGATTTTTGGATTTACAGTACCTTGATCTATGATGTATGTATGTAACGGATGATACCCTATCTTAATCGTATACCGCCAGTCAGTCAGATTTGCTTCCCCTCAATGTGTTTGATGATATGTAGATGGAATAGCGATGCGATACTCGTACGGAGACAAGCTAATCGAGTACAGCGTACTTCTTGAGATGCTCGGGTATTGCGTTTTCGAGTCCCTTAGTTTGTAGCCATTTCTTCGAGAACAAACGGCTCTGGTATCTGTATGCACCGTCGCACAAGATGGTCGAGATTGTATGGCCTGCCAACAAAAGCGTAAGTGTGATGTAAATCGTTAGGAGATGGAATACGTACCTGGACCTAGCTTCTGAGCCAACTCAACGGCTGCCACTACGTTCAGAGCTGAACTAGCACCGATATAGATACCTTCGCTATCGAGCAGATCGTACACCATAGCTATTGACTTTTCGTCCGCGATGGTCAACGAGCCGTCTAGCTGGTTAACGAAGGTGCCAAGGTTGTTCGTTACACGTCCTTGGCCGATACCTGAAAGCTCATAAGCCATCAAATGCTCAGAAAATCGCAAACAGAGCACGCACCCTCCGTTATCGAGCTACCAGTCCTCTCCTTCAGCTTCCCCCCACTCTCAATATAACTATGCAGCACCGAGCCCGGAGGATCCGCCAACCACACCTGCGTCTTCCCCCCACTCTTCTCCTTCAGAAACCTGCCCGTCCCAGCCAACGTGCCTCCCGTCCCCGTCGCACAAACGAACGCATCCACCTTTCCCTCCGTCTGCTCCCAGATCTCAGGTCCGGTGGAGACGTAGTGAGCCTGCGCGTTCGCGGTGTTGTCGAATTGGTCCGTCCAGATGGCGTTGGGGAGCTCTTTGGCGAAGTCGCGGGCTTGGTGGTTGTAGTTGGCGGGGTTCTCGTAGGCTACGGCGGGGACGGGGTATACTTCGGCGCCGAGCATGCGGAGGAGGTCGATCTTCTCTTGACTCTGTGGCAAAGATGTTAACGACCTCTAGAATACACCAGAAACATAACACGCACCTGCGTATTGGGCATGAAAATCACACATCGGTAGCCTTTTGACCTGCAGACGTGTGCGAGGCCGATACCGGTGTTACCAGCGGTACCCTCGACGACGGTTCCTCCAGGCTTCAGCCTGACAGTATAATCAGCATTTATAAGAAGACAGAACTCTGGAAAGAACGTACAATCCTCTTCGCTCAGCATCCTGGACTACACCGAGTGCGGCTCTGTCCTTCACGCTTCCACCAGGGTTCTGGAATTCAGCTTTACCGACGATATTGCAGCCCGTCTTCTCTGACCATTTCGTGAGGCGAATCTATGGATTTCGTTAGTGCAGATACAATGCTACATACTTGACTCTTGACCTACCAGAGGTGTATTGCCCACAGCACCAACGAAACCTTCAACTGAGCGAGTTGTAAAGCCCCGAGTGAACGCCTTGGCCCGCAAAGCAGCCGCCATGGTCAGAGTAGAGAGTCAAGAAGTTATACATGATGCAAACAATTTGTGGGAGGCATTTATGCATTCGTCCTCGGGTGAAGGATATGCTCTCGACCAAGCACCTCATAATGAGCACCGCTGTCCGTTTGTCACCAATCTTCCTCAATTCCGAATTCACAAGCGCACGCTGACAACGGTCGAGTATCGCGGGTAAACAGAGTGTCCATATTGTACTTACGCCGAATGTGAGATGTATGTAAAGACGTTCGAAAATACATGGCAGCGAAGCTAACGAACGCGACGAGTCGAAAGATGAAGAAAGCTTGAAACCCATCAGATTAAATGCAGGTACATGACCGTAGAAGTAGGAGGAGACGGTGAATGCCAATCAAGCGCTTAAGAGCAAGGACGAGGCAGAAGGGGAACGGGCAAACAGAAACGGAGAGCGAGCAGTGGGAAGGGGATTATTGAAGACATGTGGACCGGGATGTCCGTCGTGCGATGCGTGCGTCATGCGGGCCATAAGACGAGTCAGAGCTTGTATGGGAATAATGGGAGAAGGGTATATGTCGAGCAGAAGAAGACTGGCGAAACGAAGTCTGAGGGCACATATCCAAGGTTTCCGAGGTTGAAAGTGGTTCTACTGTTGGCGCTTCTTGACGTTCTGGGACAGCCATTGCAAACCCTCGAAGAGACCCTCTCCGGTTGTCGCACAGCTGTATGCGCGTCAGATACAGCATGTCCTCGTAAAGCAGATGGAGGTACGTACCTGGGGTGAACGTACCACGACCTGTCGCGCATTCTATGCAAACCGAGCTTCTCTGTAACTTCCGCTGGAGACATGGCTGTAGCGCGGCTGAAGTGAGATAGTGAACATGCGATAGAATAGACACCGCAACGCACCTCCAGGCAAATCTTGCTTGTTCGCGAACACAAGCAATAGACATTCCTTCATCTCCCTATCACTCAATATCCTATGCAACTCCTGCTTCGCCTCGTCTATCCGCTCCCGATCCTGACTATCCACGACGAACACGAGACCTTGTGTACCGGTGTAGTAGTGTCTCCACAAAGGCCGGATCTTGTCCTGTCCTCCGACGTCCCATACATTGAACCGCACGTTCTTATACGTTACGGTCTCGACGTTGAATCCGACTGTGGGGGCATGAGAACGCACACGTTACGCGCAGCACGGGAAGCCACGCACCTGTGGGTATGGTCGTGACCGACTGGTTCAACTTGAGCTTGTAGAGGATCGCTGCGAACATGAACGCGTCAACCGGGGTGGTACGGCATCGCTGCCAGTGCTGTCACCCACTTGTCTTTCCAGCAGCATCAAGACCCAACATCAGCAGTCGCATCTCCTTGTTTCCGAACAGCTTGCCTGTCGGACGAGCAGGATGAGTCGTAAGTCGTCGGGATTCAGGCGACGAGTGAGGACGTACCCAACGCCTTTGAGAGGTTGGCACCCATGGCTAAAGACAGTGAAGAAGGTAAGGAACGACGGAGGGTGGAAGCTTGGGGGAGCCGTGGGCCAGCGAAGAGAAAGAGACACTCAATGAACCCGGCGTCTCCTTGCCTTTTCCTCGAAACGGCAACAACCTCGACCAAGGTAGGACCTCCGCCACCGCCGACCTCGAACACCGGTAGCTTCTTGCAACCGATAGAGTTCGCATGCAACGGTAGTTATCATAATCCAGCGACATTTCCATTATACTCTAGCAGGGGTATCATGTAGTACAGACAGCACAATAAATCAAACAACAGTAACAATACGTCAAAGCAGTCCCAGCTACAGCAATCTATCCGGAAGTCACGCCAGGCAGCGTAGGCTTGGGCGAAGCCAAATGCGACTGATTAAACACCTTCAACCATCCCTCCCCCATATCCGATCGCAGAGCTTCTATCCGTTGCCTGAACGCCTCAGCTTCGCTGGATTGCGTATCCCCATTCTCCCCGCCAGGCGTTGGAGGCTCGTACATCGAAGCAGACACGCGCCCGCGTCGAACGGCGGATTTCGACGACATCGTCGCGGACCGCCGATGGGCAGATGCTCTCCTGTCAGTAGAGGGTGGCGATGACGACAGGTCGACGGAATCTCTCTCTAACGACGGTGTTGTCGGAGGAGAGAACTCAGTTTGCCGGCGGGTGTGCCGTGAGACAAACTTTGGAGGAGGAAGAGGCGTTGCGGATGAAGTGGTGGTAGGTAGCTGACCGGCGGTCGCAGATGGTCTCCTGACTGGTTTGGGAGGTTGCGGCGCAGCGGTGGCTTTCGCTTGATCCTCTGGTGGGTGAGGGCTCGGCTTCGCAGGACTCGCTGTGCGCCGGAGAGCACTGGGTTCAGATGCGTTGCGAGCATGCGATCCACTCCGCGAGCCACTCGCATCGCTGCCTCCGTCCAGATCCACAATACGCTTGTTCTTCTTCTTCCGTCCTCGAGCGACTATAGCCGCTGTCTGTGGAGAGGCCCCCTGCGAGGCAGGAGCGGATCGGGAAGGAGAGACTCCAGGACTTGGATGCGCTGGTGCTGCCAGTGCAACCACCTTCGGCGAGGGACTACCAACTGGCACCACGGGCGGTGATGGTGCAGCAGCAGGCGTCGCACGCGCGGATGCCATCTGTTCTGGTGGAGGAGACGTCAGATATCGCTTCTCGTAGAACCCAGCAGGGGATCCATCGAGAATGATTGTCTTTCCTTCCTTCCAGAACAGATCGAAGCAGCGTATTCTGTACCCTTCCTCGATCTCAGTCAACGGATTGCCCTCCACCCACACTTCGGTGATGTTGGGTAAAGTCGCCAGTCGACCGATCTCTGCGCTCTCCTCTATCAGATTGTTCCTGAGGTCAACTCGCTCGAGAGCAAGCAGCCGCTCAAGACCGCATATAGACTCGAGGCGGTTGCGTGAGAGGCTGAGCCGGAGAACCTGTCCCAGCATAGTATAGATGCCGAGAACGGAATCAATCATGTTGTCGGAGAGGTTGAGAGAGACCAGGCTATAAAGGGCAGATAGACCTGGGGGAACGGAAACGAGTAGGTTTGAAGATAGGTCTAGGTGGGTGACGGAGGTGAGATGGGGGAGTGGTGATGTCGGGAGGAAGGTAAGGGCGTTCTCGGCAAGGGAAAGGTACCGTAGAGCTGACCAGCTCAAAGACGGTAGCTCTGGAGTATCCGAGCTCGGTGTCGTTGGTAGGGAAGCTTCCTGCACTTTCGGTGTCGATAGAGGTGATGGCGCATCCTCTACATCCTCCGGGACAGAGTCCGGTAGTCGTGTCTTGCGGAAGGATCCACTGTGTGATAATGAGCCCTTCGAGCGAACTCTGGGAATTACCGTCCGACCCTCGGCTCGAGCCTTGTCATCCAGAACTGCGTTAATGAGCACGTCAGAAACATCCTCGAGACCGCTCCGCTTGATTGAGAGGCTCCGTAAGCTAATTGACAGCTTATCCCAACCGATGAGTGTTCGCGGGTCTACGTCCACGCATTCAAGTAGTTGCAGACTCTTGAACGCGTACAGCGGCAGAGCATGTATTATCGGATCATTCGCAAGTTCCGCAATCATTCGGGGCTCGGGTGCATGTATTCTGAGAGCAGGGAGGATCGTGAAAGACGAATAGATGTACTTGAGCTCTGCGTCCAGGCTGGCAGGGGCAGAGCGACCCCACCAGCCAGCTCCTAGTGAAAGCTTCGACACTGCGGTCAAAGTCGATGTGAACGAGCGAAATGAGAGCGCGTCCGACCTGTCCGCGCCTGGTATGCTGATATAGTTCATGGGCCGTGACGGACTCTCGACCTTTACGTCCAGGCTGCCCACGTCGTACCCCAGAGCCTCCATTCGAATCAAGAGGTAGCATAGGTGGTGTATGTCGAATGCGAGTACCACAGGTTTGACGTTGGGCGATGCACTATTTGTATCAAACCAGCCCAAAGGATTGAATACGGATGACGTCTCTGCTGCCTTGGGTCTTTGGCGGCGTCCTGACAAAGCTACGCCTGCAGCTGCGAGACCAGCCTCGTTCGCCCTGATATACGTCGCTATTCTCCTGATATATTCATCGCCTGGTTCGTGTTGCATGTCGCCTGAGGTGATGGTGGAGAACGAAAGAGACAGTGCAGGAGCCTGCAGGCAACCAGCAAGCAAGGAGAGACCTCTGGGCGCTAGTTCTACAGGGTAATCCAGATCAGGCGGATATCGAGCGCTCCGTGGGGAGTTGTATGACGGCGATTGCCGAACGAGGTAATTGTATGGTGCGCGACGCGTACGCGGCTTGTACTCTCCCATCGTCCGTCTGCGCATACACCCACTCACCAATCTCGTTTAACAAATCAATCATGGTGAAAATAACAGTAAAGACGTTGCAGCAGAAGGTCTTCCAGGTGCGTTACTCGAGTATTCTGTATGCTGTGCTACATACACTAACTTGTTCTCGACACACAGCTCGATGCGGAGGGCTCGGATACAGTGGCTGATCTGAAGAAGAAGATCCAAGAGACGCAAGGCCACATAGCGGAAAACCAGAAGCTCATCTTCTCAGGTGAGGATCTTCTCATCGCCAGTCAGGGCCACAGGATGACTCAACGGGATTACACACGTTATTCTAGGCAAAATCTTGTCAGATGAGAAGACTATCGAATCCCTGGAAATTAAAGAGAAAGACTTCCTTGTCCTTACCGTATCCAAGGTATGGGGATTCTCTTCTTTTACGACTTACTCGTGTATTAACATATGATTGTTCTCAGCCTAAACCTGCCCCCAAACCTGCTGCTCCCGTTGCGTCGACGAGCACTCCAGCTGCACCCAGTACCCCAGCTGCACCCTCTCCAGCACCAGCATCAACGCCGGCAGCTTCCACCCCCGCCGCCCCACAACCCCCCAATGCGCCTGTTCTCACGCCTGCACAGCCAGCTGCAGTTGAGCCCACAGCTGCAGAACAGCGTCCTCTCCAAGACGAAAATGCCTTCGTCACAGGATCTGCTTTGCAAACCTCTATCCAGAATATGATCGAGATGGGCTTCGAGCGTGACCAGGTAATGAGGGCGCTGAGGGCTAGTTTCAACAACCCAGAGCGTGCTGTAGAGTATCTTTTCAACGTGCGTTCACTCGAAGTACTACTCGTGCCGCATCCTTTCTCACACGTCTAAATCTTACAGGGAATTCCTGCTGGCCTTGAGGCTGTCGCATCAGGTGCCCCAGCCCCAGGTGCCGCCGCCGCCGCCGCCCCTGCAACTCCTGCCGCTGCTGCTGCCCCTACACCCGCCGCACAACCTGCCGCTGCACAACCTGCCGCTGCACAACCTGCCGCCGCCGCCGCCCCAGCAGCAGCTGCGCGTCCCGCGCAAAATCAGAACCTTTTCCAACTCGCACAGCAACAACAGGCCCAGCCCCAAGGACTCGGTGGTGCTGGCCGTCCCGCTGGAGGTAACACCCCAGTCATGGTCCCCGTTGGACCGGGCGGCGCCCTCGACATGGAGGCCATCGCCAACCAGCCCCAGATCCAACACCTGCGTCAACTGCTCAGACAGAATCCGGCGTTGATCCAGCCTATTCTGCAGGATATTGCTACGCAGAACCCCCAGCTTGCTCAGGTGTTCCAGCAGAACCCGGAGATTATCGCCCAGCTTTTGGGTCTCAATTTGGAGGATGTTGGGGATGAGGTTGGGGAGGGTGACGGTGCTGCGGAACATGCTATTCAGGTTACGCCGGAGGAGGCTGCTGCTATCCAGCGTGTAAGTCGCTATAATTTATGGCGATAGATCGTTCAGCTAGCTAACGTTCATTTGTTTTACAGTTGCAAGACCTCGGTTTCCCGAGACACATCGCCATTGAGGCATACCTTGCGTGTGACAAGGACGAAGCGATGGCCGCAAATTATCTGTTCGAGAACGGTTTCGAGGATTAAGCGTTTGGTTTGATTCCTTGTGCGTTGTGAATCGTAGTTGTATGGTATCGTCATCTCCCATGTAGCATCCCATTCCGTCGGTTGTACTATTTCTTTGATTCGATGATTATGTTTAGTTGATATTGTCAGTCTCTTGATCTTCTGCATCAGGGGACGCTCATATCTCCTCATACCCTTGCTATCCAATCGTGTGTGATCCCAGTTAGTCCCATTACAAGCTGGATGGGCCCTATCTAATTGGACTCGCTAGTGGTGATGCTGGATATCTTTCGCAGGTTGATATCGGTAGGGAACAGGGGCGCCGGCCGACTGTCGACACGGCTTGGCTCTGATCGACTCTCACTTGTATATGTACAGCTATACGTGGCCCGATGTAGACTATAATACAGTCGCAGGTTCCCATTTACGATTATCTGACCAGTAAGCCTAAAAGTTATGGAGAAGGGGAGTTGACGTCGAAATAAGCATTGTTGCCCCGAGACAAACTACACGGATCGGCGGCCTATACTGCGTACTTACTTAGTAGGCGATGGCGAGTCAACCAACTTGCACGATGAAGAGTGGTACATTTCTCATTTCGTCTGCACCAGCTGAGTCCCACTGAAAGGCTTCAAATACCACCTGGAGCCTGCACCACTCGCGTGAGGCCACAGCACAAATTTCGCGCCATTCTCTGAGGACGCATTCTCCACAGTGATTGCGTAAGCCGTGCCTGCGAGGCAAATTCTGTGAAGGCGACTCGACATGTCAGATAAAATCTGGCCAATGTACTCCGATCAGGTAGTGAAGACGGGACGAATATGACACTGCCATCGCTGTTCTTTTTGAACGTGAATCCATGGCCGAATGGGCCTACGTCGAGATAGACTCTGCCTTCGGCACCAATGGTGGTCGGAATGAGACACAGACCTGTCTCAGCGTGGCGGATAAGGTATCCTGCTGGTTCCGTGGGCTCAAGCTTCCACTATTTACACGTAGTATGTTCAGTCATACGGGGATCATCATCAAGTTGTACGAGAAATACGAACAGTTTTGTTAGGACTCGGAGGGTTCCCGCCGTCCCACTGGTGGAGCTTGCGACTGCCCGTGCCATGTGTCCAAGCGTAGTCCATGTATTTCTTGGTCAAAGCGGACTGAATGTACACATATGTGTCCTCGGCGACAGGGGCCCATCCGAGTCCGTTCAAGTTGTTTACGCTGGTAAGCAGGCTGTCAATGCGATCATGAAGACGACTTGCGAAACCGCCCAGTACTTACCTTGTTCCCATATCGCTAGCAGTTACTTGGGCAACAAGATGCATGCGCCGTGCCCCAACTCTGCACTAGTATGTAGCACGACACATTTATGTCCCATGAAATTAGGTTATATCAGCGATAGAAGACAGATCGTAGAAGATAGAGTTCATTCTGTGTCAGTGGTAGAACTCCAATAATGCATGGAAGTCGATCGGAGTCCGTCCTGCAGCTGTAGTAGTTGAATCAAGTTATAGCACGGGTACAGTAGGCTCGTTGACCAGCCTCTAAGTAGTACTCACTTGAACTTGATCATGAACTTGAATTCGGGTTTATATCAGGCTCCTCCACGTGACCGTGTCGAGAGGCGCGTTTGCCGCGTTCAGGTCCGGCGCCGGCACGGCTTGACCTTGCCTATGACCCAGTTCCCGTTTATAGGGACCCCTTCCATCCTCAAGCGAGCTCTCATTGAAGTCAACGCACAATTAGTACCAAAATTCATCAAATATAACTACCTTACCGAGGACCCCTTCCCTCTACAAAATGAAGGATGTCGATACCCCCGAACCTGGCCCGTCCCAGGACTCTGCAAGCTTCCTCAGACGACTCGCTGGTCCCTCTATCATGAAAGCTGGGTCAGTGGCCAACAAGACCTCTATTATTCTAACATTTACTGATGGAGTGCAGACTTGCCAAAGACCAAACGGAGATTAACAAGATCATCGCAGAAGCGTCCAAGGGATCCAAGTTCTACGAGGTGAAGATACTGTTCTGAGGAGACTTCGGCAATGGAAGAGCTGAAATCAATATTGCTCGATGTAGAACGAGAAGCGCAAGGATAAAGACTTGACTGAGAGGATTGACCGGTTGTTGAAGCAGAGGGATGATGCAATGCGGGGCGCGGACATCGGTACGTTCAACCTTTCAGCTCATGGTGTTCATTAATCTTAACAGCTCGTCTATTGTCTTTTAGCGAAGATAGAAGCCTCAGTGGATCATTTAGTGCGTCGAAAGACTACATGCTGCTATTGCACACTAAGTTTGTATACCATGATAACAGCTAGAGAAGATGGAAGCCTGCAGGGACCTCACACAAATCATAGTCCACGTCGACATGGACGCCTTCTATGCCAGCGTCGAGCTGCTAGACGATCCATCGCTAGCAGGGAAACCATACGCAGTAAGTACCCGTCCATCCCTGTTCCTTATCTACATACCTTAACTCCAGTAGGTCGGACACGGCGTTGTGTCGACAGCGTCATATGAAGCGAGGAAGCAGGGTGTACGTTCAGGAATGGCTGGTAAGCCATCAACTATATATAACCCTTCAACTTAGACGTTTGTCTGATTGGAGTAGAATTTATCGCTAGAAAGCTATGTCCAGATCTAATAGTCGTATCCACCCACTTCCCTCGATACATGGAGATCTCAAAGCAGGTCATGGACATCTTCAGGAGATACGATCCGAATATGCAACCTGGAGGGTGTGACGAGGGGTATCTAAAGTGCGTGACATCTCATATCCGTGACATGTTTGTCTTCTGTGAGCTAACTTAGTGGTAGCATCACAGAGTATTGCGAAACACACCTGATATCGGCAGACGAGTGCGTGCAGGAGATGCGGGAGGTCGTACATAGGGAGACGCGACTTACGGTCAGTGCGGGGATCGCGCCTAACAAGGTAAGCACTCACAGCCGCACCAACAACCGAAACGCACTGGGTACAAATCTCGCTGAATTACGACACCATTTGTAGATGCTAGCCAAAGTGAGTTCACACACAACAACACGTTCACGGGGTATTAAGCCTGCATAGATCTGTTCAGATAAGGTGCGTCTCCCTTCTCCCTCCCTCTCCCTTTTCTCTTCTCTCTCCCTTCGTCGTCGTCGTGCTAAATCCAGTGACTGAATCGCGAACACTCAGAACAAACCAAACGGGCAGTACATGCTCGAATTCACGGCAGAAGCGGTCAAGGCATTCATGCACGACCTTCCTATCCGGAAGGTTCCTGGTGTTGGGCGGGTTAATGAGAGGCTTTTGGATTCTATTGGGATCAAGGTGCTTTCTCCTGCTCCATACATCCTCCTCTTTCCCATCTCCCTTTCCTCCCGACCTTCGTCTCTACGTACGAAGAAGTTGATTTCTGATGCATTGGTTTTAGAATTGCGGCGACATATACACACACCGCGCAGTAGCCTCCCTCATGGACAAAGACTTCGGGCTCACGTTCCTGCTGCAGACCTACCTGGGCATCGCGTCGAATGTGGTGCAGCCGCTGCAGAGGGAGGAGAGGAAGAGTATTGGTGCTGAGCGGTTAGTTCCATTCCATCCCACTCCTTCTCCACCAGCGAGAAATCACCATGTTGAACTGGACTGAAACTGAAACGATTGATATAGGACGTTCCACTCAATAGGAGACAAAGACCAGATCCTCGCCAAGCTCGAAGAAGTCGCCGCTGAGCTCGAGGAGGACATGGAGCGCACAGGCTGGACGGGTAAAACGGTTACGTTGAAATATAAGCTCGATACGTACCAAGGTCAGCGCCCCACCTCAATCCATTTTATTTGAACAAGTTTTTGAAGTTGAAGTTTTCGTTGGTAGTGTTTACGAGAGCAAAGTCGTTTGATAGGTGGATATCGACGAAGAAGGAGGATTTGTTCGCGGTATGTATCTGCTATCTTTCCGTTCCCCTCTCTGCTGGGTTTAATGTAGCTGAGATATGTTTTATAGGTAGGGAAAGAACTCCTACTCCCCGAGCTCCCTCTCAAATTGCGACTTATCGGGCTTCGGGTGACCAAACTCAAAGATCTGCGGGCAGACGCTGAAGGGAAACCTGGGAGTATCAAACGGGTGAGCCCAATATATTCGATTTTAGCCGAACCTGTATAGACCAAGAGTTCACGTTGCTTCAAACAGTTCTTCGAAAGTACGAACGTGCCTGCACCCACTTCGCCTCGGAAGAAACGCAAAGTAGACGAGGACGACCTCCCGAGTTTGTCCCAAGACGGCTACGAAGAATGCATGCCCAACATCCACGACCACGACTCCGGCGAAGAAGATATCCTGAACGCTATCACTACCACTGACGATATCGCTCAACGAGACTCTCAGAAACCGCGGTCAAGAAGCCTATCCTCCGTGACTCCAAAACCACCGAACTCGAAGGACTCATCGACGCGTGAGACGGAAGAGACTCACATATGCCCCATATGCTCGAAGACGCTGCAGACGGACAACCAAGGGCTGAACGCGCATATTGACTTTTGTTTGAGTAAGGGTGCGATTAGGGAGGCGCAAGCGGCTGCTTCGGGGAGTGTTGGTAGTGCGGTTAAGAGTAAAGGGAAAGTTAAGGTGAGGGAGAATGGGCTGCGGGAGTGGACGAAACGGACTAGTAGTGGTAAGAAACGGAAATGATGTTTTGCTTTGGTGGGTTTATGTTGTGGCGACCATTACTATGTACGGATTGGTTTTTGGATTTGGGGTTTGGGCGGTGTATTGATACTCGATGCTACTATTGGCACGTATTGGATGGTCACACGTTTGGATATTAAGTTCAAGGTGCGGTTCTGACACAGTAGTGTGCTTCAAGAAGTGTGAAATAAACGGACGGGCAAGAAACGGAAATGACGCTTTACATTTTTCACCCTGTGTACTACGCATTGGTTTTATATCCAGCATTCAAACAATGTATCGAAAGGGACGTCAGTATTCAGTACTCAGTGGCCGGCAGCCATTCCAAGTCCGATATTCATTGATCCTGGATAAGTATCACGCTCCCTTGAAGGTACAGAACGGCTCTCAGAATTCATGGAATTCGTGGCTCAAACGTACTGATAAGAAATGCAGATGTCGCTTTGATTTTTCCTCCCGTGTGCTACACATTGGTTTATACCTGGGATATAGACAATGTGTCGACAGGAACGTCACGGTTAGTACCCAAGATTACCCGATACTTGCAGACGTCATGTTCAGGGTGCGGTTCCTAGACCAGAGTCAGTCCAACTGCCTATTACTATAACTGCCTTCGTCGACTTACCTTGGTTGCCGCATCCGGTCGAGGGCCAGTTACCGGCAGACTCGCCGGCAAGGCAGGCTCCGTTCCAGAGCGAGCCACCGTCTGAGCCAGACCATTGGGAACATGAAACCTCCTGGAAGCTTCCGGTGAGGGCACCATGACCTGATACGATACGGGTATTCAGTGTGTGGTCTACGCGAGGAAATGGTGAGATTTACCGCTTGGGAAGAATTGAGCAGCTCCTCCGGTGTCCTCACAGATATCGAAGCTGTCAAGAAGGTAAGTACAAAGTAAACACACGGTGATAGACGACAACATACTGGAACGCCTCTCCGTGCTGGTTGTTCCTGTTACTCTGCGTCTGTCCACACCACTCCTGGTTACCCGCAATAGGGCAAAGGTCCGTGACTTTGACCACGATAGTCTTGCCGAACGGTCCAGAGTAGCTCGGCGAGTAAGGGTCTGCGTTCCCAGTGAGCGCGAAGCATCGACCGCATGCGTCGCCCGCTCCTGAACCGGGTGCGGAACCGAAGGCGAGCTGGTTGATGGCGGCGGTGTAGCCACTGGCGGATTTACCACACGCTAGGAATAGAAGGTGAACTTGAGTTTTTCATGTTTCTCGCGTTATTGTCATTTTGACACGTACCAGGTTGGCCACATCCAGAGTAATGAGTGAACGAAGCTGTTCCGGAAGCTTGCTGGACGTAGCCACCGGTGGCCCTCTTGTCAGGGACGGTGAGGGCACTCGCCAGGCTGGCGACGGCGACGAAGTAGAACAGTGCGGAAAGCTTGGACATGACTGCTGAGGTTCTCTGTATGCGAGATATTTTGCCTGTCTGCCTGCCTCTCTCTATATATACCTACCCCGACCTGGCCTAGATGTTCAACCGACTGCATGATTGCTGTGATGTCGGGGCTTCGCAACAATCCCTCCCGAGTTTCTTGCAACCGGTCACCGGTATATTGTCGTCATAGCGTCGGATATGCAAGGCACAGCTGACCCTGTTGAAAGATTGCCGATAATGGAACCATTATGCGGACGCATGATTCGGTCAATGGAACTGTAAACCACTGGACGCGAAGCCAGTTCCAGAGTTGCGCCGGATTTAAACGTCGGGGCTTGACATTGAAGGTTTGAGACTCGGTGTACTTGAATCGGACCCACTGGCAGCGACATGGGCACGAAGAAAATAGGCTTCTCACAGGTACCTGCACGCTTTTGCGTAATCAGAGACTCCATAATAGCCTTAATATAACTCGTAAGGGTCACTGTGGGGAGTTAGGTCCAGAATGTCATGGAGATTTATTACTACCGAACAACTTGAGTGCGTACCTGCGTAAGTAGGATTTATGTCAATCGGAGAATAGACGGTTTTCGTCCGAGATATTTAGTCAATGTGCCTCTGTTGTAGGAGCTAGTCAAACAAGTGTCTCCAGGTGTATGCTGGGTATTCACGGAAGGCAGCATGACCGGAGCTCGTGGTGGGTAAAGATCAAGTGAAACGACCCCAAGTTGGAAGGTGTTCACCTTGGTGGCGTCGCCGCATTCGGCCTGGGCGTTTATTACGCTTAGCCACTGCCAAGCCTTTTGTAGACAGCCAATATAACCTTCAAGTTAGACCATCTAGCCTCCCATTCAACATGAGCGAATACTGGGTCTCTAACAAGAAGTACTTCTGTAAATACTGCAACATATACATTGCAGACGACAAACCGTCTCGGACTCAACATGAAAGTGGCTTACGACACAAGGGCAATGTCGAACGTTTCGTGCGTGGGCTGTATAAGGCTGGGGAGAAGAGGAAGCATGACCTAGAGGAGGAGAAGAGGGAAATGGCACAGGTGGAAAGGGTGAGCAAGTCTGTGTGCTCAATTGTCTGGAAGGACTGACAGACGGTTTGCTCAGGCTGCACAAGCAGCCTTCGCACAAGACGTTGGTGCTGGTCTCGTCAAACCTGGAAGCAGCAATGCAGTAGCCTCTTCATCAAAACAAGCAGGGCCTAGCAAACCTGCTCCCAAACCATCTGACCCCTATTCCAATTATACAACTGCCGCGTCGTTGGGCTACGTAGATCCGGATGAGGAGAGACGGAAGATCGAGGCAGAACGTCGGGCTAAAGAGGGCGTAGTTGGGGCATGGGAAGTGGTAGAAGTGATAGAAGGAACCGAGGGTGAGCAGGGGGAAGGTCAGGAGGGTGGGAGTAATCAAGCCGAAGTCGATACCGACGCGGAGCGTAAACGTCAAGCTGAGGCACCCGCAGACGACGATGATATTCGTCCGTGGAAGTTGAGGAAGAAGACTGTCAGCACCGGGCTAGGCGAAATATACGACCCTGGGCTTATACCTATCAAGATAAAAGCAAAGAAGGAGGAGCCTTCTTCTGAAACTGCCGGTGCCTCAACTGCACTGAATGTATCATCCACCGGTAGCTCTACGGGTGATGCTCCATCTGGTAGCACCGTGCCAAAGTGGACGGCAAAGGGGTGGAATAGGCCTGGAGAAGGCCAGGGACCTTTGAGCACATCTGTTACCGCTTCTGACAGCAAGGAAGAGCCTCGAGCTTCTTCGGAAACAGAGGGTCAGCCTGCGCCCGCTACGGAAGCTGCGTCCTCAGTAGCAAAGCTCGAGCCTGCTGATAGTATACCGCAGACCAAGCAAGTAAAGGCTGAAGATGGAGCAGAAGTGAAAGCCGAGGAAACAGAGGCCAGCGTAGCCCCGCCCGCTCAACCCCTCTTTAAGAAACGAAGGGGACCTGCGGGGACGAGATCAAGACGGTAGTGTGCACAGTAGGGGATTGGATGGCACGATACGATATGCTAGGAGAGGTTTTGGCTGTCCTGTACCGACGGTCGTATGTACGTTTTAGTGTATGACTATGCAAATGGTATGTAATCCAACTCGAAATACACGCAGACTACCACGGGTTACACTCGCGCATCATAGTTCCATCCCGCAAGCAAGTTGTACAACATACGAAATAACAAGTTGGATTTAAAGATACAACGACGGGTATAATTGAGGTATAATACACTTGGGGTGCTATCGCTACAATACTGACGAACAATACTCCTATAGAACGGGGATACAAAAATGGTACATAGCAATAGTGATATCGGCAACTCAAGTTCTTCACTAAATAACAATAACGGATATTTAGTAATATCAGCGCACGCACCAGGGAACAGACATATGAATGAAGGGGGGCCAGCCTCCGAGATACCCAATATGAAAACACGCATAAACCACCATGCAAAGGGACGAACCTCAACTCGAAGTTGCGCCGTTTCCGCGGACGACACTGATGCACGCAAGGACCGAATCCCACATTTCCCCCCTCTCCCCCTTTTCGTTGTTGACTTCTGTCTTCTTCTCCTGTGTAGATGACTGCATCGGCGTAACGCTCGATGGAGAATTCGAAGGGGACACGCCCTGCTCGATGAACGTCATGGGGGTAAACTCGGCAGATACGAACAGCTTGAGGAAGGCCGCGCCAGTGTGAGCGCCATCGGACAGGGTGAAGGAGAGTGCTTCGGAGTCCAGAGCTCCGGAGCCTATGACCATATGTGAGTGTTTCTTGAGAGGGGCTTGGGGGTTTGAGGGATCTGGGTGGTAGACCATGCTGATGCTGTACCCACCGGAGTCCATGCTCACGAGGTACGGCCAGAGGTCGTGGTCTGAGTAGTTGTGCAGGACGACGGAGTAGACTGAGTCTTTCTCGTCGTCGACTATTTGGGCTTTTCCGTCTACGAGGAGGTTCCCGCTGACTCGAGTCCAGGTTTCGGGGTCGAGTCGGTAGAGCTCCATGGTGACGAGGCCGAGAAGAGGCCTGGAGGGGTTCTTGCGGTGGAGGTGGAGGTGAAAGCGAGCGGCCGCGTCGATGACTTTGAGGTCTGAGCGGGACTCGGTGCTGGGGAGGTGGATGATTCGACGACTGTTGGCGGCAAGAAGCTGGTCGTGTCGCTCGACGAGGAGCTGGTTCCTCTTGAGAGTGAGAGACATATCAGCATGGCTAGAGCTCCTGACACGGACGATGTTGACACCGTCCTTGGACCCGTTATGGAGTGACTTGGCTTCCAGAGCACGGCTGAGGCGACAGCGGCGAAAGAGATTGAAGAAAGAGCGACGGAGGTGCACGCGGAACGGGACTCTGTTGTTCCATTTGGTGACTCGTGCCCAGTGGGCCTTGGTTGGAACAACCTTTGACTGCGATTTGCTGCGCGCGAGACACCATGTAGGATGCACTGTGACCGCAACGTAGGAGGCCAAGACCGGGTTGATAGAGCCCTTGTAGTTGTGATCGTGGAGAGTGAACTCAGTGCCCTCTCCAACGCCATGGATAGCACCGGCATCGATACGAAGCTTGTCCTGGTCGTACTCTTCGATGGGCACGAAACGACCATCAGGAACAAAGGGAACCCCACCAAAGAGGAGACGCTCCTTGTGAGGACCAACAATGGCGGGTTTGTGCCCTTCCATAGCCTCCTCGACGAGGTAGAGAAACTCGTCGTACATCAGAGTATGAAGCGGAACGGAATCCTTGACAGAAAGCAGCGCACGAGTGAACAGTCCTCCTCCCTTGCCCTCAAACGCGCTTGCACCAGAGCGTGCCGCCGCAAGAACAACGTGTGTGTCGCAGCTGGTGCGTGCAAAGCCACGCACGGTATCAACGTTAGATCCGTCCAGCGCGCTCCGCCAAAGGCCTTTGTACAGGTCATCCGGCACAGCTTTGGTAGTGGGTGTCCATCGGACGTGACGGCGCTCACGCACAGTCGTGTGTGCCGAGAAGCAGCAGTCGAGGATGACGGTGATGTTGTTGCCTTTGACTTCGGCGAGGTCTCTGAGCATGGCGTGGAAGGAGCGGTCGGAGATCCCTGCTACTCGTCCTTCGGGGCTCTTGCAGTCGTGGTCGTAAGGACAAAGGACTTCGACGTCTTTCATTCCGTCGGTGTACCACCCACGTGGAGAGTGGACGGAACTCCCGTGTCCGGCAAAGTAGATGAGGATGGCATCATCCCGGTCGATGTCAATGTTGTTCACGAGGTGCGCCATGAAAGTGTCTTCAATCGCCCGTTTCGTCGCTTGGATGTTGGTCAGCAGTTGAATTTGGTTGCGGGGAACGTGGAGGTCATGAGAGAGCCATTGTCTGACGCATTGGGCGTCATCGACGCAGGACTCGAGGTTCCAGACGTTGCCGGACTTGTATTCGTCAATACCTGGATTTCATCAGCAAGTGAAGGCGAGTGTGAAACATAGTGTTCACCCACCAATAATGAGTGCGAACACTCGAGATGCCATGGATGAGATAGTATGATGTAGTACCCGTTGTTAGAATTGTGACCAGCGTAGAGAGTGTAAGAGAGACAAGACGAGAGTTAGCCTATAGCCTATTTCTGCTACCTCATCCCTTATACTTACAATGACTCTCCGATGCGCAGTGTGGCTAAGCTTGTGTTTTCCACATTATGTCATGAACAGCAGGCAGGTCAGAAGAGGGTGGGATAAGACGCTACCACTGGTGTCCACACATATGACATGTGCTGTTAATATAAGGCGACATATGTTCTAGAGCACTTACAACGCACAAATGGTATTGGGCATAGGGGGGCAGATCATCCTGTTTGAGATGTCAGTTTTGTCAGTTTGATTTTGAGTAGTGTCGACAAACGGCATAGGCAGTCTCCAATTGGGTAAAGAAAGTCAGCATGCAGGTGATGAAATCGATAGAGAGGTGCGACAGCGAATGAGGTGCCCTAGTAAATCTCGGGGATGAGTGATGTTTTCGGTGAGGAGAACGGTGTGTGCGGGGTTGATACATGAGGCCAGAAATGAAGCAGAATTTGTACAAACGTTCATTGGATGAGGCAATATCTGTAGAGATATATCTGCACATGCATCAACCAGTAGCGTAAATGGCTGCGTGCACAGGCTGCCGAATATTCAAGTCTGCCCCGACGATCGAGGACGAACCTATTACTGGATCATTAATAAGCACGTAACTGCTCACTGCAAAGCGGAGAGGCATTTACATACCTGTTATGTCTCGGTGTCTACCTGTTCTAAGTACTATGTTTTGGGTATCATGGAGGTCAAAAACATGGAAGTCGACAACCGGGTTTCGCGACTTGACGCTGCGCTCGGTCACTGCCGATAGCCACGTGACCGCGTGTAATAGGGCGTGCTGCGAGTCCGAGGCTTTAGCCTTTCCTCTTCTTTCGTCTTCTCATTTCGCAGCTCGTATCTTCTCAAGAAAAGCCTTCGGAACTTCACAAAGGGACCATCTTTCTGACTTGCACGCAGATCCATCTCTCATACCGCCGGAGGGAAGACTGGGAACTCCGTCATGAGCTATGTTTGTCACCAGTGCAAACAGGCACTGCAGGTCATTCTTTTCTATCTTTCAGTTATTAAGTAAAACGCTTGATACTGAGCTATTTTTGGTGTTGTCTAGCTAGATGCATCCTTAGAGGACCTCTCGCCATCTGCGTATGACATGATTGCCTCCTCATTACCCCCTGCACAATCATTACAGTCTCGCCCCACGCTGCCGTCTGAGAAACTCGCCCAGCTTCCATCTCCTACCTCGGTCAAGGCTGCATGGCAACGTTCAGCCCAAAGTAACCCGCCATCACCCTCCCCACTCTCCCCGCGAACACCAGGCAGGACTGCGCATGGTCCTCGCACCCCAGCACTACCCAATGAGTCCTTTGTGCTTCTCCAGGATTCCAGCTATGGCGGAATGCCCTCACCTACGACGTCTTTGTCGTCACCCAAGAAGCCCGCGCCAGGTGCCAAATTTCGGCAAAATACCCAACCACCGCGGCCTTCCTCACCACGCGAACAAGCTGATCAGCTCAACCCTTCGCCCCTTTCGCACCATCTCCGATCGACGTTACGTCTCTTCAATCTACTTTCCAGTCGGACAGATCTCGATCATCCGCTCTGCGCTGAGTGCACGGATAACCTTCTCGGAGAACTCACACGACAGCTCGAGGAGACGAAGAAGACGCGAGATGGTTATATTGCGTTTGAGAAGGAGGTCAGAAAGGAGAAGGAGCGAGAGAGGGACGGTCCCGGCAAGACTGAGGTCGATAGCAAGATCGAGAAGCTGAAAGAGGAAGAGCGAATCGCAGTCGAGCAATTGAAAGCTGCCGAGACGGAGCACGCTCAGCTGCAGGAAGAGCTACACGCACTCGAGCTCGAAGAGAAGGCACTCGAAGAAGAGGAAGCCGAGTACGTTATCACTGATTTTCTCTCTGCTGACATTTCCCGTACTGACTCGGGATATGAGGTTCTGGCTGGCTCACAACGCACATCTATTGAAGTCGGCTGAGCAAGAAGCACAGCTCGCCTCGCTTCGCGCTGCTTACGCAGCAGACTCGGCGACCCTGGAGCAGCTCGAGCGCACAAACGTGTACAACGATGCGTTCTGCATCGGACACGACGGTGTATTTGGCACCATCAATGGTCTGAGATTGGGACGGGTTCCCAGCGTGCCTGTATGTCCGCCTATTTTCCTATCGTCCCAATTCCGAATTCCACTCATCTTGGCGTCAGGTTGAGTGGGCCGAAATCAACGCTGCTTGGGGTCAGACGCTTCTTCTGTTGTACACCATCGCTCGGAAATTGGACTATACGTTCGAAGGGCAAGTCCGAGTCCCTGATGTCTGACCAAGCAGGCAGGAAAACTGACAGTCATTTCTAGGTATCGCCTGACGCCTATGGGATCCTTCTCACGAATTGAACGGACGTCGCCGGCGGACAAGGCTACGTACGAGCTATATGGCTCAGGTGACCTGCACATTGGCAGGCTACTGCACAATCGCAGATTCGACTTTGCCATGGTCGCGTTCCTTGACTGTCTCAAGCAACTGGTGGATTACGTGAAGTCGCAGGACCCTCATGTCGAGTTCCCACATCAGTGAGTTCGCACTATACATGGGAACGTATTGCACGTGCTTACGTTGTTTATGTATAGGATCGTCAAAGACAAGATAGGCGAGGCCTCGGTGAAGCTGCAGTTCAGTCAGGAAGAAGCGTGGACTCGGGCATTACGACACGTCCTGCTTGCGCTAAAGATATTGCTCAAGTGGACTACAAACGGCAGCAACGGCTAGTATTGGGCGGCCGTGCCACTCTTGGGTTCTTGTCGCTTGAGTTCGAACTTCGAGGGACGATCAGGCTGTAGGATTTGGAGTCCGTGGTGGCTAGTATCCGGCATGTCGCTGTGCATGCGACTGTACCTACTAGAACGCCATACCGTGGCATGCGGCGTGTGGTCATAGGATCGTCCTTGCAGACACTGTTTTCCTGTCAGCCTAGAAGCTTGCGCTCATAGCTCTCTACATGCGGGGTTACCACATACTACTCGTGGGCTTTTGACACTTTGTACATTAGTTGTACTTGTACACAGGAAACTGCGGAACTATTTCCAGTGATCCGTGAGGGATCTGGGTTCCTCGTCGGCCTCGTGGACAGAGGATATCTATAATCTCAAGGGCATCTGCGAATTCCAATATCTTCATCAGCCAGGCGTTCCTGCCACATTTTGATCGCCTGTTAATGACGACAATCTTGGTGCAAAAGACGTGCTTCGCGCTACTTCCACTCTCTTCGCGTCCCCGTGAGTGCGCGAAGGTCCCCGTGAGTGCATTTGAAGCTGAGTTTTCCAGTTGTTGCTTACCGGAGGCGTTTGCATTCGACAGAGGATGGTTGAGCAGCCTAGGACAGACCGCCAACTCGAGAGACGATGATCAGATCAGACGCCGGGGATTGGGCTGGCTGACAAACCACAGCTCAACATGTAATTTTTCAGGTGTTATCCGAGGCTCTGGATTTCTGGATGCCATTATATATCCCTCGAGCTCCCACATCACATCCGTATAAGAGCCCCGCTGAGCAAGTCGCCGATTTCATAGTTTCTCCCCGCTCGCAGGCGCCGTGTTCTTAGGTTATCTACTGCCAGTACTCCAAACCTTGACTGTGTTTGCCGTCCGCCACCATGGGTCTCTTGTCTCTCGGAACACCGCTCGCATGGAACGACGCCAAGCAGCACGCGGATCACGTTAGGGAACATGGGATCACACAGTTCCTGCACATCTGGGATAAGCTCAAAGATAGATATGGGGACGAGCTGCTGTGGGGAGATGAGGTACGTTCTGTCTAATCTACCTTCGGCGTATGACGGCGTCACTGAGATGAGATTCTGCGAATTCTCTTAATGCTTCATATACATAGATCGAGTACATGGTCGTCACCTTTGATAACACGGAACGAAACGCCAAGCTATCACTCCGCCAGTCTGAGATTCTCGCCAAATTGCAGAAGATCGTGGATGACATTGCGTGCGGGTGTGACAAGTGCGTGCACCATCTCATTGACTGCGACTTGCTATCTGAAATTGCCTGCGGTCATTTAGCCAGTCGGTACCGACGTACCACCCAGAGTACGGACGCTTCATGCTCGAGTCGACGCCCGGTGCGCCATACACAGGCAGCCTGAGCGATCTGCTCTGCGTCGAGTCAAACATGCGAACTCGGTGAGAAACGAACCTGTGACGATCATCCTGACGCTCATCTGACGTGACGTGCTATTGCATCTAGTCGTCATATCGCCCGCAAACACCTCAAACCGAACGAGCTTCCTATAACCTTGACGTCCTTCCCCCGTCTGGGCGTACCGGGGGTGTTCACAGAACCCCATTTTGACCCCTCCGATGCGACCTCGAGCCACAGTCTTTTTCTTCCAGAGGAAATCACTAACCCCCACGCCCGCTTCCCGTACGTTCCAGTCCCTCCTCCGCATTCGATCTCCCACTCTCTGTGTGTATCTGCGTCTGAGATTGCTATTTCTGTCGTAGAACTTTGACGGCGAATATCCGGAGAAGAAAAGGCTCAAAGGTCGCCATCAACCTTCCGCTGTTCATAGACCGAAACACCCCTAGACCGTTTGTAGATCCCACAATCCCATGGCAGCGGAACATCTTCCCCGAAGACCCAGGTGAGCCTCCGCAGATCCCACGCACATACCCTTCACACTTCCTTTCTTCTTTCCTTTCTCTCTCCTTCTTCCTTTCTCCGCGTCCGCAGTCCCGCGAAAGGAAAGCTAATATGCCGCATCGTCGATCGCGCAGAGGCAAAGAACGGAGCGGCGCTCATAGATCACGTCTACATGGACGCCATGGGATTCGGCATGGGCTGCAGCTGCTTGCAGCTGACGTTCCAGGCTTGTAACGTTACCGAGGCTCGGAGACTGTACGACGCGTTTGTGCCTCTTGCTCCCATTCTGGTAATGCACTTCTTCCTTTGGTTCCTCGAGTTATTCATGATTGACGGTTGTGCCATTGATTTTGATATTTTTGTGTAGCTGGCGTTGACGGCTGCTAGCCCTCTGTGGAGGGGGTATATCGCGGATGTGGATAGCAGGTGGGATGTGGTAGCTGCCAGCGTCGACGATCGTACGGAAGAGGAACGAGGGTTGAAAGTGAGTGATAACATTATGACGGCAATGACGTGGGTTTGTTTTGATGCCGACTGTGCTGTGATAAAGCCGTTGAAGGAGAACAGGTTCCGCATACCAAAGTCGCGGTATGACAGCGTCAGCTTGTATATCTCTGACAACTGGATGAACCGTCCAGAGTATAACGATATCGACGCTCCGTATGATGCTGCTATCTTCGAGCGGCTTAAGAATCATGGTAAGTTATCTTCTTAGATATTTTTGCTTTGTATCGTTAATTTGATAACGCGAAAGGCATCGACGCGCCGCTGGCTCGTCACATCGCCCACTTATTCATCCGAGATCCCCTCGTCATCTTCTCCGAACTCATAGACCAAGACGATACCACAAGCACCGACCACTTCGAAGTTAGTCTCCATCCTCTCCCTCCTCTCTTTCCTCCTCTTCCTCCCCTCTTACATCCACCTTTCTCTCACCTCCATATGACTTACCTCGCATACACAGAACATCCAATCAACAAACTGGCAAACCGTCCGTTTCAAGCCTCCCCCGGCAGGTTCCTCCATCGGCTGGCGCGTCGAGTTCCGCCCGATGGAGGTACAGATGACCGACTTCGAGAACGCAGCGTTCGCGGTGTTCATCGTCCTCCTCTCGCGCGCTATCTTGCATTATAGTCTCAACTTTTATATTCCTATCTCCAAGGTATGTTCGCACTCTTGAAATCCGTATTTCCCTTCGCCCTTCGCCCTTCACTCTTTACTCTTGATTACTGTGTTGGTTTTGTTAACTTCGTGATGTTATACAGGTAGACGAGAACATGCGCCGCGCCCAACGCCGCGACGCAGCCCGCTCCTCCACCTTCTTCTTCCGCAAAGACCTCTTCCCACCCGGCATACCCTCCCCCCTCTCCACCCCCCTCTCCTCACCGCACTCCTCCGGCGCGAACTCTCCCGTCAACGCCAACGGGGACTTCAGCGCTCTCAACGGCTCCGGCTCAAATGGCGTCAACGGCCACCGCAAACCACGCAAACTGCAAAACTGCTTCGGCGACGTCCCAAAGCCCGAGCGGGTCTTCGGACCCGTAGAAGACGAGTACGCAGAGTTCACGCTCGATGAGATTGTCAACGGCAAGGGGGACGGGTTCCCTGGGCTTTTGAGCCTTGTGAGGAGTTATCTTACGACGCTGGATGTGGAGCCGGGTGAGCTGGGGAGGATTAGGGAGTATTTGGAGTTGGTTGAGTTAAGGGCGAATGGTACGTTGTCTATTGTCTGGCCTTTCTGATCTTGAGAGTGTGGAGTGGTTGTGAGATGGGCTGAGATGAGTGCTGATACTGGTGGGATGTAGGAACGCTGGTCACGCCCGCGACGTGGATCCGCAACTTTGTGCGGTCCCACCCAAGCTACAAGGGAGACTCTGTGGTTAGCCAGGAGGTCAACTATGATTTGTTCGTCGCTGTCGATGAGATGTAAGTCAATTCGTATTGCCTGTTTGTTTATGCGCATGTATACTGGGTTAAAGTTGATACTGACGGATGTTCGTGTTTGTGTTTGTGTAGTGAACGAGGGATTAGGCAGGTGCCGGAGTTGTTACCGAGGTCGTATACGGCTGAGAGGGCGCGGTATAAGCCGTTTGCGTCTTCGAGTTGATTGGCCCATTAGACGGCCTCTATCCTAGCCCACACATTCCATTCATTTCATGGAGAGAGAGGTTAACAAGAGAAGGCAACGATGTCACCGAACAATCCTAATTATCTAGCCCACAAATGGTTCTATGTCGACCCTAGATGTCTTGTTTAACTAGTACAGTTTATTTTATTTCTTTGTAGCGGAACGAACTGTCTGTTTGTTTATCTGTTCTGTTTGGGTTATGTGTCCTTTAAATGAAGTTGTAGAACCAAACGCGGGTGTATGCATGGAGAACACATGTGATTCTGAAGAGTGATTCTAAGAAGGAGGTTGTATAAAGTGTCTACATAGCTATAGTGGGGTTTATCGATATCTGTTCTGTTCGGGTCATGTACGTATCGTTTGAGTTGTAGAAATAAACACCAGTGTATACATGGATGAAGCATGTGACTCTGAGAAGGAGGTCCGATTGTGAGAAGGACGTTCGTTGTTTAGTTGAGGAGGTTGTACAAATGTTTTAGTTGTGTGCTTGAGCATCCCGATAAAATACATACATACATTGCTTTAAATCCTAACACGCGTCCACCGACACCCCTACTTGCCTCTATGCCTCCTAAAAGCCTCCTGCACCCCCGACCCCGCCCTAATATCCTCCATACACCTCGCATCCACTGCCCGCCCCTTCTCAGCAAGCACCAACACCTGCTCGACGAGCCCCGGCGGGACGAACACCACGCCGTCCTCGTCCGCCACGATTAGATCGCCCGGGTTCACTGTGGCTTCCGGGAACCCACCATCGCTGCTACTAGTACTTTGGGTGGGGTGGATGGTGACGGGGACGTTGACGGCGGAAGGACGCGTAAAGGGCGATTGTCCAAGCGTCGAGTGATCACGCGCGAAGACGGGGAAGGAGGCGGCACGGTGCTCGGAGAGGTCTCTGCAGCGGCCTGAGATGACGACGCCGAGGGCGCCGCGACGTTGTGCGCCGGCTGTCATTAGGCCGCCCCAGACTGCGTTCTTCACCTCTGTTAATTATCGTCATCGTCATCGCGAATGAGAAATTGTTAGTGGATGGAGATAGTACGGGAGAGGGAGAGCACGCACGAGGAGGAGCTGCGATTACCACGACGGAGCCTGCGGGTGTCGTATCGACGAAGTGGGAGGTGAGTTTAGAAGCCGTCGTGTCTGTTCCAAGGACCATCTGGACTGTGTACGCTGGTCCGCATATGCGCGTCGCTGAGGCCTCTGCGGAGGAGGGGGAGGGAGAGAGGATGTGGATGTCGGGGATGTGTCCGCCATGGGGCACGCCGAGCTTGATGAGTGCATCTGAGAGCTCGCAGGTGGAGAACTTAGCTAAGGGGGAGGAGGAGGAGGACATGGCTCGGACGAGCGGCTGGAGGCGTTGTGCTGCTCGATGCATCCAATAAACAAGGTTATGGGAGGAGGGAGATGTACTGTAGGAGACGCCCATTAAGTTAAGCGGAAGAGCGGGGCGGGCCGGGTACCCGGCTGGCGTCATCCCTCGCGAGCGTCGGGTGGATGCCGAATGCCGAGACAAGTTCTCTCAAGACTGCGACCTCCGCCGTGGCCCTGTAAACTCACTCAGAGTGGATGCATCCGTTTCGACATACCCAGCCGGCGTAAATAATAGCATAGTAAAGAACAAGGAGGATGCCACAACTACCTATCACGCCCGAGTCACTGTCGACATGGGCACGCGCGAGTATAGCTGCTAGGCGGTACAGAAGTAGAGCTACGAAGGCCGTCATGCGCTCGCACCATCTCAAGATACCCGTGTACGACGTGCCATTGCGGTTTCGACCTGTAAGCCCTCGCTCCTATATCCTTGTACTGTGTAATTTAATGTGGAGTGTGCACGCAGTGGTTCGTGCTGTTCACGTCCCTGGTCATGATCACACTCGCCTTCCTCGGCTTCACAAACTTTGCGCACGCGCTGCCTATAAATGACAAACTTCTACACTTTTTCTGCCTCATGCTTGCGACGGGGATATTTTACTTTATCTTTGATGTTGAAGAGTGAGTTGCTCGTATTATGTACGCTGGGTGTGTTTGGGCTGACGCAGTGAGGTGATAGAGACGCGAAACGGATATGGTTCTGGAGATATGCACCGCTCATCTCTACCGGGATAGTGTGTTTCTTCTTTGGAGGGATATTGAGCGAGGTTGTTCAGTCGCTGCTACCGGTGAGTTGCGTTCTTTTATTTATGGATGCACGTACTGAATCAACCTCCCGTTAATACAGTACAAGGAATTCCAAATAGGCGATGTAATAGTGCGTCCAAACCCCCTACTACAGTATTTCGTCTATTCGACTTACTTCCCATACGCTGTAGGCAAACTTGTTAGGTTCATCCCTCGGACTCTACATCGCATACCACCTCGAGCGATACTACCGCCACAGACGAGAGGTACGTCTCCGCGCTCCGTCTCCTCTTCCCCCGTGTCCTCCCGCTGATTCACCCTACATTACACTATTTACTTCTGCCGTGACGCCAGATATCACGCCTCTACCGCCCACTAAACCCACACGAAGTCCTCCTCTCAGACGACGAAGACTACGACCTCGACCCTCTCCTGCCCACCCACACCACCACCACCACCACCACCACTCACACCACCAACGTCCATCCCGCCATCACATCGAATAACGGCAGTAATGGGAATGGGAACGGGAATAGTGGAGGAGGAAAGGGAAAGTCGCGGTTGGGGAACGTATGGGATGAGAGCGAGGAGTTGTTCGATATTGGGGGTGATAGCGACGGTGACGATGATGACGAGGACGAGATGAGAGCGAGGACGCCGGCGGGTAGGTTTGAGAGACGTTCGAAGGGCTCGTCGCCTAGTCGATGATCTCGAACTCGGAAAGCCTGCAACTGAGAGACCTCCCTCCTTAGATGTATCACTGGATATACTACCTAATATCATGTATTTTTGGCACTCTAGCTACTACATTCACCTGCGCACTGTGATTTCTCCTGTTACACAGTAATCAGGGAACATATGGCTCAGTAACATCTGGCACTGGCCATGGGTAGAAATGATTATATGGGCGCTTACAAACGATTATGACGGTAAGCTCGGGATTGCAGGAAGCTTAACGTACACCACTTGGTACCGACATCCTCCTGGTCACCTGGTTCCTCCATGCCAACATGCCGGCCCACGACGCTCAGGCCATCTACACTCGCGGGCATTCATCAATGTCATAACAATAGCACGAGGAAAGGAATACGGAAGGGGGGAGGATGTACGGCGACTTCGAGGCGACTGGGGGCGAGGAGGTGCGCGTCGGCGTCGGTTGCTGCGGTGAAGCTTAAGGAAACACGGGCACCAGCACAAGAGAATGCTCAAGCTCAAGGAGTACCAGGGAAAGACAAACCCTCCGTAAAGACACTACTCTACAAAACAGAGAGGTCCCTCCCGCGCGTCCTCGAGCCCACTCACACATCTCACCCAAGTTCGACGACCTCTTTGGCGTTCTGGCGGGGGATATTGGGGCGGGCTTATGATAGTCTTCATACTTCGGGTTTTGGTGGGAGTGAGAAGGGGGAGGGTGTAAGGGAGAAGGCGGCGAGGATCGTCGGTGAGTCCTACTACTCTTACTACTACTTATTGTGGTGTATGGGTGGAAAAGGGTGTTTGCTGAATTAAGTGTAGTATACGGATGCGACGAGTTCGCAGGCGTAGAGCAGCTCGTGACAGCACTCCTAGAAGAACCGTTCGCGTCTGATGAGCAGAGAAGGGTGCTGCTGGATCGGTGGAAGGGCAAGGGCGATGGGGAGGGGAGTTTGGTTATTCGGTGCGTGCTTCTCCGTACAGATGGATGGTTTGTGTTAATGGAAGGTTGGAATTAAATGGGGTGTGGTAGATATGGATTTTCGGAGGAGGAAGAACCTGGGACGGTCAACGTACAGGCTGCGTCGCTCAAGCAGTTCGCCGTCCCCGTCGAGTTGGAAGAACTTCGACCATCACCGTCACGCTCTCCTTCTTCCTCCCATGCCAGTGCTCCCACAACCGCTACCGCAACTGCGACGACAAAACTCTTCGCAGCAGACATCCCCCTTATAGTCCTCAACCCCCTAACAACCCCCCTCTCCTCCCTCCTCCCTCCCTCCTCCTCCCACTTCCCACACCTCCCACTAACACACGCCAACGCAATCCTCGCAATAATAACCACCCCCAACGTCCCCCCAGGCACCTGGCACCACCTAAAACAAAAACTACCGAAATCCCTTGCACAATCGACAGTGTTTGTGGATCCGGTGAGGGCGATTGGAGCTGTGAGGGCGTTATCGTTAGGGGTGGGGGAGGGGAGTGCGGTTGGGGTGCAGAGGTATCAGGATGATTGGACGGGGTCGAGGGTTGGTGAGTTGGTTGAGATTGTGAGGGGGAAGGTTGAACGTGCTAGTAATGCTGCCACTGAGGAGGAGGGGAAGGGGGATATGGGAACGCTGAGAGAAGGAAGTGTGAGGGAGCAGGTGAAGGGCGCGTTAGCTGCCTGCAGCGAGGTTCTGGGAAAGGCGGACAGAGAAGTGGGGAGCGTAACGGAGGGGCTCCTGGAGTTGCGAGACGAAGTTGCTGAGTTATCCGTGCGTGTTGGGCCTGAGGTTCTTGGTAGTAGTGGTACGAAGGGAGAGGGAGAGGGAGAGGTTGTGAAGGAGGCGGTGGGGAAGGCGAGGAGGGAGATGGAGGGTGTGTTGGGCGCGTTGAGTTGGTGGAGGGCTGTTTGGAGGGTTGATGAGGTGGGGGAGATCGTTAGGGCTGGTGTGGAGAGGGCTTGGTGTAGGGAGTTGGAGGACAAGGTTCGTTAGTCACGGTACATTCTCTACCGTTGTTGACTGACGATGGTTTACAGCTCATCTACCATGCGGGGAGGTTAGCCTCGTCGCAGAAGAAACTAGCCGAGTCGACTACGACTCTCCTATCGCGGCATACCTCCCCCTCACCCTTCCACTCCCCCGTCCTAGAAAACACCCTCTCCCAAATCCGCGCCTCCTCCTCCTACCCCGTCCTCCCGTCCTCCCTAACAACCCCAATCCACACGCGCAAAGCCCAACTAACCTACCCCACCCAAACCCTGCACTCCACAGCGCAAAGCGTCGCGCTCGGTACGGGAGGGAGCGTGATGAGCGGTTTGGGGATAGCGTGGGCTGGGTGGGCGGAGCATCTGGGGATTGTGGGGGATCTTGTGGGCAGTGGGATGCAGGTTGAGACGGCGGTGGGGGCGGGGATGTTGGTGTGTGCGGTGGGCGTTAGGTGGATGGTGGGACGGTGGGAGAGGGCGAAGAGACGGTGGTGGAGGGATTGGGAGAGGGTTGGGGAGGGGCTTGAGAGGGATTTGAAGGTGCGTTGCGTTGTTTGCATTAATTCACGAAGTTTGACTGAACTTTCCCTTGCAAGGCTACGTTGGATAGGACTGTGTCTACTCAGGTGACGGTCATCCCGACTACGGCGAGCGATGCACTTGAGCAGATGGTAAAGAAGCGGAGAGAGGAGATCGGCGAGTTGAAAGATGAGCTGGAGGACTTGCAGCGGGAGGTCGAGCAGTCACGATCATAGACCATTCTTTGTTAAGTTATCTTATACCGCCATCGCTGGCATTTATACATGAAAAAGTACTACTCCGCTTTACCCCTTGTTACACAGAATGTACATCGTCCTCCACATCACTGGACGGTCACTTATGCAGGTTTGATGAACAACGCAGCGTTATCATGCGCCCCAAGGCTCGTCTCGTAGCTCCCACTAAACGTCCCCAGATCCTCCCCACTCCACATATCATGCACGACATACTCCCCGCTCCCGCCTCCCTCCAGCCCCGGCACCTCGCTAAACTTGAACGACTTCGTAGCGGTGCTGCTCGCCGTGTTGAGGATGAACACGTGTGTGCCTTTGGATGACGCGCCGCTGTAGAACTCGGGGGGAGAGGTGGTGGTGGTGGCGGAGCTGGGGGTGAAGGGGAGGGCGGGAGTGCCGATTGTTGGGTCTTGGTGGAAGGCGAGGAGTTCGGGGTTGGTGATTAGGGTGATTTGGTCGGAGGAGAGTAAGCTCAGCTGCGTTGGGAGGTATGTGATTAGTATGTGTGAGGAGAGGGAGAGAGGGAGAGGGGACTGACGTCGGTTCCGAGGAGGATGGGGCTCTTCATGAATACCCATGCTGCGAAGTGGGAGCGTTGCTCTGCGACGGTAAGTTGTCCGTTGCCTATCTCCATCATATCCCTGACGACGTTCACAGGTCTCGTCAGTTAATTTACAGATGATCCTATAATGGGTACTTACATGTCGTTACGTCCGTAAAAGTCCACTGACTTCAATTGTGCAGCGTTCGAGTTGATGATCCCAGCGAGGCTGCCCCAGCTGGCGCCGACGTCTCCGGACATTCTCCAGGAGTGACCCTTCGCCACAAAACGGTCATTTAGTGAGTGTTTCTCGGCTCTACAAGGATAGTGTGGCACTCACGACCCTGGCACCCCAGTCGAACACTTGTGCGGCACCCCAGATGCAAAGGTTGTATTGGATGGGATGGCTTTGCGCTGCCAGAGCAGCACTAGAGTGCGAATGGTAAGTGCTGAGTCTGAGATTGGAGAAGAGGCTATGCTTACCCCATCTGTCTGTAACGAATTGCAGAGTTCGAGTTGCTGGAGGGCATGTTTTAATAAGGCTAGCTCTTCACATAGGAGTTATCCTCGGATACTTACTACCAGTCGTTGTTTTGCGGAACCTACGGGATGCTGTAAGTAAGTGCTCTCGGTGTACTAGAGTCTCCCTTTACTTACTCCGCTGTCAGACCAGTTTCCGGGCACATTGCAATTATCTGGCAGGTTTCAGTGAGGTCAATGTTCACGGCGACAGATCCGGTCTTCGTGTTGATTTACCATATTTCAAGTCTAAAATTGCATCAGCACATACTCAACTCACGGAGATGTAGGTCACACACAGTCAATACCCCATTCCGAGAACGTAGCAGCGTCCAGAGCCTCGTTTCCCAGTGACCCAGGGAATCCAGCACATGTCGCGGTTCCAGCATCGCTATACCCAAGTGAGTCGATGGACAAGCTTGCCTGCGTCGTCACTTACCCGTAGATGCCGAACTTCAGACCTAGAGCGTGCACTTGCGTGGCCACACTATCGATGCCGTTGGGGAATTTTGTGGGGTCAGGAACGATACGGCCCGTCGTTGAGTCTCTCGCCATCAACGACCAACAGTCCTACGATATGTCATGAAAATTAGCACGAGGTACTGCCCGAAAGCGTTGGAGGACGTACGTCGATGTTGACGTATTGGTAGCCTGCCTTCTGTAATCCCAGGGAGACGATTTGTTTAGCAGCGTTGAGGACTTTGGTTTCGTTGATGTCTGACAGCCACGAATACTAGCTCAGCGCAGGGCCAAGGTAGGATAGGGAAGGTAGGACTCACTGCACCCATAGGCGTTCCACGAGTTCCATCTACAAGAATGGTCAGTCAATATTCAATATACGTCGTAGAGTTCACTTACCCAAGTGCCGGCAGCTTGCCAACCTGTTTCGACGGGCCTACCGTTGGAGCTGAGGCAGCGATACCCGTCAAAGACGAGCCTGTACTGGTGGCATGCGATGTGGTTGGAGCCGAAGTAGAAGAGCCAGAGGTTACAGGTGCACTTGTGATTGTTGCAGGAGTACTCGAGCCTCCTGAAACACTTGATGCGGCTGTCGCAGGAATGCATTGTGAGTACCACTCGTTCTGGTAGTTGCAGACCCAGCTGATTCATAGCGTTGTCAGATAAATTATAGGTACGGCGGCGAGCGTGTAGCTCACCCGCTGGTGCATGTTATGCTTCCCGACCAGCCTGAGCCTCCGCATCTAGGATGGATATGTATAAGCGGCCGCGGGACGGAACTGGTTATCCTGGCAACTCACTGGCCATAGGGACTGGCTTGAGCGAGGACAGTCGTTACGAGAGAGGCCAGTAAAAATGCGCTGATAGCAGCCTGGAGCATCGTACCGGAGAGATCAGCAATTCAAGCGAATTAAGCATGGGAGGATGCGTACGCTGCTATATATACGTAATCTGTAAGTTGCCAGAATCCTACTTACCCTCTTCAGTCTGCTGCCGTCTCTAGTAGCATGCGGGCCATCACACTGCATATTGCACTCATTGACAGGCACGGAAGAAGAACATGATGAGATTATTGAAGTTGTATTGACAAGAGTCCAGAACACTGTGTCTCCTGAACATATAAACCCGGTATTTACGCTTCTATGTTGTCATTACAACCTCCAGGTAAATTCTCGGATGGTCAGCGGTCTGATAGAGCATGTTCTTTCCAGGTTCGGGCCCGGATAATTATGACACTCCTGTACCAGTTGACTACTCGCATGATAGAGCTTAGCCCTGTGTACCTTCGATAGATTTGTCTACACTCTGCCGCTCCGCTGCCTTGATCCCAACGGTCCGTCGAACGACTTATTCGCCCATATTCGAAGAGTCCGCAGCTCTGTACCTTATTACTGTGGTTAAAAGTGCTAGAAAGATACAAGAAACTGAAAGCAACACTTACGAGCTAGTAATCCTCAAGTTGATAGACTCTGAGCTACTCCGAGTCCCACTGCAGCTGGCCATACGGCTGCTACTAGACGTCGATCATCCGAATAGGCGCTTATCTCAACTTGCTTCTCACTCAATCTGTCACTGGCACTAATCATGAATTGCACTGAGTGGTCGACGCATCTTTTTCTAGTTGTTGCAAACTGCGAAGCTTTGCTATAATCATGAATTATTGTCTCCTGCTTATCTCGATTACCGTCAGCGAGCACTTGTTCTGATGGGTACTGCATCACCTCCAAACTTCGGTCTTGGTCTCCTGGCAGTTACTGCGTGCAAGCGGACGCACCTTCATAGTTTTATGAAGTCAGACTTGCTAAGGGCTTATTGCTAGTGTTCAAACATGGATCTGATGTGCTCCGTCACAACGAATCGAAGACATGCGTCGGTATGTCCACTCTTCGTCATTAATATTCACACTTGATTTAACTCGCCGCTGCTTCAAACGGTGTCATTCATAGTCCATTTTCCTAAGCTTCGAGCATGCTGAACGGATACTTCCAATGACGTGTGTTAGTGAGGGTGACCTTTACGAGTTGCGTCAGCCCCCGCTATAGCGCAAACTGCTCAGTTCTCAAGGCCTCATGGATGAACGACGGCTGACTAGGTCAGCCGCGCCATCTGCTCACCGTCGCCGTCCTCAGCGACCCTCGTGTGCCGTCCACTAGGCCTCTAGGGATCTCAGTAGCGATGCCGGCGCGATACAATTCCTCTGCTGCCTCGTCTCTGTATTCACAACCTATGCATAGTAGAGCAAGCTCTAGGACCGCAGTGGTCACTCCATTGGAAGACTTTCGTACCAGTCGCTACATTCCCACGGATAATCTGGCTCCAGTAGAGGTTCCTCGTTCGAAGAATATATCGAGGACGTCCACCTTTAGCTCCAAGCAATATGCCGCGGACGCAGCAGCAGTGCCATATGAGTCTTATTTCTCGATACCGGTGGCTCACGACTCAAGACCGGATACTCCGGCTTCCAAGCGGTCCACGAAGGAGCTTGTAGGGAAGTACGAATCTCTTTCGCATGCTACTACTATTAAGCCATCGAGGCCCAGTATCGCGTCCTCCAAGCAATCGAATTTGGCAACACCGGAAAATCGCGAGAAGAAGAAAGGGAAATCGCCGATACGCCAGTCCTTCCGAAACATCCTATCGGTATTCAGCAAGAAGGGTCGATCTACTCGAGATCCATCCATTACAGCTACTCCAGAGCTACTCGATGCCAATCCTCAGGTTAAGTCGCTCTTATCACCCAAAGTTCCCAAGCTCGAGCCGTTGACTATCCCAGGCGCATCTCCAGCACCTCGTGCTGTTGCGTCGCCCATAGCTTGTAACACTCCCTCTTCGCTGCACTCAGGCCGGCTGTTCCACATGTCCCGCCAGGCATCTGGAAGCCTGCCAGTATGGACCGATTGCGACATCCTTCTGCATCCAACTCATATGCTGATCACATGGATGACTTCTCTCAGCAACCCATCCACCGAGATCGTTGCTCTTGCACAATGCACCGACGTACGCTCGTTGTCTGTAGAGGACCTCGCTGAAGAAGAGAGAGGGATGCTTCCTACCGTGACAGAGCCAAACGGCGTGTTCGTCTTCGAACTGCTGTTTGAAGGCAAGGTTCCCGAGAAATTCGTTGCGCATTCCCTGAAGGATCGAGCGGGATGGGTTTCAGCAATATGGTATGTGCTTACTTGTCCTCGAACCTGCCCGACAGAAATATAACGTGTTGGATAGGGACGCTGTACTACGGATGAGCGAAGAGAAGACATACACTCCATCCATCAGTGCACTTCGAGAAATTACTCAGCTGGAAACACCTCTCTCCAGTCCTTTCCGCGGCTACGTGACTGACGGACTCCCAACAACCCCTGTGGCCAAGAATGCGCCAGCCATCCCTACCCCCGTTGAGCCCGACTTGCCACCATTACCAGCTCCGACGACACCTCTAGCGAAGAACGTTCTTAATAGTCCTATTCGAGTATCGTTATATGATCCACCTGTTCCACAGCCAACTTCACTGGTCTCAACTCCGACTCGGACACCAACTCGAACGGCTCCTTCACTGCTTTCCACCCCGGCATCGTTCAGGTCGCAAAGCCCTTCGATTCGTAATCTGGACAAGATCTCGATGGTAAAACAGCGGCTAGCGCAGATAGAGGCCAGCTCATCTCAGTCTGGCTCACCTCAATTTCTCACTGACAAGTCAACTCGGGCGCGTCAAATCATCCGGCCCCCCACCGAATCACCTATGGATGGTCCAAAGCGCAGTGTGCTGCTTCGACATGGAACTATCACGACTATCGGTGGAGATTCAGTTATGGGTATGCAAGCTAGTGAAACGCAAGAGTCTCCGTTGCAGCACACCTCTCGCCCTCTCGCATCAATTCCTTCCGGGGAGTCCTTGGGGACGGAGGCAAACCCGTGGTCCACATATTCAAGACTGTCAACTCCGGAGCCACTACGGCGAATGGGCTCGACCTCCGTTTCATCTCGTTACTCGAACGAATCATCGCTTACCGAGCGTCCTTCGTTGTTGGGCAGTAACATCTCCAATGCGGCGAAGCCTCTCCCACCGCTAGTCCTAGCACTTAGGGAATCTCACTCGAGCGATGGTGGCGAATCTCCGTCGACTTCAAGCCGTACGGAGACGCCTCGGTCAACGCGCGGTCTCAGCATATTCTCACCGAGTTCACCATATTCATATAACGCGGTGCGAGAAGAAGGACAAACGGAAGGAACGTCATTAAACACAACTACACCTCTGAACGTCCGCAAGTCAGCGTCCGTATCTATGCCAGTAGAATTAACTCCTTCCCATGCCGTAACCAACAGACAAGAAGCTCGCAGCGATTCTCGAATCTCTCAGCAGCGCAGTGGGTTCTCTGCAGTCTCGCGGTATTCTACGGATATGCCAAATATGACCTCCCACACGAAACCTTCTCCTTCTCCCAGGCCACGAAAGAAGTCTATTCCAGAGGCGCCACGAGCTGGTAAGACGCTGCCGGTGGTCAGTCCATCGCAGCCCGTGGAACGTGATCAAACGATCAGTCAGGACCTTGAGCCTCAGTTACCTCCTCCAAGTCTCAGTGTCTTCTCCCCACAATGGGAGTCGGACGATGGCTCAATTGCTGAGCCACCGTCTGCAGCTGCGCTGTTCAGCCGTTTCGCCAAAGTACTACCTGATTTACCACCTACATTCAAACCAGCCACACCTATAACTCGGAGAGACCCCTCTCCACCGACTCCTGTGGGGCGTAAAGAAAATCAAGCGCGCTTGTCCTTGCTCGAGGGAAAGCTGGGCGATGTGCAGGTCGAGTTGCAGAACTTGCCGGGACGTATTCGTGCCCTCGCTGCAACACAACCTCCCGCGGCGAAAAGTTCTTCGCCCGTTCTTGTACAGGATCCGGATGCGAAGAGGCTTCTGCAGGATATCGATACCGGCTTGAAGCGAATTGAGGATCAAGGATCGAGCCATGTCGAAAGTCTGACCGGTGTTCACGCGAAGATCGACAAACTTCTCGCTCGCAGGAACTCAGAAGCGGTTTCTCGTCCTCTGCTTGGCCAGCCTGCGATATCGGGTTTACCCAATATTCCCGAGCAGGGCAATGCGGAGAATCTTGATACAGCTCAACTGATGGATAAGCTTGAAGAGATGCGAAACGAGTTCAAGAGCGACCTGCCCACGCTTGTTCAGAAGCTAGAAGATGTTCTGGCAACGAAATTCTCTGATAACAACCCTTCAGCCATCCTAAACGATGCAGCCACGCATGAAGGCCATGGTTCTCATTCGGAGAAGGCTGTGGCACCATCGATAGATACAACCGCGATCCACGAAAAGCTCGACGAACTGCTCGTGGCTCTTCAGGCAAAGGCGTCGACATCAGTAGAGCCCGCTGAAAAACCAGGCACCGAAGAGCCCAATCCATTGGTACGTGACTCGCCCTAGATAGTGTTAGCGGTAAGGAAATGGGCTAATCGACGTCTCAGCTGCAACAGGTTCTGGAACTACTGACCTCGGATAAAGAGGATAGAGCTAAAGTCATCGAACAGCAGGCAGATAGCGCAAGATATCTCAATGAGTTGAACACTGTGAGTGTATTAATATCTACGTCTGCTTAGTATAACGAGTCTAATACCGACGGCGATACGGCTAGTGGCTTGAGACCTTCGTCAACCACGGAACGTCTCAGATCGAGTCTGTTGCAGGTGGAGTACAGCAGCTATGTAATGACCTTGGCCCTTTGGATACCATTGGAGAAGACGGGCAGCCAGTACAGCACGCAGGTCTTCTCGGTGATATTCGACAGTTATTAGCAGAGAATAAAGGCCGCGATGAGAACATGACTGCCCTTCATGGCTCTGTTGGTGGGTTGATGGCTGCCGTCCAGGAGAACTTGCAGCAGGGTGCTGAGCTACGCAGCATGTTCAGTGAGTGAATTCTACGTAGACGCACCATCACTATGAAGCTGAAGAATATTGGTAGATCCGGAAACCATGGCCGGTATGATTGACCAGCAGCGTCATAATCAAGAGCAAATGCTGCGAAATCTTGCTCTCGGTGTGTATTCTTATTCCAATATCTTGCATGCTCGTGAACTTATTTTGCTATAGAACTCTCGGACGATATCCGTGGAGAACGTCTCAGATTCGTAGAGGCCATGAAGGAGGCCACCACGATCAATGTACAGAGTACGTGGAATGAAGTAAGACTCATTGATTATATACTGACCAATGACAACTTCGCAGTTCACGTTGAAGAATTCAAGAAAGAACTCACAAGGGAGGTCACGCTGATGACACAAGAGGTTGATCGTTTGCATAAAGAGCGGCAGGGGTTGGAACAACATATCGCCGATCTTTTCGCCTTCTATGCGAAGCAGAAGCAGGTAGCTCCCGGAGATGTGAGTGTCTGACGTGTTAGACGATACAGATATGTGGGAGACTAATATGTGCATCTTTAGCAGAGAAGAAAGGGGAAACACCTACAACCACGAACTCAGGCTCCTCCTATGCTACAGAATGCTCCGAGTCAGGTTCCTCAGGCTCAGAACGTGTATTATGGGGTCCCTGGAGTTCCTGGATTTATGGGACCTTCTGTCTAGCTGTTTTTTTGTTCACCTTCGAGATGTAGACGTAGCATTCCAATATAATGAGCCATCTGGAGTCCTTGGAAGTTGGAAGTTTCTATGAAAGTACTCACCGGCGCCTACACTACCACGTGCACGTGCGGCGATATTTCACCCGGCGTTTTCCGCGGTGTGTCGACGACCTATTCCTCTTCGCCGTCGCTGTCCCTCACGTTCTCTACCTCACATCATGTCTGCGCTTCGCCTTGCCTCCGCTGTCCGCCGTAGCGCACCCAGGACTCTCATTAACGCGCGACGTGGCTACGCCGAAGCAGTCTCTGACAAAATCAAGCTCTCCCTGGTCCTTCCTCATCAAGTTTGTCTACAGTGACGCATGGGCAGTATGTTTGGTACTAATATTACTACTCTACCGACAGGCTATCTTCACCTCCACCGATGTTGTCCAAGTCAACCTTCCTGCCGCTACCGGTGACATGGGTATCCTTGCAAACCACGTCCCGAGCATCGAGGCTGTCCGTCCTGGTGTTGTCGAGGTCATAGAGTCTGGAAATGCTTCGAAGAAGTTCTTTGGTGCGTCATAATAGTGCTCTTATATACGGATGCAAGCTAATTTTGTACCCCAGTATCTGGCGGCTTTGCCACCGTTCACCCGAACAACAAGCTCACCGTCAATGTTATTGAGGCTGCGCCTCTGGACGCGTTCTCTGCCGAAGTGGGTTTGGACCCAACCTCAACGTTTCTTCATTAATACTCACGACATCCCTTTTCTTTTCCTTCATAGGCTGTTCGTTCCAACCTGCAGGAAGCTTTGAGGGTGGCAAACGGAAACGGCTCGGAGGAGGATAAGTTGGAGGCACGGATCGAGGCGGACGTTTACGAGGCCATTCAGCATGCTTTGGGTCAATAGTTCGTTGTCTGCTTTGGTTGATCTATAGACAGTGCCCTTCCGTGTGTAGACATAAAACGATTGGCGTCGCGTAAAGCCGGTCAGAATATTGGTCCCGCTTATTGAGAAAAGCGCGCAGTGTCAGGGCTGAAACCAAATGAGGAGTTGTTCGGGGGTTGTTGGTCACGTCTTCCCCAGGTTCTGTCCCACACTCTCACAACAGCTCCCACCGCAACGTCGAGGATACACTCTTTTGCCTCGACATAAATATTAACGTCTGTCATATTTATCGCTCCTTCCTTCAGCTTTGTAGATGGTGCTTCGCGTTCCATCCACCGTCGGGGACAAGTCGCTCCTCCAAGACGAACCTTTCAAAAGCCGGTTTGAGGAGAAGATATTGGAACGTCGAGGTCATGGTCGTTCTCTGCTGTTCAAACGCATTGAGGAGTCCATGAAATCTACGACAGGCGGTGTACGTAGCTTCACAGAGCTCTTATGTTCTATGACGTCCACCAGGGTACTAATCATATCATGTGTAGCTCGCAGCAGCAGAGGCATGGCTAGCCACTGTCCTTGGAAGCAAAGCCAAGGTCGATTCTTATCATCTTCATGCCTTCATCGAATTCTACTGGCACCTGAGCTACGAGTCCAATATTCTGCGCGTTGAAGCCTTCATCCGGGGACTTTGCAAAGAAAACGGCTTGGACTTCCATTGCCCTCTTACGACAGCGGTAGTAGCTTTGCAAGAGCCTGTCGTACAGCGAAAGAGGAAATCCCGTACCAAGGCCAAGAAACGACCCAAGCAGACGCAAGATACCTATGACGCCGATGTCGAATTCAGTGTGGAGGATTCTCAAGTGAGCGCTGAGGCTACAGGTCAATCCAATCATGTATCGGCACATCAGGTTATCCCAGCTCCGTCCTCTCTACCGCGCTATATGTCACCGCGTACGTCTCAGCTACCAAGTTCTCCTGGTGTATCGCAGAGCAACAACAAGAGAAAGGCTAGTGTATCCAGCTCATCCTCTTCCGATGATTCGCGGGACTCCGTCAGCCTGCGAGTCTCATGCATTGATTCGGAGGGTATGACACCATTGCCCTCCGATTGCGAGGACGCACAACAAATTCTCTCTGACGCGTTGTCCGACATGGAGCCTCTCACTTCTTCCGATCAAGAAGACAATATAGAGACCATTTCATCTTCTCTACATCTCTCCCGTCGCCGGAACCCATCTCGAAAAGCGGCTCGCGTACAGGAACTCTCCGAAATGATGTCGAAGGAACTTGCGTGGCAAGTAGAGGCACGGCAAGAAGGGAACAAGAAACCACGTAAGAAACCGACTCTGAACGTGTCCATATCAAACTCGCAAACAGCCTCCCGGTCTACACCTCTCCCTCCGGTGCCTGTCGCAAAAGCGGGCGAGAACGATGACTCGTCTATCGCTACTGCAAAGCCCTTTGCCAGACCCAGTACCTCTGCTTCTGCATGTCGAATGACGATACGGAGAAAGGCATTTCGAAACATGCAGAAGGACGCAGATATCGACTCACCTGCGTCGAAGAAGTCGAAATGCGGGTCGGCAGAACTTCCTCGACTTATTGCTGAGGCGCAATGGGCAGGAGCCCGCCTAGACATCGATAGCCAAACGAGGAACACTAGATCTTCTCTCAAGCTGGGTATTTCCCCCACCGCCCCCGCGACGTTGACTCCGACTTCTACTAAGACAACGAAGAAGAAGCCGCAGGAGGCTCCTCGTAGGAAGCGCAAACATGGAGATACAGAATGCGTCACCGTGCCCCTTGTCATTAAGATCCCTCCCGCGCGAAAGGAGGACAGAGAGATTGCCTCTCTTCCGAAGAAGCGTTCGCAGCGACCGAGTAGGAACTCTACTCCCGCTGTCTCCGCACCGAGCGTACCTAAGGACACCTTGGGTGACAGCGCATCTACAGTCCATGCGATTATACGCGACAGCGCGACGAGTGCTATATCGCTATTGCGTTTGTAACGACCCAGTAGTAGAAGAGTGGGAGACGGAGGACCCTCCTATTGATCCTCCGTCCGCTGTGTTAGGGCCTGCACATGGGGATGATCGGTCAAACTATGTTCTGGGACCCATCAAGGAAGAGGCAGAGGAGCGACTCAGCTTCCCTAAGCTACCACTACCGGATTATCCGCCAATCTGGTCTCAGGTGAGTTTGACGTCTATTACTGTATGACTGGGCAACTGATCCCTCGATAGTCTAGACAGGAGGTGTGCGAGACCTTCCCTAGGTTCCGCAGCTACCAGGGTGGAGTGTACTTCCGTAAGGATATCGTGGAAGGATACCTCCTAGGCGGTTTCTCTGCGCGGTAACGTTCTACGTACATCGTCAGCGGTAGAGGACTAATTCTCATATCCTAGCCGGGACATTTTTCATAACGGAGGCAAGCTGATCATCTCACACGGGTACGTGGATTCAACGTAAAATATCCTATGAAGCTCACACGTGCTACAGAGGTGGCAAAGCCGAGAGCATCCGCAAGACTGACGGACATTTCCACACATACGAAGCCAGTGATCAGCTTCGGGATGATAAGTCGGTCCGAGCACTCATGAATACTTATCATCAACGACTACCTGTTGCGCTACTCATTGACGATAAGTATACCTTGTTTCCTTTCGATCTTGCGTCAAAAGGGTGCGCGTACGCTGTGCTTGGGTGGTATTATATCAGTCACGCTTGGGGTATGTCAGTTGGTTGTATCGCTCAATGCCTGTCTGACATTTATCTCAAGCGGAGTATCAGTCTGCGACAAACTCTCAGGGGAGAGTCGTGAGGTACAAATTCGCGTTCCAGTGGGCAGATGGTCAGCAAGAGCCCTGGTGGAGCACCTGGCCCACATTAGCGGGTTAGTAGTGATGAAATGTGACGTCTGCTTTCACAACTCACGTATAAATGTAGATCCACGGCCTGCTGGTGTTGAAGAAGTTTCCGGTATGTCTCAGACCTTCGCTAAGTGGTATTCGATATCAATGTAGCTCTTGTCAGCCACGAACGCATTGAGTATTGGACCGAAGAAATGCCAGACCTGCAAGAAACTGTCTCCGCATGTGTACGAGCAAGGGTGGATGTGCCTTAAGCCGGAGTGCAAACGTTTCTGGACTCTTCAAGATGGAGCATGTGCTTCAGGCGGTCTAACTTATACTAAGTCATTCTTGCAGCCTGTTTCCGGCTTCAAAATGCCTCTGATGGATATTCGTCCTCCTTTGCCCGTTCAAGGGGAAGAGATCACTGGCCCGACTACCAGCTGGCACTTTTCTAAAGGATGGCATTGTACCAAGTGTGGACGGCTGTCAAGCAGGTAGGTCGTGTTTCAATTCTATGTGTTGTATATTGAGTTGTATCTCCCCAAAGATTCAAATGGGAGCATTGGGAGTGTCGTAACTGCGGAGTAGGTACTTGCCGATGTTGTTATAGCATGCTCTGCCTACATCATCTACAGGAACGATACAGTGTTCCAGCGACGTTTTGGAAATCCTCGGCCTTTCGTTTCCAGACTCAAGCGAGTTCCAAAGGATCCGTCCGATTTGGTCCGCTTCCCGGGAGTACGTGCATGGCTAGTCATTAGCTGTCAACTATCCTCATTGTCTCTCTTAGGTGGCATCATACTTGCGAGACCCGAGAACTTCCAGTGCGAAAAGGGTATTGGAGAGCATTACACATACATCTTGCCCTTTGGACGGTGAGCATTCTCTATCTGAGTTCTAAATGATGAGACTGATTGATTCCCTCAGAGGAAAGATACATGTGCTTTCACCGCACGCATTATCTAGTAAACGTGCGGACGACGTTTTCCAAGAGTACCAAGAACAGTCTGTCGCTGGGGAGCTCAAATTTCGTCGCTGGCCCCTTCGCGCTGTATGTTTGTATCCTTCTTGCGACCATAACTAGTACTAATTATGTATACAGCACAAATGTATGAGTCGAATCATTGTGTTCGTCGTGAAAGATTTTAATCCTTTGCAGGTCGAGGAACCCTCTTGACGAATTATTTCTCTCAGAATAGTACGTGATTTCTGTTCGATTCTATAACAGCACTACTGACAATCACACTTCTTCAGCTGGTGAGCCATATCAGGTATGTATGATTCAAGATAGTTCCCACCCGGTGCATATCGTTAACTATCAGTTCAGTACGTAGGTGGAACGGATAATACGGTCTCGTGGGAGTCTGCACCTTCGGCTGTGGTCCATGCATTGGACTTGATCAAGCTCCGCATGCAGCAAGCTAGGCTAACTTGCAGGTCGGACTTTAACGAGGTTTTGAGTGCAGCTTACATGGAGAAGCAGAAGATGGCGGTATGGAAATGTATTTCTCTGAGCGGCCGAACATTCACCAATGTCGGGTACAGTTCCACAGCGATGCTGAAAAGGGATTGGGCCCAAACGTGGCTTCACTGTCGCTGGGAGCATCTGCAGAGATGTATTTCAGACTTCATCCGAAGTTTGCTGGAGAACTTCCCCCTGACAGTTCCCGTGATGTGCTGAAACTGTATCTGCGCCACGTAAGTCTAAAGCCAAAACATGTCGCTATGCAGCGTATGAAACTCATGATAACGACAGGGGAACGTGCTTGTTATGGAAGGTGCAGACGTTCAAAATTTCTACGAGTTAGTGGCTTTCTTCAGAACGCTGCTGCTGTCAAATGCTGATAAGACATGAATTAGGCACACAGTGGTGCCAGCTAATTTCCGTATTGCTGCAACGGCGCGCTACATTGGAGATGGCCATCGCTGAGTTCAACTTGACAACATTGTGATTCAGCATGTCCAGCTGTCAGGGCCTAGCAAGACCGTCCTACGTTCTTTCACTCATACCATCCATGATAGATATGTTACATAATGCTAATTTCTCAAAGTCGCCTACTTTCTGTCTTTCGCTCCATTCTATGGTAGTAGCACAGTTAGTAATCTCTCATATATCCAGGAATGCGATTTAATTTTGTCTTGCTGCTGTGTATAATTAGGACAGTGGAGGTGGCGCGATGTCCGGTGCATCTCGTTTGAAACCGCTGAAGTATTTTTCTCGGAAGTCCTTGTGAGCAGGTATGTGCGTCGTGACGGAGCTTTCGGAGGATTCTCTAGCTGAGGCATCAAACGTTGGCGGGGGGAAGTCATCCGACGTCGCTTTGCGGATGGTTATAAGCTACGTGGACATTAATAGTCAGCATTAAATGCATAGTCTGCATAAACGAGGATCTTACTCGGCGACCCCATGATCCGAAATTTTGCAAGGAATTAGCAACAACTTCCATCCCATCGCACAACATTGTCTGAAGATCCAGCTCCTCGTATTCCTCGGTGACCGTTGGTAAAAAGAATACGAGCCTTCCGCCGGGTTTGAGGGCGTATCGTGCATACAAGACGAGATCTGTTGCCAGTGCAGATAGCTCGTATGGTTTGGTTGGTGGAACGTAAGGCTCGCCTTCCCTAATAGCGCCCCTCAATAAATGCCAGACGATAGTGACTTTATCATATCACTCACTGTCGATTTGCAAGAAATTTCTCACTGGGACGCCAAGATTCGTTCTTACGACCGAGCCGCTTTGCGCCGGCTCTGACGCCATCTTGTTCCTTCACTGTGAGAAGTTAACCACGGAAAAAATTGAGTAGTACTTACATGGAGGATCCGTGAGGATAGCATCGAACAAGCCGCCGCATCTCCACGGATTTTTCGTCAAGTCAAAAGTACACAAGTCAAGGATTCGTTGTGACACTCCATATTGTGAGGCTGCACGCATTATTCCGGGCGTATCATCTGTGTCATGGTTCGCGTCAAGTCCTCTGAGGAAGTTTGGAAAGTTTGATTACCTTTGCCTCTTATCTGGCGTCCGTCTATGTCCGATCCATATACGAATGCCCCGAAGTGTGCCGTCGTCTGAGATATCGAAAATTCAGATAAAGTACGTAGACAATCAAAAGAACATACATATGCCATACTTCCTGTGCCTACGAATGGATCGTAAATCAATTTCCCTGGTGAAGCCTGTGGATTTGTTTATCTCAGTGCGCGGAAAATCGGACAAGCTCAGTGAACGCCATACGAGAGTCTGATTTGCCATCAGTAATGATATCTCGGCCTCCATACTGGTATTGCCGTAATACGACCTCTTCTTCACGTCAAATGTTTTGACGAGATGTCGTGCAGTACCCTCTACAACCTTTACCATTGTCAACTTGATGAGCGAGAAGATCCGTTAATTCGTTTCAAACGTACCAACCTCCCAAAGTATACTTGAAGAAATTCACCATCGCCTTCATGTCGATGACGAAGGCTGGCAGAGCTTCCTCTCTTATCAGGGTCTTGAGCAGGAATATCAGCGTTTGTGATCAGCTTTAGGATACGTATTTGGCTTACATTCTTCGAAGCAGCACAGGGTAACTTCAGGAGTCTTCATATCAATCTTTCCGAGCCAACCCATATACGAGAAGGTCTGGACGACTTCCTTCTGGCGACGTTGTGGGATTGAGTGGTTGTACGCCTCCACCTTGAACTTGAACGAAGTATTTTCGATATACCTCTCCCAAAGAGGCCTATTCGATTTGTTCTGTTCATGAATCTCGTCGTATGTCTTTCCCACAGCATAGACTTCGTGGATAGATCTAACGATGCGATAAGAGTCAATATAGGGTCAGACGAGGGTACTGGTGCACTATTCGGACTTTATGAGGATGCATCTGCTGGCGAGTATGCGTGCGTGCTCTTCGCTTTCAAGCCCTAGGATAATGAATGGTCTAGAAACATCAGCAGACGCAGAATCTCCTCCGGGGAAGGTGATGGGAATATTGTATAGTTCGGATACCGAGAGCAGTTCGGGTATCCGGAACTCTTCGTGCACTTGGGCAAAGACGAAGATGTACTGAGACGTTGCCATCCTTAGTGGATCTAGGTCTAGTACAGAAGTTAATCTTTATACTCCGCAAGGAAGATCAACCCACCTCGGACTGTGGCTGTAACAAGAGAGGCGCAGAGTTCAGAAGCGCCGGCTGGAAGGTATTCGAATCAGGCTGGCAAAAATACGATCAACCGCCCGATTGAGCGCTTGTATCTTCTATAAAAGGGCATCCCGCCCTTTGTGGCGTTTCTGGGCACTCATCCTCTCGCGCATATACTCACACATGCTCGTACTTTGACGAAACAAATATAAGGCTGAGTCAGCAAAAGCCATTATAACGAGCAACTATATATGCAACTAAGGTAACGACGTCTACGTACATGCTTTAATAGCTAAGCGGTGTGATACGGGTATGCGAGAATAAATATACTGTACATTCCAAGCAATCACAGTCTGCTAGCGTGTATTAAGATAACATTCTCAACCGTAGAATCTATTCGCAGGGATAGCTTGGGCCTTTGCGCCCTCCTTCCCAGACTTCGCCGGAGCCTCCGTAACCGCCCGTTTGATACGCCACTTTAACAGGTCCGCATATTCTTTAAGACCACTGACCAGCTCCCGCAGTTCGCGTTTGTGACCGAGAGGACGATCGAAGTTGACCTGGTTCGTCTCGTCTTCTGACAGATCAGAGATGTCGGAGACGTCAGTGAGCGAGCTTGCATGGGTGCTGAGGCTACTCAAGCTCGAGGTAGCTGTCGATGTCCGACTTCGCGCGTCCTTGCCTTTGCCCTTGCCCTTCGCACCGTTGGTCTTCGTTCCATTAACTTTCGCGACCTCACCGACGTTGTCTTCCAAACCGGACTTGATAGACAGCCATTCGGCCATCTTCGTGATCTCTTCCGACTGCCAGAAACCCCACCAGCATTCGTCATCACTCTCTTCTTCTGACTCGTCGTCCTCATCGTCGTCTCTCTTCGCCACGTCTGCACCCTCCGGCTTTCGCCCCCATACGGCAACAAACCAAGCCCACCTCTCCATCTCCCTCCTATCCTCTTCAGTGAAACCGCCCTTCTTCCTGCCAACCTTTACCCGTCCATCCTTCCCCTTCAACAGATTGATCATTGCATCGGTCTCACCAACGCCGGGAGTCATGGCGTAATAGATCCTACCGTCAGCGTCTCTGCCGAGTGGTGATATGCGGGAGATATAGCGTAGTGCAAGCAATCGGTGGGCTCCTTCTAACTCCTCCATCGTGCGGTGATGGAGGTCCCGAGCTGCCTTCAAATCGCCCTTCTTCCCGTCGTGCACTCCTTTACTCTCCTTTGACTCCTTCCAGCGGCTGTTCTCCGAAGCTATAGCCTCCCTCGCGAGCTTCGCGTACTCCTTCTCTTCTGAAGCACCAGCATCCAGCGCATCCCGTATCGCAGGAGAGCCGATTGCAGCTTCAATGAGGTCGGTGATCACGGGTATGAGTTGGGCAGAGATTGCGACGTGTACCATATCCGAGTCTCTGTTCTGGCGCGTCGTCCGAATGAGAGTGGAAGCGGGCGGGGGCGAAGGATCAGAGAATGATACAAACGAGTTCGAGGAGAGCGATTCTCGCAGAGTGACAAGGGCAGCCCATGTGCGATTGAGGTTCGCACCACTCGATTTCACGGCCTTGGCAGCTTCCCTGAGCGCCTCAGCATCCGTCGTATCGCCTCTAGCTTCGGCACTACCCACAAGGACGTCCAGCAGTCCTTGAATGATACCCTTAGCACATAGTTCGCTGACCCAAGAGATGATATCCATGTCGTTCGATTGATGACCGTCCCAGTCCAGAATCTCTCCTAGATTGTCCCTGAGATTTCGTCCAACTCCTCCAGGTGACTATGCGGGATTTGAAGAACGGAAGCAAAACGAACGACAAACTCCCGGATATGAATACGACTTTCGGCGTCTTCTAACGTCAAATCCGTAGCGATGCGACTCCACACGGGCTTGGGTAAGGGTTTCGGGGGAGGCGCCTTGGGTTTTGGTTTTGCCCGAGGTTTCACAGTCTTCGACGACTCCGCTTTGCCCGCAGGTTGCTTAGCTTTCTCGGATTTCTGGGACTTCGATCCTTTGGCCTTGCTCGAGGACCCAGTCTCATTCTGCGAGACAACATGAAACATGGATGCTTGTTCAGAATAGTAGCTACTTACCGTGACCTTTGCCTTCTCAACTGCGGCTTTCTCAGCCTTGCGAGCCGCCAAATTGAAGTTCCTATAGAAATTTTGGTCAGCATCATCCCAGCAGTATGAGATGAGACGTACCCAGTGGGTGCCAGCCCTTTCGCCTTCCGACAGTTCCTGCAATTGCAATTATCCTGACATCTATGGCATCTATAGGTTGAATGATCAGACGTATTCTTCAGCATGGAAAGATACTATGCTCACTGATAATAATACCCATCATCCAACACGTGCTGTTCTCTCTGCTTTGGCGATAAACTCGACAAACCGCGAGACAAGACAGAGTCCATGTCCTCTCCGTAACGATTCTTCAGACAAGCTCTACAATATCTGATTGAGCATCTATCAAGCTGTCCTTTCAGTCGCTGACTAGGACGTTTCCATGTGCAATGTATGCCAACTGCGGAAATGGTATCAGTGACACCTACCCACCACAATTCATTGGAGAACACCACGTACCAGATGTATCTCGCTTTCTGCAGCATTGGTGACAGTAGAAAGAACCGTTGGGGTACTTTTCGACTTGCTCAGCACCATCTACGGTGTTTTCTTCTTTATGGTCTGATTTTGACACACTCTTCGTCTTGCCGGCAGCTTGTGGAGCAGAGGTGGCAAGCTTCGCCTTCTTCGTCTTGGATCTAGTTGAGCTCTCGGTGAGCTCGTCGTCTTCTTCAACCGACTTGCGTTTATTGGAGGCAGTGCTGATGTCCGTGGTCATGGTCGTCTGGCTTTTCCCGCTTGGAACAGACAAAAGCGCGTTCTCCTTTAAATGTGATGTCGATCGAGCACGCGAGATGGTAGAAGAAAGCGGAGAAGGTGCTGTACGGGATGCAGCGAGGAGAGCAGAGAAAGGAATATCGACGAAGACTTGCGACCGACGTCTCGCAAGTGCAGCTGATTTTGACTGTCCTGCCGACATGGATTGTGGTGGTTCAGGTCAAAGCCGCGGAAAACGCGTCCCAAAACTATGACCCAACGCGAAGTGCACGTGACGCGAGCGCTTTGCCGGCGGGCGCTCGAAAAGTTTCCCGTTCCCGGCGTCCAGCAAAGCACTTAGCTCATCGCCCGCATCCCGTTGCTCACCGTCCCGCTCATCGACAAACCTCCTCCCTACAATGGCCCACGCTGATCACACAAGAGACCCCTGGTACGTAACACGATACTTAGGTATATCATGCTTTAGCTTACACGGTCTGCAGCCCATGGGTTATTCTATCAGATTTTGGTAGTGCGTTCGCTATGGGTGCCGTCGGTGGAACAATATGGCACGGTGTCAAGGGTGCCAGGAACTCACCGAGGGTGTGTATACCAACACTTACAACTCAAATACAAAACTGATTAGCACACAGGGCGACCGTTTCGTCGGAGCGTTGTCAGTCATTAAGGCTCGTGCACCCGTAACAGGTGGCAATTTCGGCGTCTGGGGTGGAATGTTTTCAACGTTCGACTGTGCTGTCAAGGGATGGCGACAAAAGGAGGATATGTGGAACGCTATCATCTCTGGTTTCATGACTGGTGGTTGCTTGGCTGCACGTAGTACGTGGCTTCATACTTTGCACCCACGGTTTATATAAGGGTATCGGCTCACTATCTCTTACAGGCGGTCCTCGGTCAGCGTTGGGTTCAGCAGTTGCTTGCGGTATTCTTCTCAGTGTATTCGAGGGCATCGGTGTCTTGGTCTCACGAGTATTCAACGACAATACACGACCACAGCTCCCCCCACGTGCGTACTCTTCTCGTATGTTCCATGACACAACTTATAACATTGCTCTCAGTGCCCGATGCTCAACCTGCATGAAGATGCTTTCATTTTCTTGGATCCCAGATGTACTCGCCTGCTTCCTGCTCTCTTATTACACCGCTACTCATCGCATTGTAATTTATACTATCCGCATAATACGCCTTCAACTCCACCTCTTCTCATCCTCAGAACTCAACCGTTGAATGATTCCTTGCTCGGTGAGCTTCGTTTAGAACTCATTTTCTGATCGTCGTTCCGCAACAACCTTCAATTAGCCAATCTCGTCGAAGACTCTCACCCAGTACGATCGCTTTCAGACCTATTTACTTCTCTCTCACCTCCGACGTCTAGAGTACCAAACGATGGGACCAGCTATATCTTCGGTCCGGCATTCAATTACGATACTCTAGGGCACCTTCCAAGGCGCGGTTCCTGGTGTGAGGTCTTCAATCAAAGCGGGCAGTCCTACTTGTGATGGCCTTTGCGTACGCTACCCTTGAGGTACCACCAAGCAATACGAACCCCTTCATTCCGGCGGTGGAGGCCTCGGGAGCGTTCTCTGTGGTTTATCATTTTAGAGCTGGCAAGATTTGGCAACAAGTGACGTATTCGTTCCGTTGGGCTTCTGAACGAGTATCTAATGTTGACGTACGTGAATGGTACAACTTACATCAGGTCATTTGGTCGGTTTGCTTCCGTGAAAGCCGGCCTAAGGCTCTTGCTACCAATGAAGATCAGGGTGTATACGGGGGCAACTGCGATGCCTACGCGGCAGATGCTGTAGGAGCGGAGGCAATCACGCTTGCCGAGGGTGATCCAACACAAATGTTTGTGCTTGTATAACGAGATACGGATATCTCTGATAGGTGATGTAGTCGCCGTCCTCCGCTTTGACAGTATACACTTTGTTGAGTCGTCCTATTACAGACCACTTCGTCACTGCCGGAAAACGTAGAGACGCGCTCACCTGTGTTCATAGCTACCGTTGGTGGGTGTCTCGAACCACGGGCACTACGAGCAGCCGACGTAAGTGGCTCTAGCATTCTCTGACCATTACTACTCCTGTCTTTGCGACTTCTCCCGACTGCAACAACGTTCCTGATGCATTGTCTAGCGCAAAATGAAGCATCTCCGTTAGGTACTCGATGGATGTATCAATGCTGTCATAAGAGACCGATGGGACGTCTCTTGTGGGAACTGCCTGTCGTTGCGCCTTCTGGGGCACAGCAAAGCAAACTATTTGATGATTTAAATGATTGCACAGAACCCTTTCCTCCATTCCCAGACTAACGTGATCTACAAGCCACATATAACAACATCGTACTCCTCCTCAACTAACTTTCAGTACCGCCAACAGACCTCAACTTCTCAAGTGCTGCTCAGACCCAGTAAGGATGTCCAATTCGACGCAGGGAGGCTCGGCCGCCATCGTGGAGCTAGAGAATTTGTGAGTGTCGCTGTTATCGCCGGGTCACCTTCTCTCAATAAGAAATACATATGAAGCATTACTGCCGCAAGGATTGTCGTAGCTTCTGCAGGTAAGTACTTTCATGGTATACCTAAACAAATACCATTATATAAAGCGCAATCAAAATTAGCATTATATTCCTACGAGTGGATTGTGACATTGGATCAAGAGATCAAACACATCTGGAGAACTAAGTGGAATCTGACTACTTGGATCTTCTTCGGCAACCGTTATGGCCCCTTTCTCTATGTTATGGCCCAATTACTACCTAGTGTTGATCGTACTGTACGTGAATTCCCACTCGGCTTTATCTACTGTCATGGAAATATTGACGTATTGTCGTACTATTTCATGTATGATTTGTATAGAGGTGAGTTGTATAGTTGTGCGTCCATGTAACAAAGTCATTGATTGTTATGAAGCTGTAAAGTGAACCTCGCTTTGGTGAGCGTAGGCGATTTAATACAGTTGCTTTGTGCAGCACGTTAGTACCCATAGCATCTATTCATATTTCGGTTATAATAGATGCTAATGTTGTGTTTTGTGACAGTCTTCACGGGGTTGCGTACATCCGCCCTTTGCAATCGAAGGGTATGGGTGTTCCTCATTGTTTTTGTGCTCGGCGCGGTAATATTCGCAATCAATCTCGTCAGTACAAGAAACCTGCCGGTATTGGCTTCAGCTACCATACTTGCTGAAGCTCTTCACTATCTGACTAGTTCATAAGCATCAAGAGCAGAATAATATTTGAAATGGCGTCCCCTACAAACATCTGTGAAAACTTCGCACCCTTCACATCGACTCAAGAGCTAGGGTACGTCTAATCATTTACCTTTGTACCAATTCATATGACGATAGCACCAATACATTGAAACTTAAACCATGGAAGAAGTAGGTCGACTGTTTTAAGATGTCGGTTCTATACGCTAACCGATGCGCAAATGTAGCAACTCTAGCCCTTCGTCTCTCGACCATCATGGCAGATGTTATTGCCTTGGTAGTGAGCTATCGAACTGCACTCGGGACTGTGAGAGAAGCTGCTCGCTTTCATATCAAGGTACCTCTGGCAAAGGTGCTCATACAGGACGGTAAGTACTGCATCACCGCATAGTCGTTTGTCATTTCAAACGTTTCTTTACGCTACTTCATGTAGGGACAGCTTTATTTCTGTGAGTGTACCTTCATAAGGGCGCCAGCGCACCATATCCTGATGGAGCCGTATTGCACAGGGGGCTTACGGTAGTTAATATCTACTCGCTAGTGGTAGACAATTTGGTATGTATTTGTGCCATCTCACTATGTCCGAGTCTGTATGTACTGATCGAGGGGGTTCAGCCATTCATAGCAGGTTTGGGTGCCGGAGTGGACATTTTGGTAACGTAGGTTCTTTCATCGCTCTGCTATATAGTATTGCAAAGCCTGTTTTCCACACATCGTCCAGATTCCCGCCAATCTTTATTAACCGATTCATGATGAATTTGAGACAAGCAAGCCACCGACCTCAAGCTGGCATAAACAGCTCTATGGGCCACGGTCAATCATCGATTCAGTTCAACTCAGACATTCTCATGGGAAACCTTGACGAGTCGTTGGCTCTTGGAGTCCAGCAAGAAGAAATAGAGGAGAAAGAGGAAGAGTGCGAAGGGATCTCTGATACGACCCACTTAAGAGAAGCACATTGTGATCTTGAAGCTTCAGCCGCTCTTGCCACCGTAGGCGAGGACTTCGCAGTCTCCTCCGGATCCCTTGACGCAGGAGTTGCGGACATTACGGAGGTGGGTGATATTCTCACACATCAGTACTAAATATTTATAATGATGGTCCCGGCGCAGGAAGCTCGCACGCTCTGAAGAAAGGTGTTCGCTTGTCATTCAAGTCATTGCCTGACAGTCAATCGCGCCTTGCAAGCTCTTCTTCTGCTATTTATCTTCCGGTCAAGGCTCATTTCATTTCATGAGCACTCATTTCTCGCATCACGATGCTCGAAGCGATACTCAGTCGTTGTATGCATCCATCTGTTTTATGGCTATAATATACATATATAATTGGCGATAATCATAGGCTGACTTTGGACTTGCTCGCAATTGCACACACCATGATGTGCCGGTGGAAGCTGCTGGGTGTCCTTTTATGCGTGAAGTACTAGGCAAGAAGCTGGCTTGAGTGGGTGAACCGACTCATGTATCGGGGACGGACAGGATTAATTAAGTAGAGAGTATATGCGATATACATACAGCTAATTGACCATGCCAGTGGTCCTCACAACACCACGTGTATAGCCCGGAATACTACAGAAGAAAGGGAGTATCGAGACAAACGATAGCAACACAGTGAAAAGAGTGACTAGAGTACAGACACGGCATGTACAACAGTAGAATAAGTAACGAAGGTCCAAGAGAGCTGGGAAGGGATAAGTTATTTTCTGACGATGCGAGGCAGAGCGATTTTAAGCCAAGTTGAGTTGATCAGTAGGCACAGAGATCGGAGCGGGCTTGACCTCAAGGACTTTTGCAAGCCCATAGCAGACCACTGCGACGGTGCACTCCACAGCAATGACCACAACAGGCTTGACGATACTGCCGTAGATATATTGGAACCAAGAAGGCTTCTTCGTCGGTTTGCGGATGTTCGACGCCGTAGCCCTGCGCAGGTCAAAGTACATCGGGACCGTGACAGGTGTGTGAATGGGTTTGCGGGAGGTTAAGAGGGGATCGGTGGATGACGCGATGGTAGGTATGTGAGCAGTGGAGAGTTCGGACTGGGAGATGGGAATGGTCAGTGGTTCCACAGGCATTGGTAGGGAAACAACAGTGGATGCTTCAATCTGGCTACCAGAGGCGACTACAGCCTTAAAAGGTGTGGGCTCTGCAGTGACAATAGAGGAAGGTGAGGTGATTGGAGCTGTATTGAAGGCTGGTATCTCTGTAGCCGGCTCCGTGACAGGCTCTGTGACAATGCGAACAGTATCAGTTTCTCGAATGCATGACACTTCAGATCGAGGACGCTGACCTTCGCACTGTACAATTTCAACCTCCTGGACCTCATTGAGCGGTACACACTGCTCCACATTCTCGACAGATTCCACAACAGTGGGCTCTGGAGTGGAAATCTGTGGTTCAGCGGGAACGACCGCCATGAGGGGCTCAGAGGATTCAATAACTTCAGGTTCAGATGCAGGAACCTCAATGGGCTCGTCTTTTTTACTATCAGACTCAGGAGACTTCTCAGCTGGAGCTGCTGGCACTTCTACGATCAGGGCCACTGGCACAGCCGGCGAAGCGGTCGACGGCTCTTCTGGGGCCTCTATAAGAGACGCGGTTGTGTCCGCTACCGACGTGGTACTTGCGTACTCTGCGATGGAGGAAGAGGTGGGCTGCTGGTGGTGATGATGGTGATGCGGGATATGTAGCTTGTGTAAGGCATGATCGACTGCCTCCTTGACTTGCTCGCGCTTGGAATGGTGATGCTGGGGCTCCTCAGCGAGTTGTTCAGCAGAGAGGTATACTACGGTCGTAGATTCAGCAGATAGAGAAGGAGCATGGATAGCTTTGAGCGCGACGGGTTTGAGGGTAGACGCAGCATCCATCCTTGGTTTTGCCGGAGAGGCAGATGGAACGGGTATTCTGATCGGGTTTAATAGGTGTCAATTACTGACAAATGCTCCAATGTAATAATCAAGCATACCTCGAGGATTTGATACCTTGAGAAGAGGCCGCGACAACCGCCTTCTCCTCTTGGCCAGACTTACTGCTGGCGCCCGAGGAAGAGTGATCGTCCTCCAGGCTCGAAGAGGACGATGAAGCGGGAGAAGCCTTATAACCAAGAGTCGGGACATCGTCACCTGGGGCAGTGCTCTTGCGCTTTGAGCTCGCTGTCCTGAGAGAGCCAACGAACGAGGCGCGCTTCACGAGGAAGGACTTCTTCTCTGGCGTACCATCTGTCGGTGTGAGGAGGCCATCTATGAACCAGAACAAGCTCAGGTTAACAACAGCACAATAAAACTGATCAGGTACACGCACCATGTCCATGCTCGTGGTGATGGTGAGGGATGTGGAACTTGTGCAACAGATGATCGACGGTCTCCTTGACCTTCTCGCGTTTTGAGTGGTGGCTTTTGATGGACGCAGCACTCGACTTGGGCCGGGTATCCGGAGGAGAGGGCGTGGGAGAGTGCTGATTGCGTCCAGAGGGGACATGGCGGCGAAGAGAATGCTTGTAGGTAATTGTGGACATCTTGCTGATCTTGGACTGTGATGGTGAGAGTGTAGTGAAAGACTGAATGATAACTACCCAGTAGCCCATGGCCACTATCTTATATAGCTCGCTGGACCAGAGGCGGGATGCAGGAGGTGCATTGTACCGAACAAGGTACGCCGGGGTGAACTGTGCACCGATATAACACATACCGTATAGAGTTAGTGTACCTTGACCACGAAGGAGGCAGCGAACTTCCGTGGCATGGAATGCCAATCATATGGCAGGCCTAGACTGTGTGATATACTGTATCGACAGTTATCACAAAGTGGGAAGAACGGTCAGGCACACTACACACTCTTAATGGCAGTATACTGGGTGCTTAACTGTTGTAACATTCAGGCTTGGATATAGTCTGGACCCTAAAGTGTAGCGATAGGCGCGGGAAGCGATGGACAGAACGCATCTGCTCACTCGTGAGAAAGACTTGACATATTCCCCACGGAACCAATCTATCGACAGAGCAGCAAGTTTCCGTGCAATGGAGCATGAACATATTCGCGGAGGATGGGCGATTCCGTTGTGGAGATATGCACATTCAACTGACACTTTCGGTAGAACTTCAATTGTCAAGGTATCGCCATCGCAGGACGCCACAGGCATCGAAGTAGCTCCTGTCACTCTGATCGACAGAGGAATGGTATCCTTAGATAACCCCGTGGGATGGCAATCAGTACGTTGTCAGGTGGCGTCTTACAGGAAGAGAGATTGCTCACTTAATGGAGACATGAATCGATGAACCCGTGGCCCCTCTGAGAGATGACCTGAGAGGCAGCCTCAACGGACAGTTTTAATCCCTTCTAGTGCTCTGATCCTTATCTTCACAGTGAATAGGCAACTAACAATCAGCAGACGTATAGATAAATCCGTCAAACTCAGAGAGCAAACCTGTCGTGGAAACAGTGCTGCAGTACATATGAGAAGATCGCCACTCCGTCGCTGGCTCATGAGACTGAAAGGCTCATATTTCAGAACTAGTCTTGAGACGAGTACACTTTTACGGATTCTGTCTAAATCCAAGCAAGAACTCCATGATATGGAAAGCCGCCTGTTAAGAACATCGTGAGTCAAGCTCATCGCATACGAGACCTATTTGCTTACCTGTGGAGAGAACTGTGGGACCCTATATACCGTTGATCAGCGAAGGTCTAGCAAAGATTCAGAAGTAGAACATACATGTGGCCGCTCAAGGCAACTTCGTAGTATGTCAGACCTCTTTCAGAGTGCACATTCCCAAGGGCACCCATGTTTTCTACAATAAAACTCTCTTCTTTGATAGGGGTTTGGAATCCTTGCTGACCATTCCCTATGAAAGCATGTCAACGGCCGAGCAGCTGACAACGGTTTCGGACGACGTACATGTGATGCTGCACACGAATGGCAAAGGTAATACCACAGTTATCAGCAAAATCAGTCTGAGAGAATGCCCCTCTCGGCCCACTCACTTTTGTATGATGGCTCTTGTACTATGATACAACGAGCTCGTGAGTACATGCCTTGCTAACACGGGCTTAGATGACTCACCCCTCAGCAATGAGGATAAAATCAGCCAAGCCGTGCACGACGACCGTCCTTTCGCTCTTCTCAATCACGTTCGGAAGAACAGTGAAAGAAGGAAGGCTTCCGTCGCCATGAGGGAATACTCGACGGTTGCTACATTCACTCCAAGTGACATTGAGGGGCGCGTGCAAAGCCTTTTTGACATCTTGACGGTCGAAGTATACTGGTGCAACCTGAACCTGCTCAAATGATCCGCTGCGCATAGTGATGTTAGAGCAGTATCCCATGATACCTGGACGCTAACTTACGGGAAGCCAAGAACATCCCACAGAATCGGGAACTTTGTACGAGCATGAGCATAAAGAAATAAACAGGGATGTGTTCAATCGACTACTTACTGTGTCAAAGATTCGGTAGATGTCGAAAGCAGGGTTGATCAATAGTGCAGCATCGAAGATCTGGTCCCACAGGTCGCAACCTGCGACAGCTTCCACCGAGTTCCCAGGTAGAGGCAGCAGACCCTTCGGCGGGTATGTGACATGTTGAGCAGAATAGTTGCTGTATCCGCAAGCCGCCGCGCGCGAGTCCAAATGCGCCATGAACGTTGAGCTGCGGAGTGCTGTTAATCATGTTGTTAGGCATGATACGGTCTGACTTACTTCAGGTTGAAGACGCTGTCGTATTTATGCACAAAGTTAACAGCAGGCATATCTTCTTGTATGACATCCCATCCCAGCGATGCTACATACGTCGAACATAAGAAGATGAGAGTTGATGCAAGGTCGTATGAGACTTACGATCAGATATCCAAATGCCCTTTAGGTTGAGATCTAATTCACCCGGATTGCTGTAGATGTGGTTGGCGATGTCTGTAAGAAAGAACATTAGTTTCTTGTTCAACATCATGCAGTTGTATACTTACAAGGCACATACATCCCCGCATACTAACATAATTCGAATAAATGCATTGTTGACAGACAAAAACATTGTCACGTACACTTTCACCAGTCAGATAGAGATTCTTTCCCTTGAGTTCCGAGAAGACTTCCAAAAACTGTTGCATGAAACCGACAAGCTGGACAGCGAGATCTTCTTCGTTCTATGCAGGAAACAAGTAATCAGTTTTGCCCTCACGCGCCTGAGCAAAGTTATTCGTACTCTTATGTTAGGTGTTCCTTGAGAAAATCCCGTTCCGACTGGCTGTTCCACGAACAGGACACTAGACAGGTTTGTCCAGCTGAACTCGTTGACGGTGGCCTTCGCCTGTCCCCACGACCAAGTGATTGGCTAAACCAAAATCAGGACTCATGAGCGAGTGAACTATCCGAATATTCGTGAAGGACTCACTCCAGTCTCTTGTAATGCACCTTCCAACGATGAACACCCTGGACCACCATTGGTCCTAATGGCAGAAGGTGGTCTAAATATAGAATTATCATAGTGATATATGCTGCCCATACCAGAAAATGAGATCATCAGTCGTTCCTTGTGGTCCGGGAGGGAAGAACCAGAAGAACAGCTGGAACGAGTATGAAGCATCAGCAATGGCGGAGCGCACGGAGGAGATTATCTCACTTTACGTGTCTCGTTCGCTGCGCTGCTGATCGGCAGTAAGCCAGACCAACTTGGCCCGACGTCGAAGTCCACTTCTGGTAGAGTGGTGCCGTCTACGAAGAAATCTGTCGGAAGAGCAATGAGCATAGAGAAAAAAGAGGGAGAGGGGGCTCTCCATGCTCACCAGCTGCTCGAGGGTTGGAAAACGTAATGTTATTTCCCTTTGCTAACAATGGACGAGCTGACGTAGGAGCCTTGCTAGCAAAGTTTTTCATTGCTGCGGCCTGCTTCTCGCGTAGATGCGCCTTGCTCATGAGCCTAGCGGAAGCACTGTGAGTGAGAATAAGGGCCTGCATAGCCAGCAGAAGAGGCATAAGCCTCATCAAGGGCGCGAGCATCTCGACCGAGCTGGTAGACGAGGGTACTCTGGGGCGAGCGAGGGAGCTGCGGTTGGACGAAGCTTGGCCAAGCGGGTATATAAGGGCGGAAAGAAGTCCATTTCGGCAGCCGATGTAATGCCAACTGAGGCCTTGGAGGAATGAATCATCCTTCCACCGGCAACAGCAAGATCAAAACGGTTACGAGAAGCGTCAGATTACTGATGCGACAGCGGTCAGCACATGAAGAATACGTCGACATGAATGAACACATACCGAAGATGTTATTCTCATCGCGCACATTCCACATTCGACGTTATCGCCTGCAGATGCTGGAACGTTGACTTCAGTTCTGGCCACTTCGACAGGTGTAATTATACTCCACAACGTCACATGAGAGTAAACTCCTTCGATAGCAGCGTAGCACACATGGGCTGACCATAGATTTCCAGATAAGATATTTATTACGGCCGAAAGTACCTGAACATTCATGCGTAGCGACATACGAAGTACTGTGGACCCTCTCAGTCTGGAATGCAGAAGCCGAAGGAACAGGAGCGCGTCATATGGAACGGGGAGATAACCAAGAATACACCCGCGAAGAAGCAGAAAGGCAGAGACGGACCATACGTTTGTGAGCACAGTTTAGTACTCGACCACCCACGCAGATATCGGTAGATTGGGTTGTCAAGCGTGGACCGAGTTCCCAGGGTTAATCTTCCACTTCGCAAGTAAAGATGACGAAGGCATCATCCGCCATGTCTCTAGGCATATGCGTGTGGGTTAAATGAGATGAAAAGAACAGGAATAGTTTGGATAATTGTGCATAGTATTGCGAGGGGAAGACGAGAACGAATGTCACTTTCCGCGATCAATTTTCGTGCGGGCTTTATATGGTCGCAGGCTCACCTGCCCTAAACTATCCAGCACGTGGTCGCGTCAGCTACTAAGCGCCGCCGAGTCGTAAAATCCGAGCCTTTGAAGTTCCAAGTTCGAACTCGATGGCTGCAATTCGACCACACAAAAAAGTGACGAGACTTTATTTGGACCACGCTCAAATTTCCTTAGGCATCATGAGTCATACCATTCGCTATCACGGCGCACTCTCTTCTATACAGCCAGGCTTTTCTACAACAAGAGGATGATCATACAACATGGAATGTACGACGACGACGTACTCTAATGATACAACAATGGGTCGGTCAATAATACGAGATACGGAGCCCAAATAATAGAGCGGCAACACTACCGGGTGCGAATAATTTAGGGGATCCACGACTCGACCTTCTTCAAAACCCGTGGTCGTACTCGTAGGACCTTGACAAGAAAGAAGCAGATCGAAAGGAGCCACATGTCGAAGGCAAACGCGGCCATGCGCGTGAAAACATTGTCGAAGAGGAGACCAAGTAAGCCCGCCGATACTTTCTGAGGACCTTCGGCTGCTGTCCGAGTGCGACTTCTACTGAGGAACCGGCGAAGTTGAGGATAATAGGGAATCATTGCAAGGAAAGTGGTGTACGAGGGTTCGAAGGTAAGTGTGGTGGCAGATGATGTGGTGGCAATTCCGGGAGCAGAGGGCTCGGAAGTGGTGGAAGTGGTGGAGGTCGTTTCGAGGATAGGAGCGAGCGTAGGTTCCTCTACGCTGCAGTGGACGACTGCCCGATCGACGGTGTGCGTATCGAGCGCGGCGACAGAAGAGGCGGTCTCTCCTTCAAGATCAGGTTTAGCTACAGGGAGTTCTTCCGCTGGTATTACCACGTCGACGGATGTTTCGGTCGAAACGCGAACGTGATCTACGGGCGTAGGTAGATCCTGTATCAACTCAGGTTCCGTCGAATCCATATCCGCCTCCGGAGCTGGAGCGGGAATTCGATCCTGCTTGATCTCGATGACTACATCATCTATGCGAAGAGCCCGAGAGGACGACTCCGCGATCCTGTTATTCAAACCCGAGGTGAGTTGAGTCGCCCACATCTGTAAAGCACTACTACTCACAACTCCGCTTGTGCCTCAGTCAGGTCATATGGCACTAACGAAACGTTTGTCTTCACATGCTTAACACTTGGACTGCGGGAGCTCGATTGAGAGGCGCTGTCTCCGATACTACGAGAGTCGGAGGATCTTGCATCTATCCAATCCTTAGTATTGTGTTAGTCAGACGAGCAGTAATATCTCATACCGTGCGAGACGCGACTCGACTGCGACTGATGGTGGTGGTGCAGTTTATCGAAGAGTTGTTCAATTGCTTCCTTCACTTTCTCTCGCCTTGCGTGTCGCCCTTTCTCAGTCGACGTGCCAGACCTGGAAAGAGTCGTGGGTGGTGAAGCTTGAGACGGTGTTGGGGAAGCAGAACGAAAGAAACTGGATTGGAGACTGCGTCGAAACGAAGGCCTGCTGCGTGTCGACATCGTATATGATAAAGTGAGTGCGAGGAGGAAGAGAGAAGGAAAGTTGGGGAGGACCTGGAGGCGGCAGCATGTCACTTATATGAATCGTCCACGATGCATGGAAGCTGGAGCCCAGCAGTGGAGGCACGAGGCAAGTCACCTTCCCGATTGGGTAGTGTTCCGGGCTTGTGAAATCATCCGCCATGCTGCAGGCACACCCATCAGCAACGTTGTTTCGTGCACTTCTTAGAACATAATATGCAGTGCAACCTCAACGCAGGACACCACGATAGAGTAAGTCGCACAGCCCTGCCCCGTGTTTCTGAGAATCTTGACAAGCGTGGTATTCAGGGCGTCCCGAGGTCGCGTGGCAGGATGCCTCTCAGGCTCGGCCCATAATCTCCGTCTAGAAACAGCGAGCTCGCTGGCTCATTCGAAAGCAACTCTTCAAGCTCCCCACAACTGCTAAGTACCCTAATGCTGCTGTCTCTGCCCGACGAGATTCTTGTCCGTATCCTAGGGGAATTGAACGCCGGTGATCGCAACGCGCGATGTAGATTGGTATGCCATACGCTGTACTGCTCGCAATCTTGATCTCCTTATGATTATTGATACTATGGTTCTTTTAGGTCAACCACAGGTTAAATTCCGTCATTGGAAGCAGCGTTGTGCTTCAGGTATTGACTGAATGCGAGTTGGCAAACCTCATACTTGGTACGCCGCGACAGGACGGTTTGACAGGTGTCCTCGCGTCTCTCGAAGATCGTCGGAATGCATGGAGAACTTTGCAAGGCATGGACGAACTTGTACTCCCTGCATTCTCCGAGTACGAACAAATTCGAATATTCGGCCGTGACTGCAATATCATCTGTCAAACAAACTCGAACGAATTGGTATTCACACAAATCCCGTCGAGAACGAAAGGCATCCCATACAAAACCTGGACTCTCGACTGTGGGACGGACCACGTGGATAATGTTGCTGCAGATGAACAGCAAGATCTCCTAGCCGTAACAAGGGTACTGTAGGTAAACTTAGATGACTGCCGTCATGCTACAGCACTTATATGTGTCTCATAGGCGTGATGGCACCGACTGCATCGACAGCGTCGAGATAAAGCTCTTATCATTGGCTACTGGAGCTATGCACACCGCGGCCGATGGTGCAATCTCTCTCTCTTTGCCACCGTCTTATTCGTCTACTGCCAGGGATGCATCAGACTCTCCCGCGACGGACACCGCTCTTGCAGGGGACTTTATTGGTATCATGTTGTCTATTCTGCGAGACGGCCAGCATGACGATATGATTTGCTATTTATGGGTCTGTAACTGGAAAACAGGAGAACTGAAAGTGGCAAGTCTCCGTTTACTGTTTGTAACCATCTGTCTTCGCTATCAGACTTACTTCCAGCTGTATTTCACAGGAAGCATGGTGTGGGAATGACGGCCAAATATCTAATGCTGCTAGCTTCGCATTTCTGTCACCGGAGTCTGTTCTGATCGCGCGCTCAAATTTCCCTGTCCAGAACGTAGAGCTTATCGTTGTTAACATTCACGGTCCCCTTCGTCGCGGCACATTCGCAACCATAGCCGACTACATCTTCGATCTTCCCGAGCAGAAGGTCAAGGAGTACGCAACCTGCGACCGTATTATGATCAACAAATGCACATCCTCATATCCACTATTCGACTCGGACAGCGACTACACGTTCACTCACACGCCGGCATCACGGATTATATCAGTTGATCTGTGGTATACGACCTGGAAAAGTTTGAACTACAAGTGTCGCCTGATAGTCCCCATATCGCACATACTACAATGTTTGGCCGAAGCAATAACCTCTCGTCCAAGCACCCAGCACTTGAACGAAGGCGTTACTATCTCTACGACGGGGCCACAGCCACTACACATACCCTGGTCCAGGTGGGAACAAGAAGTATGCTGGATTGCACTTCCTGGCCCATGGCCTACTATGGCATCGTACAGCTCCACCTCTTGGCTCGCTGTAGAGCCCAGAGACGACAAGTGTTGGAACCCAGACAATCCCGACTTCATGGGAGTACTCGTGAAATACGACTTCCCTTCCGAAATGCAGATGCGCCGAGAGAGCATGCTGCCATCTCAACCCTCTGAACCTTCGGGAGGTCCTTTGACGCTGATCGAAACGAAAAATCACTATCGGTGGAGTATTGAGGCAGATAACGGCGACTTATGGGCCTCCGATGTGTCCTGTGCGCCATACAGACAAACGCTCTTTACAACCGACGTAGCTCCCAGTGTGTATCCTCACGATCTGAGCTACGAGATAACGAAGGATGCTCTATTATTGCGCGACGCCGGTGCTAGAGAACCGTGAGTAGATTTATTACCATAGCTCTTCCGATACGTATTCAGCCACATATTTTGACGTAGGTACGGCCCTTGGAGGGTATTTTCGATCTGAATAGTGGCTGTCCCTGTACTTTTACTGTACTGCTATCTGTCGCAGTAACATTTATTATTTACTCCTGCAATAAATGCGCTGCCATGGATATCACATCGTGCAGTTAGCGAGTTTTATGTTCCTGCTCCAAGTTGCAGGAGTCCGCGATGCATGAAAGTCTGAGTCGACTCAGACTCGCAGCGGAAAGGAGCACGAGGCAAGCCTTCACCTTCCCGATGGGGTAGTGCTCCGAGCTCGTGAAATCATCCGCCATGCTGCAGGAGCACGCATCAATAACGTTGTTCCGTCCACGTCTTAGAACCTGATATGCTATGCGGCCTCAACGCAAGATAATAAAGAGTAGGCCGCCACACAGTCTTGCATCGTGATTCTGAAAATCTTGACAAGCGCGTTATTCGGGGCGTCCCGAGATGTGCCTCTCAGGCTCGGCCTAATCTCCGTCTTCAAGAAGCGGTGAGCTCGCTGCCTTAGTCTCCCTGAGGCAGAGTAGACAAGTTCAACCTTCGGGGCTCAGGATCTCGTGTCTGACCGCTGCCTCATTCTGAAACAACTCTTGAGGCTCCTCACAACTGCTACGTGCCCCAATGCTGCTGTCTCTTCCCGACGAGATCCTTATCCGCATCCTAGGGGAATTGAAAGCTAGTGATCGCAATGCGCGATGTAGATTGGTATGCATACCATATACGGCTTTTAATCTCGATCTCCCTATGATTACTGATACTGTGGTTCTTTAAGGTCAACCACAGGTTAAATTCTTTGATTGGAAGCAGCGTTGTGCTTCAGGTATTGACCGAATGCGAGTTGGCAAACCTCATGCTCGGTACACCGCGACAGGGCGGTTTGACAGGCGTCCTCGTGTCTCTCGAAGATCGTTGCAATGCATGGAGGACACTGCAAAGTATGGACGAACTTGTACTTCCTGCACTCACCGAGCACGAAATAATCCCAATATTGGGCCGCGATTGCGGTATCATCTGTCAAACCAACTCGAACAACGAATTAGTATTCACACAAATTCCGTCGAGAACGAAAGGCATCCCATACAAAACCTGGACTCTCGACTGTGGGATGAATCACGTTGATGATATTGCGGTGGACGAACAGCAAGATCTCGTAGCCGTAACAGGAGTACTGTAAGTAAATTCGGTCGATTTTCTTCATGCTACTGTACTCATATACTTATACGTGTCCAATAGACGCGACAGCACCGGCTGCCTCAACAGCCTCAAGGTCAAGTTTCTCTCATTGGGTACGGGAGATACGCATACCGCGGCCGATGGTGTGATCTCTCTCTCCTTACCGCCGTCATACTCGACGAGGGACACATCAGACTCGCCTGCAATGAACACCGCTCTTGCAGGAGATTTTATCGGTATCTTATTATCCATTCTACGAGACGGACAACATGACGATATGATCTGCTATCTGTGGGCTTTTAATTGGAAGACAGGGGAGATGAAAGTGGTAAGCATTCAAAGTCGCCTGTAATCTGCCATGGTTAGTATACTCACATCGAGTCGTATGTCACAGGAAGCGTGGTGCGGGAATGACGGCCAGATATCCAACGCTACTAGCTTCGCGTTTCTGTCCCCTGAGTATATGCTCGTCGCACGCTCGAACTTCTCTGTTCAGAAAGTAGAACTTACCGTAGAGCTCATCGTCGTTCACACTAGTGGCCCTCCTCGTCGCGGAACCTACGCCACCATAGCCGACGCCATCTTCAGCCTGCCCGATCTCGAGCCAGGCGCAGTCTGCGGGCATATGGTAATCAACGCACACGGCGCATCTTCAAATCCCCCATCAGACATCGACTACATGTTCACTCACACACCGGAATCACGGATTATATCGATTGATCTTTTCTATACGGGATCGAGAGGCCTTCACTATCAGTATCGTCTTGGAGTCCCCGCAACGTACATGCTACGTTGCTTGGCCGAGGAAAAATCCACTCGTTCGAGCGTCGGCATGCCAGCCGATAATGACGATGCACTTACGAACGAGCCACAGGCACTGCATATACCTTGGATCAACTGGGCGCGAGAGGTACGCTGGGTGCCAATCAATAAACTGTCCGCTATGGCTTCGTACAGCTCCACCTGCTGGCTTGTTTCAGAAAGCAGGAGTCCATACGAGCTGCAAGGGCATCGCAGTCCAATCCCGGGGCATACCCGCTCCATGGAGGTACTCGTAAAGTACGACTTTCCTTCCGAAATGCAGGTGCGCCGAGAGAGCGAGGTACCACGTCGACCCTCTGTATCTTCAAAGGGCCCATTGACATTGATCGAGATTCAATATAGCCGCCGGGAGGCTGTTATAGCTGACGACTTATGGGCCTCTCAGGTGTTCAGTGCGCTGTATAGACAGACGATCTTCACAACCAACGTAGCTCGCGATATCCGCCGTGACTTGTGCTATGAGATCACGGAAGATGCCTTGATATTGCAGGACGGAGGGGAACCGTGAGTGGACTTTTTGCATACAATAACACGTACTGAGCCACAAGATACTATTCCGATGCAGGCGCAATCCTTGGAGGGTATTTTCGATCTGAATGGTGATTGTCCTTTCACGGTAGCTATAGACTACTACCTATCGTAGTAACACTATTCCGGAATACTACAACGGCACTCAATACGCTTCTCTACATGATACGACATGCAGATGGCGAGGTTTCTGATCCCGCTGCAGGTTGCAGGAGTTCTACAACGCGTCCGAACTCATTCTCAAGAGGCAGTTTGTACATCATCTCTCAGCCATGTGCCCATCTAATATAAGCCAGGGTGCCTCTGGTTCAATCACAGAGGGATACGTTGAGAAGTCTGCAGTGTCGATGACGAATTCGAAAGTCCATATATAGTACTTGCAATTCCCGATTTCGGTATATAGTCTGCTCTATGTTTTTGTCCAGGCATTCAACCGGGCAGGCCTGGTAGGGCACAGAGTGCGTACTATTACTATCTCCGTGAATGCGATGCACTAGATTAATATTGACAAAGTCCGCCCAAACCGGGACTCCGAAATGTCTCTAAACCCTGGGCAAGTACGATCAATTGACAGATTGCGTGACATGTACGTCTCTGTTATCCAAACACGTATATAAAACCTCGCCTTTACCAAGGCAATATCGCAGAATTATCGCCCTCGTTTATTCATACGTGAAATGGCACCCAGGCCTCGAGTCATCCTAAGTATGTTCTGCCGATCTTGGCAAGCACCATACATAACGCTTACAGTGTGAAACTCCAGTCACAGGTTCCTCATCAGGTTTTGGCAGGCAACTCGCCGAAATTGCACTGGCCAATGGCGACAACGTCGTCGCTACCCTTCGGAAGCCAGAGGTGCTCAAGGAACTCCAGGATCGTACGCCGGCTGATCGACTCCTCATCGTCAAGGTAGACGTGACTAAAGAGGACGATATTCTCAACGCCTTTGCCAAGGCTAAAGAGAAGTTCGGACGAATTGACGTCGTGTATAACAACGCTGGCTACTCGATTAGCTCTGCAGTGGAGTCCACACCTGACGATGCAGCCCGCGCTGTCTTTGAGACAAACTTTTGGGGGAGTACTCGGGTCAGCCGCGAGGCTGTTAGATTCTTTCGCGACAAAAATCCTAAGAGTGCAGGAGGTCGACTGATTGTGACCAGTTCCCTGGTAGGACTGAATGCCTATGCCAGCTTTGGTTTCTATTCGGCTACAAAATATGGTGAGTGTTGGGCTGGGAGACATATGGTGCGAGAAGGATGCTGATAACGTGTATTCAGCCGTGGAGGCTATAACTCAAGCTTTGGCTGGGGAAATCGACCCGAGCTGGAATATAAAGGTGTGTGCTTCGTTATGTTAGACATAATGCTGCAAGTAAGCACATCACTCACTGTCCGACAACAGATAACACTCGTCGAACCTGGAACCTTCCGCACTGAGGGTATCAAATCAAACGTCATTTACCCAGCCCCAGAAGTCTACCAGGCAGCCACGACCGGATATGCGAAAGTGACTTCACAGCTTGCGGCTCTGGAGAAGCCAGGGTTCAAGGTGGGCGATGCGCAGAAGGGATCGCAGAAGCTCTACGAGCTATCGACCATCGAGAACCCCCCATTGAGGCTGGTCCTTGGTCAAGATTCTATCTTCGCGGCTCGCAGTCAGCTAGAGGGAGTTTTGAAGGATATTGCAGCCTACCAAAGTTGGTCAGCGGATCTTCGTGAGGATTGAGGATGCTCTTCAGTCAGTCTTGTACACGAGATTTGTTTGTACATAGGTACCTTCAAAAAGGTGAAATCATGTCTATTCCTCATCAAACCCGCCATCTAGCTACAACAAGTAAACTAAACGGCCCCTTGAGGTAACGTCTTGCATCCACAAGATCAATTTGGCACTTTCGGAAAACCCAATCCTTCATGTCACGCCTCCCTGACGAAAGGCGCATCCAGATGGGCTAGTATAGTGCGACGTCGAGGTACAAGAGACATGCCGTGAACTCTGAGTACATGAAAGACGCACCTGCGTTCCCACGAGTTTGACACTTGGTGGGGTAGGAGAGACTGCTTGTTATTGTATTGCGAGCTAGCATTTGTACAGATACATGTATGGTGTTGCCATGTACATTTTAACCTTCCCTGACGACCTCCTCGACGGCCTCTACGAAGATCTGGGCGCCCTTCTTCAAATCTTCACTGGAGATGTTCAACGGCGGGATGAACCGGATGACCTCATACACACTGGTCGTGAGGATGAGCATGCCCTTCTCCTGGCAACGCTTTGCAACCCGACTTGCCAAACGTGCTGGTGCGTCTGGCTTACGGAATGGATCGTGTGTGCCAGTGCCGGTTGGTGAGGCGAACTCAACAGCAACCATGAGACCTTGGCCGCGAACGTCAAGGATGGCATCGCGAGTTGTGGGGTTGGACTGGAGCGCGTGCAATGCGTCGAACAACTCCGTAGACCTAGAAAACGTTCATAAGCACAGGGGTCCTTGTTGAAGGCAATGCCACTCACCGGGCCGCAACGTTGGCCAGGATGTTTTCAGATTTGAAAATGTCAGCAACCGCAACAGCAGCTGCACACGAGACAGCATTTCCAGCGTAGGTTCCTCCCTAGAACAAAGTCAAGCCATGCAAAGTTAACCAGATGTGACGTCATACCATAGAACCAGGCTTCAGCTTGTCTGTCAGCTCCTTGCGACTGACGATACCGGAGAGCGGGAATCCGTTCGCAAGGCCCTTAGCGCAAGTCAGAATATCCGGGCGCACTCCGGAGTACTCGATGTTGAAGTTCTTGCCGGTTCGTCCGAATCCGCTCTGGACCTCGTCAATGATAAGAAGGATGCCATGCTCATCACAGATCTTTCGGACACCCTCCAAGAATTCAGGAGGTGCTGGGACGTATCCACCTTCACCAATTACAGGCTCGATAATGATGGCAGCTGTGTCACGGGGAGCAGATTGTTGCAATAGAAGCAGGTTCAGCTGGTTGAGACATGAAGCGGATAGTTCGGCCGACGGTGTTGATACCGGGACACCGAGGTGATGCCAGTACGGGAATGGCAGGTGGTGGACTCCAGGCTACCAAAATGCAAACCGGTCAGCGTCGGCATAGACAGTTGAACACGGCGGACGAACCATGAGTGGATGGAAGCCCTCGCTGTAGACCGTCTTGCTTTTTGTAAGTGCCATAGCACCAAACGTCCGTCCGTGATAGCCACCTTGCATGGCAATGATATTCTGTCGACCAGTCATGGCTCGTGCCATCTTGACCGCTGCCTCTACCGCCTCAGAACCCGAATTCCAGAAAAAGAAAGAGTCCAAGGATTTGTCTGGCATCATCGGGAGCAGTCGCTCAATGAGCTGCAAGTATGGGGTAGTGAAGCCTATACTGCACTACAGGGATATCCACGTGTGAGCATGTTGTTGTCAGCGTAGGCACTCGTCTGAAATCTCACCTGTCCATGCACCAACTCCATGCATTGCTGAGCGGCAGCTGCGCTGACTTTGGGGTGGCAGTGACCTGCATAGAGATTGAGAATGGCATCGTAGACCGACTGGTGATGCACATACCAAGGTTCGTTACACCAATACCACTTGTGAAGTCCAGGAAACGTCGTCCATCACCGTATGTCACGTACGAGCCCTCGCCTTTGACGATCACTCCCTCAACCTGTCTAGCAAGCCCTTTGGTAACATGCTTCTGCCCAAATGTCACGAGCGAGTCGTGACTTTGGGTCGCAAACGTTCGGCCGCGGTGCGTGGGAGCGCTGTTGGGGGCGGGATCATGAACATCGCAGACAGTTTGACTACTACTTGGGATAACTCACATGCATCCTCGTTGCGTAGTGCCTAGGGCACGTCGTACAAGGCGGGTAGACAACATCGTTGCACTGGAAAGACAGGAGTCATATCTCTGGACGGGAGGGCAGTCATGGTGTAGGTCACGATGTAGAGGGCGCCTGTAACTTATTAGCCGACGTCCGAGGCCCGAAAAGGCTCGCCGCTACTTATCTCTTTATCGTCCACTGTCACCGCGTCGCCACTGGTCGAGTCTTGCAATTGCAATTGACAGGTATTTTTGAAGGTGTAGTCTAGCGGGTTGGGCAGAACAGCTCAGTTAATATCGGAACAGCCAGCGACCGACTTTACTCACGCCGCGCGCTATACTTATCAATGGACATTCAGACATACTTACCAGCCAAATCCAGCATCCGCACATCGAACTTCATATGCTCAGGCACTAAGCTGGCCTATACATAGAGGACGTACCGCTCAGGTTTCGCAGACTCGCCCTCCTAACCCAAGTGAGTATCTCATCTTGTCGCCGTGGCCATGCATCACGAGGCGAACAATCTAGGACAACCTCTCCAAAGGCTCAATCGCACAACAGTTTGACGGCCTTGATCACAAACGATAGTCTTATCAAGGTTCAATGCGACAGCTGCGCAGCTCTCCTTCGACAGCTTCAATGTGGTCATCCCAATACAAGAGATGATCAAGTGCGCCCACAGTTGTGTTGAGCGCTCTCGCATTGCCATATAACGCGGCCAATGTTACTCTCGTATACCTCTGTGACTGGCCACACCGAATATCGCTGTCAACATCGCACATCCACTCAATGTCTACGCCTTCCGACAAACCTTTCCCGCCTGTTGAGGGTACATTGTATGACGAGACTCTTCCTTCATACTCCCCATCCCACTCACCGACATCTGCTACACCGCGTCTGGTCACTCATTCGTATTCGTTGACTCACAAACATGGCCTTCAATGGCTTACACTAACTGTTCAAAGCAAAGCGACATCACCTGACCACTTGCCCGTGGTCATCGGTGACCAACCGGTCGAAGGCAACGTGATTTTTGACCCAAAGGATCACCAGAAGCCGAAGTCCATAACTGTTAAGGTAGGTTCTAACTCTCGTTGGTCGATAACTGAAAGTTGTTTAATGCTTGGGTGCAATCACTGCATAGATCACAGGCAGGCTCGTTTCTGAGCAGAATATGCAATTCTCATTTGTTGAAGTCTCTCAGGAGCTATGGCCCGTATCGGAGACTCAGAGCGGCACTTACACTTTGCCCTTCGCGCTTCAACTGCCACAGACAGTCGAAGCAGTGTCTGAAGACAATACACCTAAGAACTTTGCACTCCCGTCTCCCGACTGGGCTCGTTATCGGCGCTACACTGTGGTTTATTCTCTGGAGGTGAAGGTAAAATATAGTTCGGTCCTCCACGCAAGTGATATGTAAGTGCTTAATTTTTGCAATGGTGCATCTAACAGATCCTCCGACTACAGGCTGGAGACATACGTGAATTATATCCCCATTCTGCGACCGGCTCCACCCTCCGTTCTCCGCCAGGACGCTTACGGGACGAACAGCCCAATCCCGGCTCCAGATGTCGACCCAGAGGGATGGCATTCACTACCCCCTACCGTTTTTGAAGGCAAAATCTTCAACGATCGGACAATAACTATCAAATACACGGTGAGTGTCTTGAATGTTTCGAAAAGCCAAGACTAATGACTTCTTTTACTATGGGTAGCTATCACTGGCGAAGCCCGTATGTTGCAACAAATATAGCACAGTCTGCAATGACTAATAACTCAATGTTTCTAGTTGTCTTATACACGCGGTTCCGTCGTGCCTCTCCATCTCCTAATCGAGTGTACAGACACACATGGACTCGACCTTGCTTCTGCGCCGTCCGCACCAGTGGTTCGACTCAGGCGCACCTCTCATATCAATTACGATGCTGGAGGGGCAAACACTCCAGGAATGCGTGGGAAGTTGTCGGATTTGAAGCCCATGCCCATGGCAGCGTTCCAAGATCTAGTAGACTGGCTTAATACAGCAACCTGGTGGTCCACACCTTCCGACGCCCCCAACTCACGGGCCTTACAGGGCGAAATTCATCTTCGTGGGGGTATGAGACCTTCAGCGTTGCTTGGACTGTATAAGCTTTCCGTAAGTCTAGGTCGTGCGATTCAATCTCTGTCCTACATCTTGGAGCTAAAGATCCACCACAGTACGACGTTGCCCTATTCGAACCCAAGATCTCGGGTTTTGATCCATCTAATGCGCGCAAAGACAAAGTGCTACAATCTGTCGAAGTTGAGATCGCCACGGTGTATGCGTCTGGGCCAAGGCCGATTGCGTACTCCCCACCGACATACGAAGAGGAGAAAGCAAACCAGCCGGAGGAGAATCGTAATGCTGTCTTCAACAGATTCAGCAAAGACATGTTCTTGTAGAAAGATTGATTGCTGTGCACCGATATTGCCTCAAATTACAGTGTTACAGGGAACATGGGACGTCAAACTTTGGAACGAAGGTATAAAAAGTTGCAATGAGAGATGACCAGTAATGTACTGCAGTTCGATCACTTGTAAGCTTGGAGCCTACGACTCGGAACCGTCTTCTACTTATCGTCATTCGAGTCCCTGCTTTTGATGATCGCCTATAGCTAGCAGGTCTTGCGGTAACAATTCGAGTCGAATATCACGAGTAACTATCGCTCCATATCACAATTTCCATGGTGCACTGATACTTCGAGTACTGTTGCTTGGAACGACTCCCATGTGTCCGGATCCTCGTAACACGCTGGTACGTAAGCGCCTAGTAAGCGGCGCCCGCTTTCTCGCTCTCCATCATCTCACTGGTACCGGTAGTTTCAGCCCCGCTCCTCATGGCTCCTGACACGCCGCCACTAGTACTGTTGATCGCCAAGCGATAATTCGGAAGTCAGTAAGAGGTTTACATACCTATAAGATAAGGGATATCACTTAGTCAATCAGATCTGGTAGTGCCAGAATATTTGCTCTTGCACTGTTCAGAAAGCACAAGTGTTGAAGCCAAACCCAACTTGGATGTTTCATATTACAGGGAATGAACATTGACTATCTAATCCTCTTTATCGGCGTCAGTGTGGTTATCAATATGTGCAAGAGATGCAGGGATGATCAATCTCGAATCCTACCGGCGAATTGAGCGCTATGAGCGCCCTCGCAATGTGCTCAGGGCCATAAGTGCTATAACACGGCTAGCATCGCCCTGGAAAGAGCCTCTTACTTAACTACTGACGACGTCGTATAACTTGTCAACGTTGCACGGCTGCCCAATGTCCGGTGCCACCGATAACGACTCTTCCACCGGCCCTCCAGAGGAAGCCACTCTGCCTCCATATACATCCAATCCGTCTACATCTACTCCGCGGATGGTTACTCATACTTACTCATTAATGCACAAGAAAGGCCACAACTGGCTCACGTTAAACGTGCAGAGTAGAGCATCTTCACCCGACCAATTTCCCGCCGTCATCGGGGACCGACCAGTCCAAGGCGTTGTAGTCTATGACCCAAAGGACCAGAAAGATCCAAAGTCTATAACTGTCAAGGTAGAAACTACTCGTTTAAGATGATCGTTGATCCTGACTGTACGTCTGTGCCCAGATTCTCGGAGAACTCGTCTCTGAATCGAATATCCACTTCACGTTCCTTGAAGTCTCTCAGGAACTATGGCCTGCTCCAGCGACACATGCCAGTGGTGGCCCTTACACCTTGCCCTTTTCGCTTCAGCTGCCTCCGACTGCCGAGGCATTGAACGAAGAAGACAAAATTGAGACTTTCAAGATTCCACCCACAGATTTCGCTCGCATTCGCCGGTTCACTGTAGTGTACACCCTGCAAGTGAAGGTGAAATACAGCTCCATGTTCCGCTCAACTCGTATGTCAGTCCTTCAATGAACCGTGTTATAACGACGGGCTGCTAGCTGACAGATATGTCACCTGTAGGCTGGACACAAGCGTGAACTATACTCCCCTTGTACAGCCACCTCCGCCCTCTGTTCTTCGTCAAAACGCTTACTCGGCAAACTCCCCTATCCCTGCCCCAGATGTCGATCCTGAGGGATGGCATGCGTTGCCTTCTCTTACTTTCGAAGGCAAACTCTTCAACGATCGGGTAATAACCTTCAAATACACGGTATGTGTTATGACATCGAGCGAAACTATACAATGAGACTGACAGCCGTTCTGCTAGTTATCACTGGCGAAACCCGTGCGTTATAAACAAGCCATCTGGCCTCGTGTTGCAATTTACATGTAAACTCTTCTAGCTGGCTTACGTCCGTGGCTCTGTGGTGCCTCTTCACCTATTGGTCGAATGCTCGGACGCTGATGGGCTGGACCTTGTTTCAGCACCCACTGCGCCAGTCGTTCGCTTCAAAATCACCTCCCGTGCCAATTATGATGCTGGAGGTATAAACGATCCTGGAACACGCAAAAAGCTGTTAGAATTGAAGACACCGCGCATGTCGGAGTTCCGCGGGGTGGTGGACTGGTTGAATACAGCGACCTGGTGGTCTACACCCTACGACAAAGCCAATGCACGGACCTTGCAGGGCGAGATTCATCTTCGTCCGAGCCTGAGACCTTCAGCACTACTCGGACGATACAAGGTTTGGGTGAGCTTTTGCTACTTGTCTGTGTACGGTATCATTAGCTGAACATTGGTCCACACACTTGGATAGTATGATGTTGCATTGCTCGAGCCAGAAGTTCCAGGATTTGTTCCAACCACTCCGTCGAAGCACAAAATATTACAACGCGTTGAAGTTGACATTGCGACAGTATTTCCAAATGGGCCAAGACCGATCGCATACTCGCCACCAGTCTATAAGGAGGACAACGTGGATGATCCGGAAGAGGGTCGTGCAACCATGTACAATACATTCAAATAGGACACTGGGGCCGTGGTAGCAATGGCGATGTGAAGACTTTGTATGTCGCGATAGTTATACCAATGTGATTTGTAGCACGTATAAATCGGATAATCTGATAAATACACTTGCAATTGATGAGATGTCGCGTCAATAACTTACACCAAAACCTCTAGAGAGACTAAACTACAGCTATTCAATACTGTCATCTTCTAACTGAGGAATTCTTGGTCCTTCCAGTATCTTACCCAGGCCTGCGCATGCTCGGGGCCAAGAGGCGGCAAAGCAAGTGCCCCTCCACTCTGCTTCAGTAGCTCAGTTGTGGAGAACACCGGGTGACCACCGGCCTCGGTAGAAGAGCCATCTACACCGCTCTTGAAAGCACGGAAGAACGTCAATAGCTTGAGCGCGGGCTGACGGCAGAAGACGTAGGTGAGTGAGCATAAATCATACGGTGAAATCTTGATGCTGCCAACTCACGATTTTCTGCAGTGTCTGCGTTGAAGAGTCTTTGTCATGAGCTTCGAGCTTAGAAAGCCACTCAGCGTAAGGAACAGCGGGAAGGTTCGCCCCGATCGCGTCGTTAATTAGCTTAAAAACTGTGTCCCATGCGATAGGTCGAGGATGAACGACATTGACGAGAGGGGGTTCTGGCTGTGGTAACACTACGAGATCGAGTATAATATTTGCCACAGCATCCACAGGTATCCACGAGATGGACTGTATTTTTATGTAGATGGTAAGCATTGGTGTTGTATACGGATGTGTGAAAGCTCTTACTCCTGGAAGGCTGGGTAATGCGCCCAATGACAGACTAGACTTGACCAGAATAGGCACCCAGTCACTGGTGTTCCAAGCACCAGCCTGAGCAGAGCCTGTGACTTGTCCTATCCTTAGTGATGTGGTCGTCAGCCCCTTTTGTGCTGCTTTTGCCAGAATCTGCAACAGCTGGTCAGTATTCCTACTGAGAACAAGAATCCCATTATTACCTTTTCAACGATGTATTTCGACGCCGAGTATCCGCTCGAAGTAGCAACTTCCGGGTCGTCCAGAACGGCCTCTGGGACCGGTCCTGTCGAGACATCCCACTTTCCGGCAACGGATACCGATGACGTGAAAAGCAAGGAAGCCGGCCGTGACTGGGACGCGGCGAAGTCAATCAACTTGCGGGTACCAGCGATTTGTGTTTCGAATGAGCCTAGTCCAAGATTGAAATCGACCTTCCATGCGTTATGCACGATGTGACTGACGGAGGATTTAAGCTTTCCAAAAAAGTTGTTTCGTTAGTCATGGAACTGTGGCAAATGGTTAGGGTTTACCTCCTCGTATGCTGTCTTCTCTAGCCCAAACCACTCAGCATTAAGGTCACCGCCCAAAATCACAAGCCTAGTGTCTGCTAATGAATCGACAGGAAGACCCCTCTGCTTAAATGCAGCCGTTAGTCGCTCTTGAGGAGTGCCTTCTGGGGTATTGCGATCGAGAACGTAGACCTTCTGAACCCGTTTGAAGCCCAAAAAGGCTGACAGAATATGGGAGCCGATATTGCCAGTAGATCCAGTAAGCAATACCACAGGTTCAGGCAGCTGCTCCTGCGTTTGCTCCAATGGCTTTGCCGCCTGTACCTGCGGTAGGTCTGCGCTGTATTTCTCGACCAGCTCTTTGATGTGCTCCACAAGTGGTTTACGGCTTACAGCCGTCTCCGAAGCAGCAAGAGCGCGAACAGCTCCTGCTAGCTGCTGGATCGTAGGGTGATCGAAAACGAGGTTTTGTGAAACGTTTCTGGCGGCATCCTTGTCCAAAGAACGGAGAGCACTGATGATCCGGTTACGCAGGAAGGTTGCACTCAAGCTGTTGACTCGGCAACGGTAAATGGTCGTGCGATTCACAGGGAATGTCGTTTCACGTACCTATCAAATCCTTGTTCGAACATATCACGAGAGACGTCTGGAGATACGTCGTCATGCAGTGATGCGGCTTGTTCCTTCAGCCAGGCTCCTATATCTTGGACTTCCCATGAAGCAGGAGCGTTGACTCCAGTAGCTTCAGCGCTCTGCTCAACGGCTTTATATCTGTGAACAACTGTAAGCTTTAGTATGATGATAACAATAGAAGAACCCACAAATTCTCTACGGCGTCCGTATAAAGCGCAAGCGCTGCCTTGCGAATCACCGTACCCTTGGGCGCACGAGGGAAAGGCTTAGCGGGATCGGAGACTAGGATCGTTTCCTTGTATATCTTGGCGAACGTTGGAGCTAAAGCATTCGCCTCAGCAATCACGGGCCTGTTGGTATCTCATTTAGCTGCCGTGAAAGTTGTCTTGATCAAGAAGAGGCGGTTCTTACCAGACCTTATTACGATACTCAATGAGCTCGGCTTCATTGGCGGGGTTGATGGCATGCGACGGGTGTGGTTCGATGAGTACACCAGGTTGCGTCTTTCCCCTGCCGAACATAACGGCACCAGCGACAAGAGGGCTAGAAGAAATATGACTTTCTTGAGGTATTGGAACAATTTTCTCGCCTGTACCAGGATCATAACATATCAGCGGAAAGTACTGAGGTATCATTCTGAATACATACCAGTGCTCAAAACGATCACGTCATCGACACGACCAACTCTGGAGGAAAATCGTATATAAACAACAGTGCCGAGATGAACTTTGGTATGGACACATACACTCGCCAAAGACCCTTCTTAGTAGGATGCGGGACGAATAGATCCGATGTCGCGTATCCCTTCGTGTCTGGCAGGTTCTCAACAGCAGGCTGGTGTGTCTCGCATGTCTACCAAAATTTCGATCGATCAACAGCAGCTGATACCAAGGATGAGTGACACTCACAAGATACTGCATCTCATATGTCCCGTCACCTTGTTCTACGAATCTCGTCTTTACTGGTGGCGGGAACTGCATCCACTCAAAGTCCAAACTCGTCTTTCCCGGGGCATCGAGTCCTTGAGAATCGTCGTAGTCGAAGCATCCGCTCGTCACACCGCCTTCGGTAGAGCCATACATGGATTGCACCGACACTCCGGCTTTAACAAGTTTGATGCCGGTTTGGCTAGAAAGAGGGCCACCAGCGAAACCCTAGGAAGAATAAAGATGGAGTATCTTGATATTCGTTGATAGAGAACTTACGATGGTGGTCAGAGATGCGAGGAACTTGACTGATTCTTCTGATTGGGCCCATGTCTGTGCGTTATTGTAAAGCTTAGCCATGATTCATCGTTTACACGAAGGGCAGAGTATACCTCGATGAAAATAGGGACGGTGGGAATAGCAGAGCACTTGGTGGCACGAGCGAGATTCAGAACCTGATCTGCCGTTGGGATGATAGGAGGCCGAGGCTCTGTCGGGGTGAAAAGTGCAAAAGCCTGTCCGCTACCAAGGGGATCTATGACTTGCATGATAAATCCCATAGCGTGCAAAGTTGGAAGTCCTCCTGCGGCCCAGCGCAATCCTCGTTTCCTGCCTTCAATACAGAAGTCTATACATCCTCATGTCAGACCGTGACATTGCTTGGGTAAACAACAAAGACGTACTACTCGATGCCCATTGTAGTACGATTCTGTGGGTTTGGAATATGGCTTTGGGTAGTCCCGTAGAGCCGGAGGAGTGCAGAACGGCGACAGGCTCGTCTAGATTGAAGGGTGTATCGCGTTTAGGATAAAGACCCTCTTCCAATACACTCTCCGTACTTCCTGACTTAAGTGTGGGGAAGATGTCGTAGATTGACCAGAGGTCTTCTACCTGTGGAGAATAATTCGGGGAAGTAATCTTCGATAAAGCTGCCGTCAACAGAGGTTTCAGCATAGACTGTGTAATAATCCGACGAGCGTTTGCGGCCTGAAGAAGACCTGCGATTGCAGGCGGCGAAAGACGCGGGGAGATGGGGAACGCCTGCCCAGGATCAATGTCTGTAACCATATTATGATCAATGAATCTTACTCACCACAAGACCCGCTCGAGCCAATCCATGGATGGCAGCTGCATACAAAAGCGCATCACAATGAATGAGTAGTCCCACAACTTCTCCGTCTGGTCCCTGCCTCCCAGGCCGCACCCGATGGGCAATCCTGTGTGTTGCCTTGGCCAGTTCTGCGAAACTTACAGATCCGAGTTTCTCGGGATCATCGGGAGAGGGGAAAACAACCCATGGCAGATCGGGATTGTGCTTGGCATGGAAATCGACGAAGCCGGGAGTGAGAGTGAGAGAGCCATCGAGAGGGGGGAGCACAGGGCTGGACATGCTGAGAGATTAGACAGAAAAGACGTGCTTGGTTTGTCTGACATTCGACGACTTATATCGCGGTCGCTGATACAGCCCCATCAGCTCTTGTCGCGCCTATCAGCTGTAATGCTACTACATATCAGTACTGCCGGATCAGAAGGCTTCTCGAGAAGTGAGTGTCTGTGGCAGAGTCTTTGTCGACTGCCATCGGTTAAGGAGGGAACCGGGTACCCTCCATGCTTCCCCAAAGAATGTAGTGGCGAATTGCAAAGTACTCGTCGTCCTTACGAGCCAGTAGTGTAACAGGATGTATCCCATGTCCAAAGTGCATGCTCTTGGATCGCTGATATTGACTCCCCCTAACCCACATGATTGTCAGTGATGAGCCCGGGTGGCAGGTCAAGACCAACTGATGCGGCCGTGCCTGTTCTGCATGATACCAGCAAGTCATCTGAATCATTGAAACCTCTTTCAGGACTGCTCCTTTGTTCGAAGTTAGATGCGACTGTAACAGCGGAATTTTTCTCATCAAACGCACCTCGTAGTCACCCCCACTGGCCGAGACCCCCTCCTGTATCCGTCCGTCTTACCATGATCAACCGCTACAAGTCCCTTCACGGAAGTTCGTTGATGCAGAACATAACCAAGTTGTCGATTTCAAGGAGTTTCGTTCTCGAGATCCATGGACGGAGAGGACTACCGTTCACAGGCGCTCTAGCCTCTCTGACTGAGTAATTCATGACTAGAGGACAACGAGAGAGGAAGTGTCTTTAGATAAAGTTAACGTTCATGACACAGTTGTAGGTCACAGCCAATTGCAAGACTTGTCGAGCGTTACAGAAACGTTACAGTCACGCGTCACAGTATAGGCGCCCCTACTCAATCACTCTAAGGCCCACCTTGCGATTGGCTCCAGCAAGGGTTCACTTGATCCACGCTACCGATGTCCAAGCAATAAGGCTATTCCTCTTTTGGGATATCCTCGCCTTGCAATTCACGACATAACTATACTCTCAGCCGACCATGAGGCTAAGAGTCAACAATGATTCGTACTTATTACCAACTTTTAACGGGTAACGCAAACACCAGTTCTGATACGCCGAATTCCCAGAAGGATAGAAATATAGAAAAACTGCTTGTCCAACCTCATGGCACACACATCAGTTCGACATTGTCAATTGATCCAGCAGAACAAGACTTGCCGTTGCCGAGCAATATACTGCCGTTTCGGGTAACCCAAGAGCATTTCAAGAAGCGAATACGTATACGCGAAACGCTGGAGAGGAAGGAGCGATGGGAGGAGAGCTGACGTCACTGATGTCGATCGCTTGCAGAGGAACACAACCTCGACCCATTCTCCAGCAATCACCTGACGATTTGAACTCGATTTAAGCTTCGCGCCTCGTCTTTGCTTTCCTCAACTTGCACCTCGCACTCGACATCGACAACTTACCCAATTGCAACAATGTCCTCAGCAAAAGAACTCGACCCCTACACCGCCAAAGCGGAGGATAACAAGCACACACCCCAAGAGAAGATTGAGGGTCTGCACAAGATTATTCAGAAAGTGAAGACTGGCATGCTCACCACTCGCGACGCGGACGGACATATGCACTCCCGCGCTATGGCCCCCGCCGGTCGTACGTCATTGCTTCTCGATTCTTGTACCCTGCGTTAACCCTTTTGTTAGCCTTCACACCCACGCAGGTCACCCTCGTCTTCATCGCGAACAAGGCCTCGCACAAATTCGACGAAATCCAGAACGACCAGCATGTGAACGTCTCGTTCTACGACGAGCAGACCACAAACTGGGCGTCATACTGTGGCACCGCTCGCGTGAGCCAAGACAAAGCACTCATCGAGAAGCACTGGAGCCACCTGTACGTCTTCTCTAAAGCCTGCGTGATGATGACGTTAAGTATGAACCCATAAATGAATTGCAGAACCTCGGCTTGGTTTGGTGACCTCAAGGATGGCATACACAAGGGCGACCAGAACGATCCGCGTGTGACGGTCATCGAGGTCATTCCTGATACGATTCGGTACTGGCTCTCTACGGAGAGTACATTGGCCAAGGCGGCCGATATCGCCGCAAGTGCTCTCACTGGCAGGACGTCCGCCCCGGGAGAACTGAGGACCATCACCAAGGATGAGGTGCGTCAGTAATACATGACGTCTACGCAGCACTGACTTCCCCCTTTTCAGATCCAGCTCAGTCAGGGTATCGACGGGAAGTAGAATTGTGGTGCCAATCTGAAGCTTCAAATGATCAGACAAGAATGTACGATATTGTGTAATATAACTCGAATGCACCTACCAGTGAATATTGAATGCTCGCAACGCCTGAGATCCCTGAGTAGACCGTTGTCATTGTTAAGACTGTTTTGCTTGTACATGTACCCCCTGTTCAGACCATGCACACATAGCATGAGATGGTTGGCCATGGTTCAAGTTCTGTCAAGTTCGTTGTCAGTCCAAGTTTATCTTTAGTCTCGTGCCCAGAAGAGACGGACGTCGCCGAGGCTCCGTCCCCATTAGGCCGTCGGAGATCGAAAAAGAATGAAAGGTCCAACGGCCTAAGGGTCTGGGTTTCTGGTAGAGACGGGTGGGGGTCAATGTAAACGCCACAATGACGCAGGCAAAATGCTGGTCTCGCGGGCGTCTACGTCAGCCCTTCAGAGTGCTCGATAGTCCGTGTCTGCATCCCCCGCCACTGTAATAAAGATTTGAGTCGATAGAGCATTTTTCTGAATCTTTCAGCAGCTAATTAATTATTTTCGTGATTTTACAGCTTTTTGAGCGACGCGTCGACTTCGCGCACGGGTTAGGCGCTCTCGATTGACCCCCACCCGTCTCTAACGACCAGACGGTTAGCTGAAGGATCCTCAAACGTTTTTCGATCTCCGACGTCCAAAAGCGGAACCGTCTGGAGCCGAGACTAGTTTATCTTATCGCCAGCGCAGCGAGCGGAGGACGTCGGGCATGTTCTCACGCCCCACGTGTGTTTCTATTATTGCGCCAGCCAATCGGCACCGGGCGGCCGATGAGGGTGCAGGACATTGAGAGCTTCCTTTTCGTGCAGCTGGAAATACACGCCTCCCACCCTGGCTCCTCCTCCTTCCCTCTAGCCTCGGCCTGGTTGACAGGCTCGACGTCCTCACTATCCTTGACGTCCTTTTCTTGCTTTTCCATTTTTCTCATCGTGCTGGCCGACCCATATATCTCGACTTGTACGCAACACGGAAGGATAAGGAACGTGCCTACTCATGATTTCGTCAAGAGAGGGATCTGCAAGATGGATGGCCGAGAAGAACGAGCCTAACATGATGAACTTCCATTGGAGATTTTTGTTCCTTGTGTTCCTCGTCACTACGCTCTCTGCGCTGAACGTGCACGCCTACATACCAGCATCACCTTCGAACGACTCGACGACCGCGGCGAACTTTACGGCGACTGCTATGTTGAACTTGGCGTGGTTTCGGGGGGTGTACTCGGAGAACGTGTCGTATCAATTGGTGGGCGCGGACAGTACAGGGTACAATGAGGTATGTTTGATTGTATATGAACTCTATCTTGGAAGCGGTGTTGCAGTAGATATCGGGAAGGATATGGGCTAAGTGGTTGTGGCATATACAGGGTGTACTTGTGAAGTTCTCAGAGCATCACTTATCGGACGATACTAGTGAGTACATTGCTCTTTGTTGGTCTTCTGGCTTGGTGGAGAAGTACGTGCTGCGCTGCGCAAATCCGGGGTACAACGCTCCCTTCCATGATTTGTTCTTTGTTCCCGGAAGCTATGATCCTCGCAAGAACGAATGTCGATTCGACGAATGATTTGTATGCTGAACATTGAATAGCAACCACGCCATGGATTGCACTGGTTGCCTGCGACGCCAACGCCACGGACGCTTCCCAAGAGGTCGACATCTTCACTGCTGCAAAGGATAGAGGTGCCGTAGCAGCTGTACGTCTCATCCCTCACTCTCTCACAAAAGCAAGATAATCATCACGATTCACGATACATAGCTGCTCTACTCGGTATACAGCGAACGATGCATCATCAACGCAGAATACGCCGATCCACAAAACTTTGACCAAATCATGGACATATTCTCCTCGCCCAACCTCCCCGCATCACAGTAAGTCCCCGCCTTTCATCATGATTTGCTTCCACCTCGTAGTCTATATAAAGCTTCCATTGAACGTTCTCTGCTTACTGTTTTGCCGGCGGGTTGAAACTTGAGTGGGATTAATGGTGTGGTGCGGAAGGGGCGTGGCCTAGTCGCGCCTGGATCAAAGCACCTAAACATGCACCAGCCATCTCTGCCACTAGTCCCGTAGACTCCTGCCATTCCATATTCTTTCACCTCTCAATCCTGTTTCACACTGCATAATTCCGTATATTCCTCCCTCCATCCCGTATTGCAGTATGGCATTCCATATTGCAGGGATATACGGAAATTTTCCTCAACTTTTTCTTTCTCCTCTTTTCTTTTTCTCGTCCCTACGAGAGTCCGATATTAAAACTCTGTCTCATCCGTATCCCGACCTCATGCTAACCACGCATCCTTCTACCCCTATCATCTCCTCACCGTTCCGCATCCGCATCCTCCTCAAACACACCCTTTCCCATCCGCGTCCCTAACCGCTTACTCACCCGTCCGTCCCCCCATTCCACAGGATAATCGACGTCGAGTTCAACGTCCTCAACCAAACCAAATACCGCGACTTCAACGCAACACTCCTCAACAACACAGCGTCGCTCGTCAACGACTCCCTAACGAACCACACCTTCCCCAAACCCAACTACCTCTTCGCGCAGCTTATTGCTGCCAACGCCACTGAGGGTCCCAATAGCTCGCAGGGAGGAGACGGAGACGGTATGGATGGCGGTGATGGCTCTGGTGGGGGTGGTGGAGGCTCGGGAAGTGGGAAGAGCAGTTTGGCGATGATTATTTTGTATGCGATTACGGGGTGTGTGAGTGCGCTGTTTTGTGTTGTGATCGTGTCTGGGGTGAGTCCTGTTTTTTTCTTTATCTTTCTTTCATTTTCAGCCTTCATTCTCTGCTCCCTTCGCTCGAGGGGTGGTCAGACATGGTATCAATTTCTCGAGCATGATCCATTCTTTTTCATCCACCGCTTTATCATAAATCATATGCTAACTCTATTTAACCCACACAGGCCGTTCGTGCCATCAGGCATCCCGAACGATATGGCCCACGCGCAGGCTTTGGAGTCACCGACGGACACTACGGACCACCGCAGTCTCGCGCACGTGGGCTCACCCGTGCAATCCTCGACACGTTCCCAGTCGTCAAGTTCGGTCGACAAGATGGTGAGGCAGGAGGAAGAGGAGGTGAAGTGAAGGATGTTGAGAGCGCGAGCAGTGTGGACAGTAAGCCCGCTGTGCATGGGAGGGAAGGGGAGGTCGAGCTGCGGGAGCTGAGGGATTTGCCTGCTGTTGGTGCTATGTTAAACGCGGACGAAGATGGTCGGAACAGGAGAAGAGAGGATGCAAACTTAGAGGAAGTAGATGTCACAGATCGCGACGCCTCCTCACGCAACGACAGACGAGACTCGCCCTCTCCGCCTCCACTGTACAACTCACCCGGGCCAGAACCTACCCCTCGTCCTCGCCGACCACCTGCCCGTGGCTCGGTCGCCGAAGCTTCCACGTCCTCCACTGCTGATAATGGAGACTTGGTGCCAGACGCGATTGGGCGGGAGACTTGCCCAATATGCATTGTGGACTTTGAGGAGGGGGATGACTTGAGAGTATTGCCGTGTGAGGGACATCACAGGTTCCACCAGCAGTGTGTAGACCCGTGGTTGTTGGAGTTGAGCAGCAGTTGTCCGCTTTGTAGACAAGGTAAGTTGTGTCCTCTTGATTTCCTCTTTCCGCAATACTACCCGCCTTCTTTTCTCTCACTTTTGATCAAATGACTGACTGACCTGACTGTTTTACCTTTTTAGACTTCCATGTTCTCGAGACGATGATGTCCGCAGACGGGCACGGACCACCTGAGCACGGAGATCACCTCGAGCCTCCTCACCCACACTTCGCCGCGGGTACGAATGGCAGTCGACCACTCTCAACCGCTGGAGCGCGGCTGTCACGGTACCTGAAACTGGCGCGGAGGACCAGACGACGCAATCGGGAAGGAATGCCACACGGCTATGACCCGACGAACCCGGTCATGCCTGTCGCCCCTGAGACATCCCTCTGAAGGCCTGGGAACGCGAGTGACGCAGTGGAGGAGGACGATCGTGGGCGACTGTGGACTGTGTTGTGCGCGGTGCCACCTCCACACGGACATTGCTTCACCGAGGTTGGGCAGGGAGAACCGTCGACGTGGGCTGGCGAAGCTTGTGATAGCTGCGAGTAGTCTCGGGTCTAGAGTCTGTGGTGTGAGTGGTGCCTGGGTTGGTTCTGGTTATGGGATTTGCTTGGCGTACTGAGGCTGAGAGTTGGACGTTCTTATGTTGTTCCAGTATGTTTCTTTTCTGTTGCACGACTCGCTTATGGTTCTGGAGTGGTTTTTTCTTCACAGTCTAATCGCAACTTGTACATGCACGCATTCCCCATGTTATTTAGTGTATTGTGTACTATTATATTCATCTCGCATTCTCCTCATCGTGGCCTGTTTGCTGGCCAGGCCTTTGCGATTGATGGATGAAACTACAAGGCGTCTGCTGCCTGTGTCAAAGCGGTAACGATCGCTGCATCTTTGTCCCACTACTCCACCACGTGCTTAGCGCCGTGGTTGTGTACCCCACCGGATGACGAGTATGACGAAACCGCGTCATCGGTGATCGTGTATGGCCATCCTGCTGCTGCGACAAATACTGCCAACAGAGGCGGATATTCTCGAGTTGGCCAACGTATATAAACCGCCACTCCTCGGCTGGGATAGATCCCTCACTCAACGCTTCTTTCCCAACTCATCTCATCCACTCTTCTCTTTACCAACTCATCCATCTTTAATCATCATGTCTGACACTGGACGTCAATCTCTCACCGACAAGGCTGGTGCTGCCCTCAAGGTTCGTTTCTCTTCGTCTATTGTTTACCACAAAGTACTCAACAAAGCATGTCTTGTAGCCCGACTCTGAGAAGTCGACCACTGAGCACTTCGGTGACAAGCTCAAGGGTCACGCCGACTCTGCAGGCTCTACTCTCCAGCCCTCCGTATGTCTCTCATCCTTCCTGATCACCATGCCTTGTAGCTCATGAAGCCTTTTTAATAGAGCGAGAAGTCCACCACCCAGAAGGCTGGTGACGCTCTCTCCGGAAACTCTAACGAGGGCACCGACGTAAGTCACAATTCACATCTTTCTCATGGGAGTATGAGTCTCACATGCATATTCCAATAGCGCTCCATGGGCCAGAAGGTCAAGGATGCTGTCGGTCTCGGCAACAACTAATTCGCTTCCGCTCTCTGGAGTCTGTTGTAACCAAGCATAACATGTATCATACTGCATTCTGATTTGTACACCTATCACTGGTTGTAATTTGGAATAGGAATTCGCTACACACGTAACCCTATGAGTGGAATATTTCCATCTGAGCTGAAGCAATATTAATTCCCCTTGGTAACTGTAAATCTGGTCAGTATGCACTGAATACACTCCATGGTGAAATGGTCTCGGAGAGCAATTGTATGATGCATTGATGTAGGCGCTTTTGGAAACTGCCTTTTCGGGAAATATTCAGGTTGTTACGTCCGTGATCATGATGTCATCGTTTTTTCAGCTCGCGAGTTTATTTGAAAAAGTAGTCTGCGATGCTTATTGTTCTACCAGAACAAGATAACTTATTCAGAACTCGGTACATGCGATAGAGCCATATCGAAGAGTGCGGATAGTACTGGACTCGTCTTTCTCCCTATCTGCCGGAATGTTTTATTCAACTCTGAACGCACTGAACTATCTTTAGAGTGCTTCATAAACACGACAAGTTCCCTCTGTAGGATAGACGGGTATCTATGCCAGTAGGCAATGGAGAACAACGGAATCAACTCAGTCATTGTAGCCCTCAGAACCGTGTGTAATTAGATCGTGACTTACCTCCGCGTGAAGTCGCTGAACAGTTCGATGACTATGTTTTCTGCTCTGAGATCGGCAACTATAGCTTCCTCGCACATCTTCGCCAAATCTGCAAGTTCAAACTACGCCGAACGACGTTAATATACGCTCGTCATGCTCTTATGTGTCAGTAAAGCCGCGGATAACGCGAGGACTGACCTTGTCCGCCAAGCGGTACATGGACTTGGGCGAGCAAGAACCATCATGATAGTCCCGGGTCAGGCCTTTGTTCTCTTCTGAGCTGCTAAGAGAGCCTGTCGACAGAGACTGAAGCGGAGCAAAGGAGATGGTCCCGTTCTCGAGGTAGGCTACCAATGCTCTCCACCTAATCCATGGCCCAAACGTAGTTAGAATCATGATGATAATATATTTGAGGACTTGGAAGAGCGGGGATTACTTACGTTCTGGCTGCTCCAAGGGAGCTATAGATAGCTTCATGTTCACCTTCCTCGGGAGTCTTGTGCTTGAAAGCGAGTGTCAACGGTCAATTGAGGGTACATTGGCGTGTAAATGCGAACGCTGTGTGAGCTTACCACGGTTTCATACTCGTACGGAGCAACCCAGGGCCAATTGTCCTTATCAAGATCGTCAAAAGGAATATCTTCCAGGTCACTGTCCTCTTCGAAAAGATCTGGCTCCCAGTATTCAGGCGGGATGCGTTTGAGTTTCCTCTTCCTCTTCTCAAGCATATCTAAAAGGAAACGTTGAATATATGCGCTAAACGTGACTATATGCGCGGAAAAAAAACGCAGAAACACCTTTCAGAGCGGGAGATGCCTCCTCAAGAATGGATTTCTTGGCATGAATGGCGACGAGCACGCGCATAGTATGGGAGAGCGTCTCTTTCCTGCTGAACGCATATGTCGACGGTATCGAGCTCGCCACTTGTACGCTCTTGCAGATTGGATGTGGGTTTACCTTCGACAACGTCGAGAGATGATGATGCCGGAGTCTCTTCCTTCTCGAACGTCGCCGATTCTATCTTCTGCACTAGTACTGCCAGTGGCACAGGTGAGCTTGTCATGGGGTCGGCCCTCAATGCGTGGTTCGCCTTATGTGGTTCAGCTCTACTCTGTGGAGAAGATTCAGAATTATCTGAATCAGCCTCCATGTCTGAGTCCGATTCGTAGTCCTCCGAGTCGCTATAGTCTTCCTCCATCCGGTCGAAGCAGTAGTAATCATCCATATTTTGCTAAAGACAGAACGTTGGTAAAAGGCATCGCAACAAGCTTGGAGAATATACTGACAATAATTAAGGCTTATTAGGTTCGGTGCGGTGCAGTATACCAGAAGGGAACAGAGAGAAGATGAGTCTGGTTTGCAACAGTGTCTCTCGAGTTTATCTGGAGGCGCTTATTTTAGGTTTGTGAAGGCAGTTGCCAGTGCCGGTGTAATGGCGAGTCCATGTCCCTACCTTCACTGATGCCATGAATGATAATGACGGAAGTGTAACGCGGTAGACGTTTTAGGGACGAAGGCCTGAGCTTTAAGGCTTGAGTGAAAGGCTACTAGGCGGCCCAATCTGGTGAGAACGACCAATAGACATACACTGGCATGGAGTCCGAGAAACACCGACGACGAAAAGGAGACAGTTAGCGTTATTGTTACGACATTAATTGAGAGCTACAAAGAGTATCAACACTTCCAGGTTAAACAAATCAATACACATTACTGGACCAGACCGTGGGCGGAAGCATATTGTCGAACAGTGCGGATAACACGACGTCTCGGCGAGGTAACTTCCCTGACGCCATATCTCTGCAAGCTTCCTTGAGGGCCAACCGTACGCGGAGATCTTGGGCGTAATTCATGAACACGACAACTTCTCGATCTAGGATCGCTGGGTGTCTAGAGAAAGACAAAACCAGTTGCGTCAGGTCCGGACGTTAGCTGCTCGGATAAGATCATTTAATATTCACCTCCAGGTAAAGTCACTGAATAGCTCCTTGATGATGTTTGTGGAGCATAGGTCAGCGACTATGGCTTCTTCACATAGTTCCGCAAGCTCGTCAAGCTCAAGCTGTAATCCGAACACAATGGAAACACTTATCAGAGAATGGAGGTGATGAGAGGTACCGGATACGTACCTTCTTTGCTAACTGGTACATAGACTTGGGCGAACAAGAGACGTCGTCTTGGCACTTCGCCTGCGTAATCGATGTTTGCAAAGGAGAGAACGAGATTCTCCCGTCATATAGGTACAACACTAGTGCTCGCCACCTATACCGTGACAAGCCAAAGTCATTGATTCAGTTGAGGGGTGTAAGGAGCGGCGATACAGATGACACCCACGTTCTGGCCGCGCCGAAATGCGCATAAATGACCTCATCGCGGGCTCCCTCACCCGATACATTCTCGGTAGTAGACGGAGATCTGGCGTCGCGACCTTCCATATCGATGACAGTGTGTACCGTGGACCGAGGGCTATCAAGAAGGTCAGACATGGAAACATTGGACGCTATATCTGAGATGTCGGATGCTTTGCCGCCGGAGTATTCATCAACTTCTGGTTTCTCGTCTTCTAGATCGCTGTCGTCGAGATACTCGTAATCGTACTTTGCGGAAGGGATGCTACCGAGCTGCTTTTTCTTGTTCACGATAAAGTCTACGAATATTCTCATTAGATACGGTCAAAACCGAAGGCTGGAACTCAATACCCTTCAAAACGGGGGAAGATGCCTCAAGAAACGATGTTCTCGCATGTACGACGGCAGGTTTACGAGCAAAGCGCGAGAATCGAGTCTTGGATCGCTTGCAGTATGCATACAAGTCGACATTGTTGAATGTACCTGTGTTTACTGAGTCTCGGATGGCCTCCTGAAGCAGCTCTGCACGACGAGCTACGAAGTGTTCCCACACAGGAGGTGGTGGTGAAGGAGATGCTGGATGCGATTGAGTATAACTTTAACGTTGATATTCAGAGTACTTGACTTACGAAGCTTTTCTCCTGTCATAGTCAGCGTCAGTGACTTGCGCAACGCGCTCGTTATGGGAGGCAGAGTCGAAGCGTTTTTTGCTTGAAGCCCAACAATGTTCAGCCGTTGCGGCTGCCTGCCGTGTGTAGGCGACGAGATAGACGAGGGCAGAGATACATCCGTCTTAACTTCTGCCTGGAGACCCGCAATAGTGATACCTTGATCCTTCGAAACATTCTGTTCTTCACGTTCCTCCTTTGAACCGCCGAAGTTCCACTCCGCTCGTCTCTCTTCTCCTGGTTGTGGGGTAGTAGGCTGAGCGTGAATAGAGTGATCACCTGGTGTTGTATCATAGTATTCTTGGGTTTGCTCCGAAGATTTCTCTGCTTCGACCGTTCGTAATTCTTCACCACTTAACCCTCTTAACACCACGGATACACGATCTATGAAGGGTGAGCGGTATGTGCTTTCCTGCCCTGCTGTGGCCTGTGTTTCTGAGACCTCAGCGTTCCTCTCCCCTTTACCGGTAGCCTCGCCTCCTCCAGTCTCTAACTTCCGCTTAGCCTCTTCCTTCTCAGCTTTCTGTACTGCCAACCTCTTAGCCTCTTCCTCCATAGCTTCAAGTTTCCGCTCAGCTGCACGCTTCTTCTTCAATTGCATCCGAGTTTTCTTCTTGATGCGCGCCGCGGCCTGAGCTTCTGCAAAGTCTCTTTCAGCCAGCCCCTCCTCGTCTTCCTCCGGGTCTGTGAGACTATCGGGGGCATGGCAATAGGGAGATTTCGGTCGTTCTGGTCCAATCTCGCATTGGACTGATTCATCACGGCCTAAGTACGATACAAAGCAGGATATAGGGGAATCCATGAGCGGAGGTTAGACAAGCATCCTACCTTCGGAGTGCTGGCCTTTATCAAAACCCAGTTTAGCCCTCAGGGACATCCCGAAGGGCTGGTTCTCCCTAAAGGAGGCTGCGATAGTCACACGTATGCCTCAAGGCAGCCACGAGTTGCTCGTTCTATCGCCATGTAGTTGATAACAGGTGCGCGGGTCACCAGATGCAGCGTAGTACGTAGCAGATCTGTCATGATTCAGTTGTATACCAAACCCAATACACCGCATAGAACCACATACTATCATCACGTTACGTGGAGTTGCGACTTCCATGTAAGCAATCTGATTCGTAGCGACTGCTTTGGAATTCGATGGACCTAAAGATATGTCAGAGAGACCTCAGGGTAGCCCAATATTAATGCTCGTTCAAAAAATCGTCGAAGCCTAGTGTCATGAAATGCCTATATTGGGCACCCTAGAAGAACAACCTGAATCCTATAAGATGTTAGAATGTCATGATTCTGAGAGAGTTGAGGCTGCTGTACGAAATAAAGGCTCTGTGGCAATAGAACAAGACCGCCGTCGTGACCACCGGCTCGGATGAGACGAGTTGTGGCGCAGGCGTCTAGTGACCTGCTTCCACTGCAGGGGCCACGCACTAAGCCGCACCCGAGGCCGTTTTCTGAATAGAGTACTTTGGAAACCAAAAATTTTGCGCTCATACGGATGAGTTGGAGCTGGCGAATATAGCCATGTGGCTCAATAGGCGCCGAAATATCTCAGCGGTTGACGAAGCGACGAGTGCAAAGTCCCTGCTCGCACTCCCAGTTTTGGTCGTTCACGGACATGTAAATCTTGCACAGCATGGAAGGATGCTCTGGGCACAAAAGTCGAGTTGATTAGCCAGCAAAAACGAAAGGCAGCGCAACGATGTCGCCGCGAAATGTACTTGGCGCTCAAAACATTTCGCCAAACGTTCTCTCAGGCCGCTCATATATTTGCGCTGTGGAGCTCAAACATATGCCCAAATTTTTGCTCAAACGTTAACGTAGGTTCCAAAGTACTCTAATCGGTAGTCATAAAGTTTGTGGCGCAAGCGTCTAGAGTCTACATCTTCAATTTCGCCGCGGGCACTCTAAACTTGAAGTTGAAGCTTGAAGTTGTGGCAGACCACTACAGTACTTGCGACCTGCGAGCTCCCTCATGCACGGGAGTCGCCACAATTCATGAGTGATTCATGCCGTGGGTGGTTTTATTAGCTCAAAGTTGCATCTCGTGCCGATCAGAACTTGGACCGTCTAGTTTCAAGCTCCGCGCTGTTCCGTGTCCTCCAAGTTCTACTACCATCGTGGCAAGTGTCACGGTAAACAGTATTACTCGCTTTGTCACTGGAGTATTGAAGGATACTAACGTACAGTACTTGAAAGATTGACGTGTGCTTGCGTTGAAGTGTCGTCCGACCTGGAGGCTGTCAGTCAGGATCCCAACCACGATCGTGCCAGCCGCATGAGGAGTCGCAAAAATGCCAGCCTCCAAACTGCTGCTGGTATTACTAGGCCCAGCCAGCTTCTTTATCTTTACCGTGGTCCTCTTCGTTCGTCCGTACCTGCAGGCTAGATCCGTGACACCCTACCGGCCCATATACGATCCTTACCAACATGCGTACTGGTTATGCTTACCCTCTTCTCTGTGCCGCACTGGTGACACTCTTCCCTGTTACTAGCGCACACTACTCCATCAAGGATACGTATATCGGAAACGACTTCTACTCTGGTTTCCAATGGGAAACAGCGGACGACCCCACACATGGTCGGGTCAACTACGTCGACCAAGGCACTGCTATCAACAGGAACTTGAGTCAAGGTTCGTACTTATCAGCGCAATTAGTGGGCCTTCATGCTAACGACTCATGCAGCTACCGACAACAAGTTCTTCATGCGGGCGGATAGCAAAACAATAGTCTCTCCGTCCAATCGCGGGCGAGACAGTGTTCGCATCTCGTCTTGGAATGCTTACGGCGACTCGGTCGTTATACTTGACGTTCAGCACATGCCTGAAGGATGCTCTACCTGGCCCGCTTTCTGGACCCTCAGTCAGAAAGGTCCTTGGCCCAAAGGTGGCGAGATTGACATCATAGAAGGTCTGCTTGTTCTAGCTGCTCATTCGATGCCACAGACTTATTCATATTCATATTTACCCACAGGTGTGAACATGGCACGACAGAACCTCATCTCCTTGCACACGTCGCCATCGTGCATGATGCCCCAGCAGCGCTACCAGGCTGGGACGACTATTTCCACCAACTGCGACGCCAACACCAACTTCAACCAAGGCTGTGGTTCGCAGTCGAGCAAAGGGACTTCCTATGGCTCTGTGTTCAATACAGTCGGAGGCGGATTCTACGCCATGGCACGCTCGGTGGACGAAGGAATACGAGTCTGGTTCTGGCAACGCGATGACCCCCAGGTACCCCAGCAAGTTCGCGAAGGCTGGGGCTCTGTCTCGCCAGACCCGAGCTGGGGAGTACCAGATGCTTCTTTCCCCAACGCGGACTTCTGCGACTATGAGAGCCACTTCGACGAGCACATGATTGTCTTCGACCTGACGTTCTGCGTGAGTCTGTTTTTTCTTGACACAATATCGCGCAGGCTAACTCATATTGATTCACAGGGTGACTGGGCAGGTGCGGATTACCCGAACTCTGGATGTGGAGGAAGCTGCGAAGATCGTAAGTGGTGAAGCAGACTTTAATGCATTGCGAGCAATAGCTTACCTTTGCTTTAGTCGTCAACAACCACCCCGAAGCGTTCGAAAACGCATACTGGGAAATCAACTCCTTACGCGTATATACCCCTAGTTAGACTTGCTCGTATGATTGTTCGAGTAATGTGTTCTTGAATAGACATACTTATCACGTTGACCCCCATGTTCCATGGTTCGCATCACTCTATGCGCTCGCTGATCAGAGAGCATGAATTAAATGACACTATATAAGATACCCTATGATGTCTAAATAAGCAAGGGAGGAGGTCAACGTGACCATTTTCTTTGTGTTCTAATAGCCGGGGCCGCCTGACCGCCGTTGTCGATGAACTCCTGAAGTCCCCTAGATACCAGGTATCCAGCCTCTCTCATCTCTTCCACCGCAATTCTGTGTCTGACATCGCCAACATATACGCACTTGCGGATGATGGCCTCGTAGATGGCTTGCGAAGGCTTGAGCTTGGCCGACTTCATCTCCTCGAGGTAGTAGAACGCGTCTTCGTACGTGGCCTGCGTCAGACACAAGACAATGAGTCTCTCGTACGTCCTATCGTTCGGCTTGATGTTGGCCGTGCGCATTTCCGTGAGCAGTCGGTCACCAAGTTCGCGATGCTCCGCTGCGATACAGGCCGAAAGGAGGAGGTTGTATGTCTCGATGTCTGGCTTCACTCCAAGGTCTTCGGCCGCCTTGTACGTGCCCAGCGCGCGCTGAAGGTCCCCGATGGCGACGCAGCCCTGAATGAGTACGTTATACGCCACAACGTCAATAGTACGCCCCTCCTTCTTCAAGTCCTCCAGAATCGCCCAAGCTTCATCTACTTTCTCGTCACTCTGGCTGATAACTTGGAAGATAGGGTATGCAGTCTCCGATGTTGGTTCCACACCATGCTGTCGGATGAGAGATAGAGAAGCGAAAGCTTCACGAACATCCCCAGCCTTACAGAAGGCTTCCACCAGCGGCGCGAAATGGTGTTCCTTCCATGCAACACCAATTGCCTTCAGTTGGCGTATAGCTTCTAGGGCTAGCTCGGTAAGACCGTGTCGACCGGCTGTATGCAAGACAGCAAGACAGCAACCTTCGTCCAGAGGTATGCTCATAGATTTAACCACCTTGTCCCAGGCATACAGCACTCCATCAGGCTTCATAAACGATGAAGTCAGTGTTCAAGGCATTTGAGGCGTAAACTGCAGTATAACGCACGTAAAGAGAGTCAGCAGCTGCAATCAGGCAGCGATACCAAGTCGGTGCGTCCAATATACGTGGTGTCGACCGTTCAAAGTTCACCGCAAGATCGATGGCAAGCCGGGCATGACCTTTGTCTGCGGCGAGCTGGACAAGCAACTGAATAGTCGCCAAGGTCGGCGGCAAGTCTTCATTGCTCATCTCCGCTAACCATTGCAGTCCGAGCTCGAGGTTCTCCTGTTGGACGATACGGCGAATGACCAATTCGTAAGTCATTTCGTTGCGAGGGACACCATGCTCCTCCATGAACTTCAGAACGTCGTATGTGTGGTCCAGCCTTGAGTGACGCATGGCCTGCACAGAATGTAAGCGAGAGTCACCACGCAGCACAATCGCTGCACACAATAGTTCACCTTACAGAAAGTAGATGGTGGAAAGTATTCCGCGTAGGGGTCAGTCCGACAGCAAGCATGTCCTCGAAGACAGCCCACGCTTCCGCCTGCACGGCTATGTCCGCACATGCGCGAAGCAAATGAGCATATGTCTGCGCGTTAGGCTTCACTCCCTCCTCCTTCATCTTCCGCGCAGTATCAAATACGTCCATGGCTTTGTGATGGTCTACTAGACGAGCGAGTTCTTGATTGTACCTATCCTTGTTCGGTCTGATCTTCAAGACACCGGTAGGATTATGGGGTCGTTCCATTGCGTCTCGACGTACAAAGAGGCCAGGAGCTGAGCCCAGGCTTCCGGGAGGAGGATATCTTGCTTGTTGGACTGCAGCATAATTCCGCTGCGCACCAAGAGCTACGGGTTGCGCTTGTCAGCGTGATGCACAGGATGAGGTGTGAATGCTCGTACCTCGTCCTACACCAGCAGTTGTCCCGAATCCAACAAACTGCGTTGGGGCCGTCCTTAGCACATTCCGCGAAGAGGATGCAAGCATTGCGTTCCAAATTTCAGTGCAACAGCCAAGTTGTCCGCACTGAAGGCCGACGAGCAAGGAGGCAGAGGAAAGAAGGCAGAAACAGCAGTGACCGAGGTGGCAGCTGGTGGCAGCTGGTAAATTGCTGAAGCGCCCGTAGCACACCGCGCGCGGAGGTTTCCGGGGTCCTCACGCGGATGCGACCACGGCCTGTCACAGTGTGACGCCGACCTGTTCTTTACCAACCACCACGACCTCGACGCGCACATCACGCGAGACCCAGCGCGTTCGAGTGTTTATTACTTCTTATATACCCTTCAATCATGGTAAGTATTGCCAGTTAGAAATAAACATACAGAATGCTTATGATCTGCGGTAGTTTTATTCCGAGGCAATCCTGTCCCGCCGAGGACCCCTAGCCAAAGTATGGCTCGCAGCTCACATGGAGAGGAAGCTGTCAAAGACACAGACACTCCAAACAGATATTGAGCAGTCTGCGCGTGCGTACTAAGCTATCTCATCACTGAGTTGCACTGATCCTTTGTCTGTAGGTGCCATCATAGGCGAGGAGGTTGAAATCATGGCCCTTCGACTATCGGGTCAACTACTCCTCGGTGTCGTTCGCATCTATAGTCGCAAAGCCAAGTATCTTTTGGATGATTGTAATGAGGCTCTTCTCAAGATTAAGATGGCGTTCCGACCCGGCGTTGTCGACATGACGGAAGATCAACTTGCAGTGAACAGGAATGCTATTACGCTTCAGGGAAACAACCTGGACATCGATGCCCTGCTCCCGGATATTAACTGGTGAGTAAATGAGCATTTCCATGCTTACTGAAGCTTATTCTGTGCAACCAGGGACATTAACTATGAAGAGCGTCCAATACAATCCGGCGGCCAGCATATTGCTCGCACGGCTGACATTACTCTCGCTGCCATCGAGGACTTCCAATACGATCTCGGTTTCGACGACCTTGCGCCACCGGACATTGGCTCAAACGACTTTGAGGAGTTGGACCTCGGATTGGATTTCGGAGACGGTCCAGTCAGCGTGAGGGGAGGATCGGTCGTACCTCGGTCGGAAGCAGAGGACAGTATGGAAGTAGAAATTGGTCGTGACGCCGCGCCTACCCGTCATGCCAGAGAGTCGCTAGGTTCTCAGCTACTTGGACGCCAAGATATGGATGCGGATCTCGACCTTCTATCGTACAGAAGCCGTGAAGGTTCGCAGCACCCCTTCGCTGCTGATATGAGCGTCGATTTGCATCCGGAGTTGGGAGAATTGGACTTGGGACTTGATTTTGGCGATGGTGAACGGACACCGAGTGAACCGGGTATGGACCTGGATCAGGCACCCACACCTCGTATGACCCCTCCTGAGTTGACTCCCTCGCGAGCTTGTGAGTCGTCCCGCTGGCTGCTAATGTGCTTCCGCTAATGTACTAAATGCTCATCAGTGTCGCCTCTCACCGAACCCCCGCAGACACCCCCGCCTGACCTGGACATAGCACCTTTGGAAACAGAAGCAACACAAGGGAAGAAGAAAGGCAAGGATAGAAAGCAAATAATCGATGCAGTCACAGAGCTAGCCGATGGACCCGGTGCGCGCATGGGACGTGGTCGTGGTGCTGGTTTTGGCCAGCCTGTGGATGTTAGCAATATCGTCACAGAGCATTCTTTCCTCCCCCGCTCGACAGTGGTCATGCGCCTGTTAGAGATCCGTCAAGACCCTATATCTCATTTCCTCCCCACCAAGTCTACTCCCAATGGCACATTCTTCTGCGCCGCACCACCGGGTATGGCTCCTGAGCTGGCCGATCTGTTCATGCGCCCCGTCCAGAACCTGGCAGCGGCTAAGCGTCGTGGATCTCCAGCTCAGCCGGAGAGTCCGAGCAAGAAGCCACGAGTAGAGGGTAGCGTAGTGGACGACGACGAGGAAGTCGGCGTTGCCCGTCGGGGCAGTAGGGCTCCAAGTCTTGCTTTCGGCAGCGATGTTCTTGGCGGGCGTGCAAGTATGGAGCCAGGTCTCGAATTCGCTGACAACAGCGGCCTAGGAGAGGACTTCCAAATGGATATCCCGAACGCGGATGTTGACCTCGATGTCCGTGACCGCAGTAAATCTGTATTGTCGGATCTTAGCAGACTGTCTACGCCTGTGCCGGAGAATGCCCCCTTAGACGAAGGCGAAGAGTCCTATGCCGATGTGACATGCCCTATCGCTACCTTCGATGATCGATCGACGCAATCCCAGGAGGCAAACCAGCAGGACGACGGGAAGGGGTATAGCAAGAATACTGTTAAGGCTCTGCGGATCATCCGTCAAGAATTGCAGCCCACACCTGAAGAACCGGAGAAGGTGATGAGCTTCAAGAAGATGTCTCAGAAGGCCTCAAGGCGTGCTGCATCCTCGTTCTTCTTCGAACTGCTTGTCCTTGGTACCCGAGATTGCGTCAAGGTCTCGCAGGCCAGTCCTCACGAGAATATCGAAATTCGTGCAAAGGACAAGCTATGGGAGCGCCAACGGCATACGTCTGTTGTTCCATCTGTGTCGTCGACCCTTCAACCTGGAAGCAGTCAAGCTGCGGCCGGACCCTCACGCCTTCGTCAAGGATCGGTAGCCTCTTCCATCGGCTCCTCTCTCGGTTTATGATTTATAATCCCTATCGATCTACCTTGTTCCTCTTGCATTGGCTATCTCGCATCGCTTTGTCTTCGTATCGTTGAATGTTATTTCTCTCAGAACGTTCTTGATTAATTGATCATCAGGCTTTTGTACCATCATTCCGTTCGCCATAGCTTGTCTGCCTCACGATTTCTGGTATTTGGCTCCGTGGGGTATCTTATCCTTATTTTTGGCCGTTCTTGAAACGACTGTGCTACCATTCCGCCCATGGTGTTTGAGTTTAAGGTGTGTAGGCAGTCTTTGTCTAGACGTTGTTCTCATCGCTGTCGACTTTCAGGTCTGTTCATCGTGTTCTTGCAAATCGCGCCGTGGCCATGTACATTTTACTCTAAATGAAATGGCACGTTATACCTCAACTTCGCTCATGATATGGAACACAGTGCTAACGTTGGGCATCCAGACATTTTGTGATTGCTTGCTTGCGCAATATTGAGCCCTCAGCAGACGTGCATTATCTAATGCACAGAGGGCTTCTGTCTGTCGGTGCATAGTTGGCAAACTCGCGCTCGATTCTGCCCAGGGTGCTGACGAGGACCAAGGTTGCAGACGATCGCTATGGAGATTGCTTTGTTGCAGTGGTACTACGATCGGTACGCATCGCAGTCACAACTACCTTGATGCATGGACCGTTGCAGCAACACACAGGAACGATTTTTTTTCCCTTAGTACACAGACGCACTGCCTTTCCAACATCTTTGTCAGGAGCAATACTCCGGACCCATCGACAGATCTTGTCGTGTAGTCTGGTAGTGGTGGGTCCAGCATCTTTAGTCGTGCTTGTATTTCACTCCTTGATTGTAAATGTAGGCAGGCCGGACAGCCCGGCTGCTGCCTGCCATGAACGATGTGAGTTTGCACCTCCTTTGATTACATCGTGAATGATGAAGGAAATGTGAGCAGCCTCTCTCACAGCCACTTATCCGGTCATCATGATCCGAACAGGAGAGCTCCGTTCATGACGAACCCGAAATTCATCGCATCAGGAAATGACGGTGCCTCTCGCGACTCGACACACTGACTATTAAATATTAAACCTCAGGCCTCAATGGTGGTTAGTCGAGCGAGTTCAATACGCGAGAAGATTGCAATACGGAGGACGGACTTGTCGATGTACAGAGAGACAACCTCGACCTGCGTTTGCTACAGTATTTGGTATCCGGTAATACTTTGCACCGTGTCCGGATTTTGAAGATGAAGGATACACCATAAGGTTTGTGGGCGGGCCCACACGCGTGTCGCATCATGTTAAACATCTCTGTTTGTTGCTGTCTAGGTGCGAACTCTTCCGAGATGATATCTGATTAAGAACTACGTACTTGGGCAACTGATGATTTTTGGTGCGGTTGGCAGTTGTCGATCGGCATGCTGTTTCACTTACTCCGGGTGGCACACAAGTCGGATTGGGATATCGTAGTGGATGGTCGCAATTCTGCTTATCAGTCAGTTGCTTCCTGTTACAGTTACGCGTACTCCTGAGCCACTCATAACCTCTGTACCTACAGTGCCTGGTATAGTCCAGCTATCTTTCACTTTCGCTTTCACTAGCATTGCAATGGCAGTTTGGAATCTCTTGCATCCTCGCCACAATCTCATTCGTCTCATCCTTTTGACTTCGTGGCTGTTGATCACCAGTGGCAACGCTCAAGCTCCTACCAACTGGGATACCTTTCCTTTCAACCCTCCTTCCTTACCTCTCGCTGTTAAGAACCCCTACCTTAATGCATGGGCTCCATTAGCAGGCAATAGCCTCGCCATTAACCAAGCATGGCCCAGAAGCTACCTCCCACTCATTAAAGTCAGTCTTACAATCCCCTGAAAGCTGATATCATTATATTTATGTCCCTTATTCAAGATACTGGAATGGTACGCCTCAATACGTGTCGACGGCACTGCGTATACGTTATTTGGGGCACCAAATCTCAATATCTCCCAAGCAACCCAGAAGAGCTTCACCTTCACACCCACGCAAACAGTTTATATACTCGATTGTGGAGGGAAAGTTAACGTAACCATGACTTTTGTTACTCCCATTGAGGTAACCCAATGCTCAAAATAGTCTCGGTCACTATCGGTTCATACTGAATACAATATATCATCAGGCTACCGACCTTGTGCGACTATCATCGCCTTTCTCTTACCTTCAGATCGCTGCAACCTCTTCAGATGGGCAACCTCATGATGTGCAAGTGTACTCAGATACCAGTGGAGGTGAGTGCTCCGTGGTACTAGGAAGTTTCAAGCGACTAGCAACCTAAATCAGTTTATATTCCACCATTCAGCGTGGATTTCAGGGGATATCGCCCAAGTTTCGGGATGGGCGATAGATGATAGCGACGAGTTCGTCTCACTACAACGACAGCTCAAGTCTCCTGCATCATTCTCCGAGTCTTTTGAAAGACCTCAAGACGGAACAGTCTACTACGCTGCGCATAAGGTCAGTGCTCGCCTTGTTTAGCCTTTCTTCCTCCATCCGGCATTATAACATGTGTGTGTGTACTGCAGACCGATTCACTTTCCTGGCAAATTGGACCGTCAGGAGACACGCGCATGTCCTTTGCAAATGGCACCAACCTTAGTAGCAGCCTTCAGGGAGGGGAAGACGTGGTTGGCGCGTATGTTATATTTTGGAATCCCTTAATCCGTCCACATTTTCTCATCCGCTCTAAGCCCGTCAAATAACAATACGATACTTGGTCTCGCTATCGACTTGGGCACTGTGCAACCCCAGAGAGACTCTGCGGCTGTCTTTGCGATTGGGATCGTTCGAGATCCGGTTGTTCAATATACTAATGGTCAGGGCAAGACGGAAAACCGGTCTGCTTATTACTGGTCGAATTTTCCCAATACAGTAACGTGGTACGTACGAATTACGCCTATGGATTAAGCAACCTGAAGAACAACTGAATATCCCACAGATAGCAGATGTCATAAACCATTTCCCCGATGCGCTGACTGCTGCAAATGCTTTAGATACAGCGATATCGCAAGCAGCTCAGCCTTATGGCTCAGGTTACGCGAGTATCCTGTCTTTGGCTACCAGGCAAGCGATGGCGGCGATTGAGTACACGCTTCCGAAGGTCTCCAGCTCGAACGCGTTAAATACGTCTGACATCAAGGCGTTCATGAAGGATATGGGCTGTCTTGGCACCCCGGAGTAAGTGAGACTCTTCTCTCGATGTCGTCGCCTTATTGACGGCAAATAGCTCCAATTGCGGCACTCAGTTCCAGGCATCGAGCATCTCTCCCGTAGACGTCATGTACGCAGCGATGCCTGTGTATCTGTATCTGAACCCGGATATTCTCGGTTATCTATTACGACCACTTCTCGAGTTCCAAGATAGCCCCCAATATCCAAACCAGTTTGCTGCCCAAAATCTAGGTGCGACCGCTTCGCATGTTAATAAGAGGGTAGTATCTTATTTCGATTAGGCAAAGCGTTCCCTAATGCCACCGGTAACACCGAAGTACACAATCAAGGCATAGAACGTGAGTGCGATACACAACTTGAACTCTGCAAACTCAGGTGCTTACTACAATTCATCGTAGAGACCGCGAATATGCTCATCATGAGTTTGGCCCATGCTCAGACGAGTGGAGATGACTCACTACTGGCCCAACATGTGAGTACACCACGCTGTTTTGTGCCATCTATAGCTAATGCACGTATATAGTACGAGCTTTTAACTCGGTGGGGCAACTACCTGTCTAATACTACTATAAGGCCCGAACAACAGTAAGCATGTCTAAATCCACCCCAATGGTGTATCACTCATCGGATGCTAGATCTACTTCATTTTCTGACTATATTGATAACAAGCTGGACGGAGTGACTAATCAGACGAACCTTGCGCTGAAAGGAATTACTGGAATCGGCGCCATGGCAAAGATAGCCGAAGCAATGAATAGGAATGACGACGCTCAGCACTTCAATGTATGTGCATGGCCATACCTTGGTTCCCCTTCTGACTACTACTTGGGCAGAATATTGCTTCAAGCTATGCCTCCCAATGGCAATCCCTAGCCCTAAACTCTGGTCAGCCAAAAATTGGGTTTGGTGACTCACATCCTGGGTTTCTCTACAACCTCTTCGCGGATAAGTTGCTTGGTCTAAATCTCATCAACGAGAGCGTGAGTTATATATGTGGCTTCTTACTTTGAGTCTGTCTAACCTGAGCTGATTATGTTGCAGGTATACGACGACTTTACAGCTCTACTGAATGTGGAGTTAAGTAAGTTGTAACATTCAAGTTGCATATTTACGGTGACTCTAATACCATCTAAATCAGCCGGGCTACGATTTGGTGTGCCCCTGGAAACAACAAGTCTGACCTCCCGAGCGGGTGCGTATTCAGATCCTTCGTCGCCAAGTTCACTGCATAATTCTAGAGCTTGAAATGTAGATTGGATGCTCTTTGCAGCAGCCATCGTAACCGCTTCCTCCGTTCGCACAACCATGATCAATCAAGTCGTTGGTTACAACTCTCAAAGTCTTTTCGAAGCGAATCAACCGTTTCCAGTAGTCTACAACCTAAGTACTGGAGCACAAATTCCTGTAGGCCAAGGATCCGCCGCCGTTGGAGCCATGTATGCCCCTCTCGCTCTTACAGTCAGAAAGAAGACCATCTATCCCAACACTACCGTAGGAGGGACTTCCGGTGGTAACGCTTCGAGTACTCTCGCCGATGTAAAAGGCCCGAAGCACCTAACGGGAGGCGCCATAGCAGGTATCGTAGTCGGTGGTATAGGTTTCGTCACAGGTCTTGCCGTACTTGCATGGGTGCTGTATCGTAAACACCACAGCCATCAACAGGGGCACATTACCATTCTTCACACGCCTAGCGAATCGTCACGATACGGCACGGGTGCAAGCTTCACGGAACCTGGGGTATATACCGATGGCATCTCCAGCTATTCGCGTAATACCGGGCTCCTCACGCACAGTGGGCAAAGGACCAACGTGCCCAGTCATCCGTCTTCGAATACGACCATACCGAACTCGTATTCTGCAGAGTCGGGAGATCTTCGAAGCAGTACCACACCATCATCGGGCACTAGTGCCAGTATGACTGCTCGACGCAGGCAGCGCAGCACTACTCGGAGGGGTGGCCATCTTCCCTCAGAAAAGCATCTGCGGGAGGAATATATGAGGATGAGATCGACCGTCGAGGAAGGGTATGCGGCGCCACTCCGTTACTACCAAGATCATTCACATTCTCTACCTGACACCGTGGAACGCTCACACACGAACGGGACTTCGCATGCCCCAGCAGCCGTAAGCTCGTAGCACGCTGTGATCATACCGGAAGCTTCCCTATAGTCCAGCACCCACCGTCTTTCTTCGTCTCCGTCAATACTGTGACTCAGCTCTTTCATCTATTATTTCTATATCATTGGACAATCCACTTCGTAGTACTCAATTGAATAACAGGAATGGAACCAGTGTACATGTATACCTACTTGATCTTCCAGTAGGTGATGCGATGCGCATCAGTCCTCCCACCATAGCCAGCCTTTTCAAGATAGTGTAGCGCATGGTTCTTACCCTCGCACCTATACGACACCAAATAAACCGGAGAAACAATCTCAAACCTGGTGCTCTGTTCAAGTATATCGCCTTCCTTTGGCTCCGCAATACCGTGTCTATTCGACGTCCGAACCACGATTTTAGCGCAATATAATCAAGAAAAATGTGCAATCTACTAACCTGTCTTTCAAATGGGCAGCGACGACTGCGTATGGTTCCCCCTTGGAGAACTTATTACAGTGAGCGGATTGGTAGCGGTGATACGTGAGCCACTCGGCCCGTGTCTTGGCTGCGTGCTCCTCTTCTGAGGCCTTCACGGCTGCTTTGTATTCCTCGGAGGCGAGCTCGTAGGTAGGGTCGAATTTCTCGTGGCGACAGCAGGTGTTTCCGTGTGCCTAGACCACATATGTCCTGTCAGTGGAACTATCCGCACGTATGTATAAGAATCTTACCGCCGCTCGCCACCTCATAACTGGAATATACTTCTGCTTCTCCAGATGACTCGTACAAACAACCCGAAGATCCTCGTCCTTATCCAAATCCTCAACGGTCGCTTTATTTATCTTAAACCCACACGCGTCAATAACAGCCGCCACATTCTTCATCTGCGCTCGAAACACCTCCATGGACCATACAAGTTGCTCCCCAGCGCCGACAGGCCTACCCATCCACCACGCATGGGTCGCAGCCGCGTTGAAATAGTCGATGGTCATCCACTCTGGCTTGGGTGGAAGTCTTCGTGTGTTGTAGGGACAGACGTGGGCGATGGCTTGGTGGTAGGTGAACACGCTCCGGCATGTGGAGCAGGTGAAGAGACTACCGATGGCGAGCGAGAACGGATCGGCGGATTTCTTGAGGCCGGTTTCTTCGCGGATCATCGCTGCGAGTGCTTGTCTCCCCTCACCTTCGCGCTCTGCGAGGTATTCGATAACCAAGGCGTGGAACCTCAGTCTCGTCTCTTCGTCCTTGGCGTTGAAGTCTTTGTTCTCTGGGTCGATGATGTCGCGGAGTGCACGGGAGCGGAAGACTAGCTCGCGCGGGGTGAGATTGCAGTCGGGGATTTCTGAGATGACCTTTTGCATGATGTCGTTCACAGCGTGCAGCCGAGAGGTGAGGGTGTCCATGTAGATCTCCCACAGACGTTTCTCGCGGAGCTCTTGCATGAATTCGGTTATGCGAGCCTTGATGCTGTTCCAAACTGGGGAAGCATTGTCATCGTTAGAAAGCGTGGACTGGCTGCAGAGAGAAGGCGATACATACTCCTTGGCGTCAACGCCTGTGTTTTGCGTATTTCTGGGAGGTTGTTGAACTTCTTGTTGTCGTCAGGAGAGGTTTTCGCAAGGTATTCGAGGTCGGGCTCCCAGCCGTCTTCCTTGAGCTTTTCTAGGATACTGCAGATTGACGGGTTCAGCCAGTCTAGAATGCACAGAATGAAACTTGGAATACATACGCATCTCGTCTTGACTTGCGCACATCAAGAAGTTCATTCGCTCTGGAGCTTCTATAGTTATTGTACCAGGCCGTTAAAGCCGGTACCGTCTGAGACACCAAGGTTAGGTGCGGATCTGTCGCGAGCTTGAATTGACTCCTACCTCTATTATGGCGGCTGTCGTGCGTCTATGATCTGCGAGGTATTTTATGCGCTGCTCCTTGGTCGGAGGAGTTTCCTTCCAAGCTATAATAATCTTGTCCAGGGCGGGCCTGTAGTGCGTCCAAATCCCTAAAACGTAAATTTAGCCTGAGTAGTGGAATACGAATACGCGTATGTTCTTTTCGTACCATTAGGGAGCTGATGCAACGGAGGAGTCAGGGAGTTTACCCTTTCAGGCCTGTGCAATATCCTCGCTGTGAGCTCGCTATAGAGACGGTATTCCGTGCTGTTATAGATATGCGGGGGTAAATTGCTACAGCCCGATGTAAGTTATAGAATGGATGCAAGCGAGGAAGACATCACCCACAGTTCTTCGTCCTCAAAGCAGCTTTTACAGAGGCGCACCCTGCAACCCCAGTAGACGTTGTAGCAGTTCTTACTCATGCAGTTCTGCCGTCGTAAGTGTCAACCAGGTACTGAATACGGTTATAGATATGAGATTACTGACGTGGCAATACGGGTCGAATAGAAGGTTGGCGTATGCGAGCTCTGTGAGATCGTCCGGACAAGGCGGGAGGTCAACGACGTTTAGCCGTGCAGCTTTCCAGATAAATTGCGTAGACCGGCTGGTGAACATGGCGCGGAATGCCTTGGACAGTCTGGACAAGTGAAGCATGTCTTTCGTCTCGAGATGCAAGCATATCTGTAGTGGATAGGCGTTAGTGAAAAACTGGGTGTGTCAGTGAAAGAATCATTCTACTAACCTCCATTATCACGTCGAGGGGCATATCGAGGATTTGGTGCAATTTGCCACGCCTTCTTGGGACGCGATGAGCCTTGTCAAAGCCAGCATCAACTTGTACAGAAGTAGATTTCGCCTCCTTTGTGCATGTCGAAGCTTTGGCCGCAGCCTGCACGCGACGGCGATTACCTTTGCCTCGAGTGCCAGCGTCCAAGGGCTTTGTCTGCTTTGGGAGTGTGATTGAAGCATTAGTATCTGCATTAGTATCTGCAGTCTTTTCCTTGATTCTCTGCGATCTCCTGGACATCTTTGCACAGACGACTGGAGCACTTGAACGTACAGAAGAGTGCACTGGCCGCCGCGAGTTCCTACAGATAACATGTGATCGTGTTTCGGCAAGATCCGAGAGGAACGAACACGTGACATGCGCGTCGGCAAGGCGCAGCACGCCCTTCTCGGACGCGAAACAGTTCAAGTTCGGGACGATCGAACCACATACAACGAGCGCGACCCCGACATCAACGAGCACGACCTCTTCCACGACGATCACAACCGCCCTCGGCTACCTCGCACAGGACTCTACGCTCTGGCTCCTCATTCGACAAGACCAGTAATTATTCCAGCATGTACTCAGGCATCAGGCGGGTGGAGAATGCACCTGAAGAATCCGACTCGGAGTACTTCCCGCTACAAAGCTCTTCGAGCTACAACCCGCTCAACTACATCCCTACCACTGGGCAGCTGATGAACGGATTCACAGCGGTGCGGCAGAGCATAGACAAACTCTCTCCATCTCGACTTGGAGCCATGCGAATGGCATCTTTACCCACCGTACCCGAAGCCTCAGACGAGGGTTCCGACCGCCAGTCTATCTCAACCACTACCACAGACACTGTCGTCGAACAGAACACCCGCCAGCCCGCGAGGTTCACAGAGCATTCTATACAAGAAGTGCGTCGCATCCGACCAGAGACCATCCCCGAAGACCCTTTCCTAGAGGTGTCACCCGGCCGCGACCCCCGTTCCATTGCGTACAGATTTGCGCATAACGTCTTTAACGCAAATGATACCGATCCCTCCCCACACACTCCCCCTCGGCCGTTGAGCCAGTACTCTCAAGGCTCAGATGCTTATGCAACTGGTGTATCGAGGTCTCCTACTCCTGCGCGGGATAACCAAATGTACCGACGTGTATACGACGAAGAGCAGCCCCCTCCAATTGGTGCAACTGGGGTTGACGACGACGAGGACGACGATGAAACTTACGAGGATGATGATGCAACTTACGACGATGACGAGGAAACGTACGAGGATGGAAAGGATGAAGATTTGGTAGATCAGTACCTGCAACCATACGCGATGCGAGACGCCGAGAAATACTCCCTCGCATCCTCAAACTCTTCCGCCTTTGCTGCTGCATGGCCTGCATCACCTGGACCGACGCGCCATTTCGGGCCCGCTCCCGCAGGGCGAGTGCATCGGCGGAACAAGATGATGAAACTCAAGACCGTGCCCTTGACCAACGGTAACGTCGTCGTCGACCTCGATTGTCCTCCGAAACTAGTCAAGGTCCTGCCTACCATTGGTGGTGTGCAGCACGGGGAGCATGGCGAAATGACGAAGATGAGGTATACGATGGTGACGAGTGACCCGGATGACTTCTCCCGGCAGGGCTTCTTCTTGAGGCAAAACGAGATGAGAAGGACGACGGAGCTGTGTATTGTCATTACGATGTATAACGTAGGTTCTGTATCTTTACCTTTGAGCTTTGGAATCTATATTCATATATGCGCAATGGAACAGGAAGATGAGGTTCTGTTCTGCAGAACGTTGTACGGCGTAATGCGAAACATTTCTCACCTATGCTCTCGTAAGAACTCGAGAACATGGGGGCAGGACGCATGGAAAAAAGTAAGCATCCCCGGCACTTCACCGAGACGATGACCCATCCAACATCACTTCCAGGTCGTAGTCTGCATCGTCGCAGACGGCAGGAGAAAAATACATCCCCGAGTCCTAGACGTACTCACCCTCCTCGGAGTCTACCAACCCGGCCCACACATGAAGACCCGCTTCAACGACAAACCAGTCACCGCCCACCTCTTCGAATACACCACCACCTTCGGGCTCGACGCGAACCTGCACTTCCGGTACCCGGACAAGGGCGTCGTGCCCACGCAGATCCTCTTCTGCATGAAGGAGAAGAACCAGAAGAAGATCAATAGCCATCGGTGGGCCTTTAATGCGTTTTGTCCGTTGCTTCAGCCGAATGTGGTGGTGCTGTTGGATGTGGGGACTATGCCGACTCCGAAGAGTATTTATCATCTTTGGAAGACTTTTGATCTTAATTCTAATGTTGGGGGTGCGTGTGGTGAGATCGCGGCGTACAAGGGGAAGTATTGGTATTCGCTTCTAAATCCTCTCGGTAAGGTTCTATCATGTGGAAATATCCTGTTCTAACCAACTCTGGATGGCAGTCGCATCACAGAACTTCGAATACAAAATTGCGAACATCCTGGATAAGCCCACGGAATCGTTATTCGGATATATTAGCGTGTTGGTGCGTTTGATATCTGCCCACTTGATCCCCACGTACTCACTCGAACAAATAGCCCGGTGCCTTCTCCGCATACCGATACATTGCCCTGCAGAACAATGCAAAGGGAGTAGGTCCACTAGCCTCATACTTCAAGGGAGAAGTCCTTCACGGTCGTGACACCGATATCTTCACCTCGAATATGTGTAAGTCGTTTGTACTCCCCGGATTGGCTCTGTATGTTGACAAAGACACCGTTTATAGACCTTGCGGAGGATGTACGTAGCGTTTCTCCCATGAGCAAGCAGTGATATTGATGTCTCATCTCTTTTTTCAGCGTATACTATGCTTCGAGCTCATCGCAAAAGCCGATCAGAACTGGTTCGTCCCATTCCCATCTTGCTGGTCTCGATTTCTATACTAAAACGTCACGTCGCAACAGGGTCCTGAAATACGTTCCAGGAGCAGTGGGCGAAACAGACGTTCCAGACACACTCCCAGAATTCATCAGCCAACGGCGACGATGGCTGAACGGATCGTTCTTCGCCGCGACTTATGCTATCGCACATGGCGGACAGATATTACGATCTGGACATTCGGCTGGGCGGAAGTTTTCGTTGATGTGTGAGACGCTGTATAATATCATCAATCTTATCGCATCGTGGTTTGCTATCGTAAGTTCCGCTTTCTGTGATTGTGCTACTTATCTATTGACTTGTCTTGTTGTAGGGCAACTTTTATCTGTTCTTTGTGAGTTTTCTTGGGTTGTTGATTTATAGGGTTGACTCAAAATTACTAGGTTATACTTACCTCGTCGCTTGAGACGCAATTTCCGAACACTGCGTTTTTGAAGTACTGGAACGCGTTTATTCAGGTAACTTTCCATCATGTCTGCGGTTAACAAATCTCACTCATGTGTGCATTGGTCTGGGTCAGTACTTCATGGGTGGTCTAGTGGTCTCAGCTTTCCTCGTTTCGATGGGAAATAATCCTAAAGCGTAAGCACACCTCTGACATCAATGCATCCTTCTCTAACACTTTTCTGAACTCTTGCAGCGCCAAATGGAAATACATGACGTTGACTATACTGTTCGGCATCTCCATGGCGTACTTGCTCTTCTGTGCCATTATGTGCGCCATCCGTGCTTCTACGGAGGGAGATAGCGCATATAGCGTGATGCTATTCAGTATCATCGTCACTTACGGAGGTTCGAAGTTTTACTTTTCTTTTCCAATGGATACTAACCATGGGTTCAGTGTACCTGTTTGCGAGCATACTATGCTTTGACCCCTGGCATATGCTCACAAGTTTTATACCGTACATGCTCCTTTCGCCGATGTACATCAACATCCTCAACGTCTACGCATTCTGCAACCTCGACGATGCAAGTCTCTGCCTATATCTCATACGTGCCTCTACCGTACTCAACCACCCTTCTCTATCCAGATCTCATGGGGTACAAAGCAAGACACCATAATAGAGCCAGACCTCGGTGCTGTCATCCAGAACAGCAATTCCCAAGTCAACCTCGAGGTGTTAGCGGATGTTGCGGACGCGGATGAGATGTATGAAGAGTCTCTGACGAATATACGGAACCGCAAGCCTCTCGTCAAGAAACCGAAGACTCCACCAAAGTTGTCTTCTGCTGAGCAGGAGGCGGCGGCGAAAGATTACTATGCTAGTGTTCGAACGAACGTATGTGATTTCATTTGGGCTTATGCAGCTTTGTCGGTGTTTACTCATTGGGCCTGTATAGGTGCTTTTGGCATGGGTGCTTTCAAATGTAAGTTGTTTGGTCGTGTACTTGAGCGTATGACTGATATGCATCCATCACAGGGTTGCTTGCTTGCGCTCATTCTCGGCGGAGGAGACCCAAGTTCAACCTTCGCTCAGAACAACACTTTTACAAGAACGAAGGCGTACATGACGTTCATCCTCGCCTTTGTCGCTATCACCAGCATCGTTGTGAGTAGCTTACTCTTTCTCTGGTCCACTCGTATGGTGTTTATTGACCATCCACCTCTCGTTAGCGTTTTGCCGGCTCGACTATGTACCTCATAGCGAGAGTATTCACTGGCTGATCCTTGGCCACGGCAAGAGCACGCACCGTATATATTCTTATCATATCTTCGATCAACGCTTGTATTACTACGGACTTTACTGTTGTACAAGGGACTTTGGACGTCTTTGCATATATTCTACACCTACATACAACTAGACATGGCACACGCAGTTTGCCAATAACTAGCGAGTCATAGTTTGAGGCAGAGCAGAAGACCGGTATTAGATAAGACGGATGGACTGCCCACGACCCCTGTCATGCGAATAAGTAGTCATAGAACGATCTCGAGGCCGTGGTCTTCGCCTTCGTCATATTGACTAGATGCCGTGAACGAGGTGGATTCCGACCATTACGAGCTGGAGAACGAGATGGCGATGACGCAGCTCTCCGCTGTCTCTCCCAAAGATGTGAACGTAACGGCCCCTGACGAAGTTGCCTGGCGGGCCTGGGAGTTGTATCGGCGTCCAGGTCGAGGGACGCGACGCTTTGTGACAAGTCGTGTTCTATGTCGGCGTCGGCATCGGATTCATTGACCACTGACCAGGAATCGTCCAGACCGGACATGTCGGTAGATGCCCGCAAAGCAGGCGAGTTAGGGCTACTCTCGGGGATGTCGGCCAGGTGTAGCGAACGGGCAGAGGGTGCGGCGGCGGGCTCTACGTCAGAATCAAGCTCCGCATCCGAGATTTGAGAGTCACGGTCTGAAACCATGAAGTCGGACTCGCTGTCTATAGCCGAGGACTCGAGATCTGTTACGGGTGGCGTATCGAGACCTTGCGGTGCCTCGAAAGCAGGGCGAGTGACATTCGGTCGTAGTATGTAGGTGAGACGTTGTCCCGTAACGTCTTTGCCTATGGGGACATGTCAGTAGGAGAACCCACTGAGCAGGTATATGATCCACGTACTGAAACTGACGATATTGTGGTATCTCGCACAGCAATGTACAACGTATCGAGCAAAGGCGTCGTCTTCAATAGCCCAAATGAGCTGCGCGGCCGAACGAGAGACCTCTGTGATGGTAGTCGATGTGCCAATGGGAACGCCAGGATGCTCTCCAACATTGTTATCGGGGTTGAGCCATATACTGTTGGCTAACCATGTCATCATCTCGGTTTCCACCTCTTGGACAAGAAGTTCCGCTCTAGGACCAGACCGACGTAGCTGTTTGCGCATGCCCTTCAGGCCCATGGAGAATCTTCCTGCGCTGGCAGAGACAGGTTGACGGGCTGTCGGTGTAGCAGCTGGCACAGGGGTGTTTCGCGCAAGATATGATGGCAGAGGTTGCGGGAAAGTGGTGCGCGCATTCGGCGTCGGGAGAGTGAAATCCTTCTTGGATGCTTGTACGACGTGTGGGTTGTGCGCAAAGCGGGCTAAGAGTGGTGTCTAGAGTAAGGATGTGTGACATAGTCCACAGACGGACTGTGAACAGACCATTTTCCATTCTCCTGATCCATCGTTTGCCCTCCTTATCTTCCCTTCGGTTGCTCCGTCTTTGTCGTATTGCAGCTAGCTCTGCGTCCGGACTATCATTCCTGGAATTGAATAGCTGTTTTCGAATTCCTGGAACTCGAAGAACCGCTGGAAATGACATAGGGATGGGCTTGGTCACTCCGATGCTACTGTCGGGGGCTCGAGAGGGCTCTGCAACTACCGATATTGCGTCCTGAGGAGGTGAAGTTGGGGGTTGGCTCATGTCGGAAGTCAACTGTTTACTGTCCATGTTGAGCTGATTAGTGGTGGTGGAAATTGAAGCTTGAAGGACAACAGTGGTCCTCAGTGGTCAGGCCGGTCAGGAGATAGCAGCACAGTCCCGATAGCGCTCGTCCTGACGGCACAGTACCGCTTGACTCAGAGTCACTAACTTGGAATTGTGCACCCAGCAGGCACTATTACCAGTGAGGTAGCTCACCAGAGAGGTAAATCATTGACCTACTGTGCATACACGAATTCAACCACTCACAGTATTTATTCGGAGCTGTAGATCAGCTTCACAGGCCCACTCAGTATGTAGTAGGGACAAATCCCAATTTGATCATGATTAACCGCACGCCGTACGCGTCTGTTCTCGACAAGATAAAACTACAATATACAACCGTGACGCAACATAGTTACACGGCTTGCAGAAAAATACAGCCAAACGCAACGTCGTGTTACTTAAAGACACAAATCCAGGTTACCGCGGCTATCGCTCCGAACCGAGGGTATTGACGACTGACCATCAGTATTTATGACGAACAGAAAGTAGTATGTAGGTACGTATATTTATTATTCACACGGTTTTACCAGTCGTCGCACCACATTTGGTTGACGAACACCAAGCCGATATTCACATTAGGACGCACCAGCCACCTCCGTTTTGGTTCTCTTGCCGTCTTTGCACCTCTGCGCGACGTCGCGCGGCCTCCTCGTGTGCCCTCATTGCCATCCTCCTGCGCCGCACAGCATCCTCTTCTAGCTCCCTCCGTTGTCGCTCGACATTGTCGCGATGCATGCGTTCGCCAAATTGGGCAACTCTTGCTGCCATCTGTGCCTGCCGCAACGCTTCCACCTGCTCCTCGTAGTCGACTCCATTGAAGGGATCCGCTACAGGAGCGGGAGCTGCGGGCTCCGCGGTGAAAAAGCCACCGTGTGCTTGTCCCATGTGAGCGTAGATATTGTCGGGCCCGAAGAGCCCCATGCAGATCCAGCAGATATGTGCGCCACACCTGACCGCCATCCGTGAGCAAGACTATCAACTGTGCAAAAAGTACAAGTATGCACCGGCAACTCATGTGATTACACCCTTCAGTCTTCTCGATGTGGACGTTGCATTGCGGGCATCGCTTGATACGATTTCCTTGGTTCCGTATCCATTCTTCTGTAGCTCGATCTTGCGCCTGTGGATCCTTGTGCAGACGGTTCTCATCACAAGAGACGCCTACGTGGGCTTCATCGTTGCATCCAGAGCATACAGTGGAGAAGCAAGACGGACACTGTAAAGACGAGGGCGTTGGAGACGTAGTAGGACGATACACTTGCGTGCAGTCCGGGGTCTTGCAATAGACGAGATCCTGTGGATGTTTGGATATATGGGCGGTAAAGACAACCTCCAAGAGGCGGTTGAAGGAATCGGGAGGGAGGAGCCTCTGGAGAGTGGGTAACGCCAGAGGTACTTCACACCTACCCTCATCTCCCATACAAATCAGAGGGAACGTATCTGCATCGAGGGCGCTGAGCAGATAATGCCGAAGACAGGCCGTGCAATAGGAGTGCCCACATCCTACGCGGATAGGCACGATCACGTCGTCCATACAAATAGGACATGATAGCCCATTTGTCCCGGTTGAAGTCGGCGCGTTAAGACGAGACTGTGCGACAAGCCGGTCAAGGTGGTGTCGAGCTTCTTCACCGCCCGAGACAGTGATGGTGCGTTCTGTAGGGTTGAGTTTGGCGCCTTCTTCTCCAAGGATAGCTTGTAGTTCAGCCAGCCCCTGGCGAACGAAAAACCCTATAGCCTGCCGTGGGAGATAGACGGTGCGCTCGAGACCAGCTAAGCGTTCTAGCTCTCGTTTGACCATCTCTCGCGCTGCATCCACTGATTTTGGGTCTCCATAGACCTTCAGCTGCTTCTTCATCCAATCGCCACGCAGAAAAGCACCCGTATTTGCGAACACCGAGCGAACAAAGGTACTCCCAGGTGTCGCGAGTGCCGAGTTCCATCCGTCCACTCTTTCGCCAGCGGCCAGGTTCTCTACACGAACCTTGAGGGCTCCAACAGCGGGTTTGACGGAACCCAAGACGCGGATGCGAGCAAACCCTCGGAACTCTTGTTCTTGGATGGTTATATCGCATGCCTTCGGATCCTTGATGGACGTCTTCAAATCACCCCATATCCGACGTTGAGACTCGTACTGCAGATAGGGGATGGTGAGGGTGTATACATGTGGGACTGGCAGCTGAAGCCATGGAAGGATTCCGTTGAGATAAAAGGGGCGTGTGCCTTGTAGAAAATCGTGGGCGTTCCGGGCGTCGTCGTGGGAGGAGAATTGTGCACGAATAGAGACAACGCCGTCCAGGTTAGGATATGGAACATTACTGGGGAATTCGGTGAGATTGTATCTCTCCAAGTTCAGACGCAGTTCTTGGACGCTGGCCTCCAGGTTCCACCGGTGATTATTTTTCAATCGTTGCACGCAAGGAAGGCCAGTGAAATCGCAAACATCCGTGTCCGGAATATCTAGCGGAAGGTTACTGACAACGATGGAAATGGGATTGAACTTGGAAATTACACGGCCTGGTGGCGGAGTGTTGATTTCGACCTTAACTTTGCGCCCTTGAAGGAGACGACCATTAAGTTCCCGGACCTTGACTCGTACAATATCCATGCTATCGCATATTCCGGCATAGCGAGCGGATGGAGCGCGCCAACTGATGGTCAATACGTCGGGGTCGTTCGCATCGGTACCGCCAGCAGTACTGGGACCCATACCGCCAGCGACGTTGCACACTCCAATCTCGAAGGAGAGGCGCTCATCGCGAAATTCGATGGCGTCCAAACCAACGGCCAACACTTCACCATGCTCAGCCTCTGTAACAATAGTCGCCTCCTGTTTACCATTCTGCATCCTCTTTACCGAGCTAACGAGGAGTCGATCCGCATCGATCCCTTGCTGCGTGAAGAGATCCCGGATCTCATCTTGACGTGCGTCGGCAGGGAGGTTGCGTACGCGGATGGCACAAGAGTCGAACCCAGTGATGACGGCTCGAATATCCAGACCTGCAGCAAAGGTGACTATAGAGCCAAGCACGACTCGTTGAATGGTTATCGCGGCCTCTTCCCTGGCGGTCACTACAAAGTGTTCTCTCTCCTGCTCCTCGCGAAGATGAATTTGTTCCAAGGGCCGCTCTTCAGCCTGGAGGGCTGCCACTTCTTGTGCGAGTCTCGCTTGGTGGACAAGTTCTTGCTCATCTGCTACGAGCCGCGCTAGGCGAGCAGCCTCAATGTCTATACGCTCCCGCCTCTTTTGTTCTGCACGAGCACGCCGGATGGCGGCTTCCCGTTGAATCTATATAAAACAACATGTTCAGCAGTTTGGAAAAAATACGGAAATGAGACACTAGACCTGGGGGTCGTGTGCAAACCAGCATTTTTCTCCTTTGCGACAATTTCCAGCTTTCCATGCGTAGCAATGTGCTTCGCCACGTTTCAGGCAAGTTTTGTTCTGGGTCGGCTGTACGAGGGACAGTAGCGCATCATTCACACTGGTAATTGCAGGTTGAATGTTGGCATGCTGAAACTTGCACGAGTCTCCAAAACGACAACGGCCTGCACGGTAGTAACGGCAAGGTGGCCTTCTGGACGACTGAGACATCGGCTACAAGATTCTGGAGCTTATTAGCGAGAGAGACGACGGCAGACTAGAAGGATGTTGAATGTTGGTCAAAAGTCTTCTTCTCCCACAGGTAGAGTAGACTGTATTCAACGTTCAACTTCACGAGACCAGGATCCCCTCGTATCGATGGGATGGTGGTCCAAGTTCAAGTTGCGAGGAGATGCCCAACGCCTCGAGTTCGCCTATGGCCATCACCGTGTGCGTTTATTAGATTCGGTACTTGATTGCACGTTTTGGAACCTGGTCAATCTGAGGAAGCGCCCATTCTGCGGTTCAAGGAAACGCTGCCACAACTTACGGAATCCACCAGTATTATCAAATGCCGAGAACACTAGACATGACACTCCGAATCTCGACTGTCCTACTAGTGGCAGTCAGTGTGCGTAGTAGTAGTATCGGTAGCCACACGGGAATGAACGATTTTCTTGGTGTAACTCTCTTTCGCCATTGAAAGTGATGCAACACAATCTAGTTTAGCCATCTTGTCAGCTATACCACGTATATTGGAAGTTCACTGTGACTCACCACCTCGAACGAAGTGGCTGACACCGTGAGATCGGGAAGTTACCATTCCGCAACTTCCGCACAAAATTAATAAGTACTGTCAGCCCTGATGGTGGTCAGCCTCCCTCTTGCTTGTGTCGCCGCCACTTCACTATCAGCTCACTTTCTTCTCTCGCTTTAGCTCTCATCTGCTGTTTCTATCTCTGGTGTCTTGCGCTTTTCTCTTCCTAAGTTCTTCGATCAGTCTGCCTGGTGCATTACAACATGGTCGCTGGCACGCACCTTCCAATCGGTCTGGGACTATTTTGGTATATAATTTCAGTGACCGCCACTCCTGCCGACTCTAGCTACGGACAACCTGCGAAGCGCCACCTCGTTGCTAACCTCAAGCGGACCGCACCAAAGGCACCCGCCTTACGTGTCAGCAACGGGTCTCAACCTGCGGTATTTGACGCACATACTGCGGTGAGTCCCAAACGAGTTCTACGCCGACTACCTGCTGACCACGTTGCGTGTATATTAGACGATGGAGGTGCAGGGTATAATCAACAAGTACTCACGAGCGTCGCAGTTCCTCAACGGAATTGGCCTCAACCCCGACCCTCAAACCGATACGGGTTACCCACCCTTCAACGACACACCGATTCTCCAGTATTACCGGAATACGACGTCCCTGCTAGTCACACCCCTCGCCTACAGTGGCAGTGGAGACATTCCAGCAGATGACTCTCCGATCATTGGGCTTCCGCAAACGAACTACACCGACTTCCATGTCATGCCGCTCAAAGATGACATCGAGGGCGGGATGGACGTGTCGTATTACGGACCCGTGCAATTCGGTACTCCTGGGCAGGAATTGACAGTATCGGTGGACACGGGCTCCGCCGATTTGTGGATCCCGACGACGTGCCCGTCGTGCTCGAACGCTCAGTTTGCGCCGGCCGCAAGCTCGACGTTTCAGAACTCGAAGAGAAAGGTATCGCTTGTATACGTTCGTATCTTTCATGTTTTTCATCCATATGCAGCTGTTAACGAACCACGATCCATGTGGATCTTGTAGGGCGCAGGAAGGGTATCGGGCACGGCGGCGAAGGACACCGTCACTCTCGGCTCGCTCTCTGTCGAGCAACAGCAGTTCGTCGCTGTGCGAACAGAATCCGAGGACTTTATGGCGTACCCCAGCAGTGGGCTCGTTGGACTGGCGTTCCAGAGTATATCTCGAATGAACACCCCAAACTTCTTCGAAAGTCTTCTGAGCGCACGGAAACTGGCGGCTGGGATATTCTCCATACATTTGACGCGGGGACAAGAGGATGGGTCGCAGGTGAGAAGCCCCTAGAAAACAGTATATGCAGCCGATGAACTGATGGTTATCGTTGTAGATATGTTTTGGATGTTACGATCTCACCAAGACCGTGGGGCCGATTCTCTGGCACAATCTGACGACCAAGGTGTGTAGACCATCCCATGTTGCGGGAAGTAGCTGAGTTGATACCTCAACATAGACCTATTGGACGATTAACATGGATGGCATGGCCACCGACAAGCTGCAGTCGATACCTACCAACTTGACCGCGGTAAGTTCCTTTAGTCATGATAAGTCCTGTGATATGAACATTGACTGTTGTTGCAGGCTATCGACTCCGGAACATCGCTGTTGCTTGTACCAGACGATGTAGCTCAAGAGTTCTACGCCAAGGTTAGCAAAATCCTCCTAATGTTGTTCAGAGAATACTCAGTCGTCTTCGTCTTGTAGATCCCTGGCTCAAAGGATGCCACTATGGAACGAGGTGGAGGTCAGTCACAATCCTACTTCATCCGTCGAAAAGATAAGCTCTAACCTCGTGCATAGGGTTCTACACTTACCCGTGTTCATCGATCCTCTCCGTCTCGCTCTCCTTCTCGGGAAAGTCCTTCGGCATGCGTACCGATGATTTCAACCTGGGCAAGCTCAGTGACGATTCTAAGTGCGTCCACGTGTTTTTTCTAGCTGCATCTGCTGACGCTTCCTGTTTCTTGTAGCGATTGTGTTGGAGGTATCATTGGTGTCGACTCTAGCTCGGGATTCCCCTCTAACCTAGCCATTGTTGGGGACATATTTATGAAGTCCTGTAAGCATTCGTCAGCACCCCGTTACGTGATCATACCATGCTAACGAAGATGTTCATCTCCGTAGGGTATTCAACGTTCGACCATGGAGGAAGCAGAGTTGGGTTCGCTCCTAGTGTAAACAACAAATAAATTGCAGCCATTGCGAGCCTCCGTGATGTATCGTGTTCCAGTTGTATATATTGCGGGCAAGATAAACCCAAACGTAACTTAAATCTAGTCGTCAAAGATTAAGAGTCTCATGCGGTCTTGACTGGAAGAGCAAACCCCAACACAACTGGCCTTACTGTGTCTTCACCTTCTTTGCAGAACCTCCCAACACCTTTCGGCGCTGCTTGATCATGTAGGTGTACAACACATATAATGCTGCCGCCAGGAATCAGTTAGAACTCTCCAGATGATCGAACATGGGATACACACATGGCCACCAAATCCCGAACATCGCCAATCTGAACCAATCGTACAGGCTCCAATATGTCAATGGCTTGTCTTTCAAGCTGGGGAGAGTGGCGAAGATCAAAAAGGCCTCGGAAGACGCGCCCGTGGGGTAGAGAAGCCAGAAGGTCGTGTAGCGTGTCCAAAGGAGGCTATATGGCTCGTGTCCCAGGAGATTAAGGGCGTAGAAGACATAGCGGATAACTTCAGTAAAGGACCAGGAGAGGATCATTGTCGTGTACAGAGGGTTCTTGAGGGTCTGCATACAAAATGAGCAGGTGGAACCGAGAGGGTTGGTGTAGGATGGGACGTACGTGTGGGAAGAGATAGTTGACACCATAAATCGCGTAGTATCGACTTGCAACCTGCATGAGCACAGTCCCGAACGGACTCCTCACCCACCCCAGCAGAGAGTGGACCACTTCCAGTATCGCAAATGTTTGCACGATCGTTGTCGCATGACCCAGTTTCTCTCCTGTCGTGGCCAACCTCCTGAACCCATGGAACCATCCACGGGGTAATAAATGCTTCTCGGTGTATAACGCCCATTCGGGGTACCCGTCTGGACGGTGGACCCAGCCCGTTACATGGAAGTCGCTCTTGACATCGAGAGCAAAGACATGGCGGAGTGTGGAGACGAGAATGTAGCCCCAGCCGAGGGCGCTGAGGAGGTTGTACGCAACGAGGTAGTACTTGAGAGCGGTAGGTTGTGCTGTACGTGGTCAGAGGGGACGGTCTCTCGTGGATACTGAACACTCACGTTTTTTAGTTTTCTTCACAGGTTCCTTCACTTCCTCTATCTTCGCCATTATAATTACTCTTCCGTATGATCTCAGCGTGTTGTGTCGTGTACAGGTCGTGTGGCAGTCGAGGTCTGTTCAGTAAGTGATCTGCGACTTAACTCGAGCGCGTCGTATTATATGCTGCCGCATGCGTACCTTTCGCAGCAGCCTACAGGAGCCTTGCCACTACGCTGATTATGAGACACGCAAACGACACGTATTCACCTGATGCAGTTGGAATCAGAGAGGTAAATTCAGTGGGTATTCGCGTTTGAAGCTCCCCAAAGTTAACGTTTAAGCGCGCACTGACAGTCACCATGCACCTGTCATCATTAATACGCACGATGAATGGGGAAAGTTAAAGTCTGGAAATCTTCCTTCGTGAAGAGACTCCATACATTCAGCTGTGGAAAATACAAAAAGTCTCGGATATCCTGACGGTAATATTCTCGGCCGGCTTTCCGACTGACGTGGTCAAGTGATGGAAGATGCAGACCAAAGATGCAGTAATATGTATTGTCAGACGTCGACGGACTCGGGCCAGTGCGCAGTGCGCAGACGACAGAGAAGATATGTAAGTGCTGCCACCGAAAGAAAGACATTATTGCTACCTCAGGTTGTGCCTGTGTTGCATAGTGAGATCCACGAGGCAAGCGGTGTACATAGGGCGACCTGTTTCAGCCGACAGCTGTGGACTGGCAGGAAAGTGGAAGACTGATTTCGAGGTCCAGGCCATGGTGCATGATGCATGAGCGCCGTGCGAGCAGGGAACGAAAACACACGAGTGGTGCAACAAACGATACTTCCGCAACTGTGTCATAACAGATGGGCTCCAGTGTCACTGACACCATCGGCCACGAGATCCCCGAAAAATACTCAGCAGTAGCATTGTCTGCCACCAAAGATACTCGTCGTCGTCGTGTCCTGCGTCGAACCAGGGCCATGAAATCATGACAAAGGTATGCGCCCGCCGAATTGGGCAATAAGCCGAGATCGGCGTTAGGATCGGCGAGGAGCGGGGGACACGGCTTCCATGAATAAACGTTCTACAGGCAACATTAGACGCCCAAGCGTTGGAGATGAGATCGCTGACGAAGTGGGCTCCTCGCCGAGAACATGGGGCGTGTCGACCGTGGCCTCAACGGCTTGCCTCCTCACCACCACCACTGCTGTCGCCGCCGTCGTCGCCGCCGTCGTTGTCTTGCTTGTTGTGTCTCGGGAGATCAGTGATCCACGTGCGAACCCTAAACTGAGAACAATAATAAACATCTAAGGTGAGTCGCGACAACAGCCCTTTGTCCTCGTGTCTGACCATGCTCTTGTCATCTTCTGCTTTTATAGGGCCTGCCTCCGTCTATCTGAGGACTGACTCCCCTCATTGCTTACGCCCTTCATGTTTTTCTCAGTCGCCCGGTCGCGGCTCTTTCTTACATCTCTTTTGGCTTTCACTCGCGTCGCCAGCGCTCACGTTGACACTTTATGTGAGTATGTTCACTAATCATTCATTTCGCCAAACTCAAATGTGTACACAGTCACTTCATCCGTGTCTTACTGCTCGCCCCCTGAAAGCATCCTCATTCAACAGTTCGATATCTCCTATTTTCCCCAGAACAGATCTGTAGCATATAATGTCTCTCTCGAGAGTGTGGTGAGTAGGCAGCCTTTTGCGCGATGTAGTGCATGATTAACCGTGTCTGCAGCGCCCAAACCTCAACGTCTTTGCCAACCTCTTCGTTAATGTATACGGCATGCGTCCCTTCAACGTCTCCCTCGATCTTTGCACCCTCCTTCACGGCGCATTCTGTCCCCTCCCCACCTACAATTTTACCGGCTTCGACCAAATCATTCTCCCGGACACACTTGATATTGCCTCTCTCCTTCCCGGCATCGCATACAAGATTCCTGATCTTGAGGCATTCGTGCAGTTGACTTTGACCGAGGCCAGCTCACACAAAACGGTCGCCTGCATCCAGGCGACCGTTGCCAACGGTTGGTCAACTCGCCAAAAGGCAGTCGAATGGACAACGGGTGCCATCGCTCTTCTTGCTCTCGCTTCCGCCATCTGGTGGTCCTACGTTCGACCTGATGCACTCGCACCAGTTCGGCTTCTGGATTTGATGCACCTCTTCCAGACGATTGCAGCGTCAGGTCTCTTGGCGCTCAATTACCCCGGTGTATACCGTGCATACACTCTCAACTTCGCTTGGTCGCTTGGTCTCTTTGCTCAGTCACCAATGTCGTCCATACAGAACACCATCAACAACATGAGAGCCCACACAGGCGCGAATGTATCGGATGCTGGGAGTAACGCTGTCTCATTGGTCAACCGCAAGCTCAGCCCGTACAATAACATTGCACAAGTCAATAAGCTGATGGCACCAATCTTGTTCGGCAATGGAACAGGACACGATGTTTCCCCTCAGTCAAGTGTCTTCGTAGGCGGCAACGTGGCTACTGTCACCCAGGAATCGACCAACGTGTTGGAGGCTGGTATCCCCATCTACACCAACTTTATCGGCATCGCAACTGCGAACGCTTTCATGACTATCTTTTTCATCAGCCTTATCCTTACCGCCATCGCGCTGGTTACTCTCAGCCTTGGTTATCTACTTATCCTCTCCCTTATCCACACGCCCTGGGGTCAACGGAGACGGGCATCGCTCGACAAGGCCAGGGCGGGCTATCCTTCGTTTGCTCGAGCTTGGGCTCTGCGGGTGGCACTGATATGCTTCACTCCCGTCTTCATCTTCACGTTCTTTCAATGGACGTTGAACGACTCGTGGGCCTCGGTTCTTCTTTCGGTGATATTATGGCTCATAATCCTCATCTGCGTCGCAACGTCGCTAGTATTCCTCCTTCGACCAAGCCTCTTTTCCCGATGGATAAGAAACATTGACCCTGCCGAGTCTACAACACTTCTGCCGTGGACCGCAGCTCTCCGGCCTCAACGCTATTATTACGCTCTCGCGATCTTCACTGCCATGCTCGTCAAGACGCTTGTCACCGGGTTTGGCCAGGCGCACGGGATGGTCCAGACAATAATCATTCTCATCACGGAGATTGCGTTATTCGCGTCTCTGCTTGTCCTTCGGCCCTTCCAAACGCGTGGCGCAGACATCCTGGCGGTTATCCTCTCTGTATTCCGTGTCGTCTGCACAGGTCTCATGATTGCGTTCTCCGAGTCCCTTGACTTGGACGCCATCCCACGTGTCGTCGTCGGCATCATCATCGCAGTCATATACTCCGTGGCTGTTGTCCTCATGTTCTTCAACACCCTCGTCAACCTTGGTCTCCTGCAGTTGGTTCCAATACCGTGGAGGAGGCACAAGCAAGAAAGCGTCTCGACAGACGCGACGGCGCTATCAAGTAACAACTCGCTCGAAGAGGGCAAGGTTGGTTCCACTGGGTCAGGATTGTCCGAAAAGACGTCATACGTGTCGCAGAAGATTACACCTGTCCCGTCGACGATCTTCCGGGAGCGGCCCTCAAACCCAGAGCCGTCGCATACACCTTCCACGCCCTCACCAATATCGCCTGCGACGACAATGACGAGGCTAAGTCAGTTCAGCGAGCCCCCATCGGCGTTCACTGCGACGTCAGCCACAATGTCGTCGCTAGGCGAACCACTACCGAGAACGTCGTCGTTCCAACATTCGAGACCGCCGTCTGCCTCTGTTGCGTCGCATTATTCTGGCGGTTTATCACCAAGATGGCCGGTCACACCTGGGACGACTGAGTCCGAGTATGGGACACCCAGAGAGAGCTGGAGACGGTCGTCTTCTGCGTTCGAGCACCAGACAATACCGGAACATCCTTCCAGCTGAGGAGTCGACGGACGAACACTCCCTCTTCACTTCACCCCGTGAAGGCTCCCCACGCGCAAAGGTGGCCTGCCAGCCTGTTTCAGCTGCTGAATCACATTAGTATTCGTGGCGCACACCTGTATCGTGTCCAGTTCTGCAGTGGCACTGATTTCGTCATATCGTCACTCTCTACTACCCCCATCGTACACCGTTGGTCTCTTGGCCACAATTGACCGCTCTAGGCGTACCTATCGTGGATCTTCCTCTATTTACCGGAAGTTTACACCTCATCACTTTCATTAACACGGACCTATAGCACACTCATTCAATTGTTCTGCACGTTATCCTGACACCATTGTTCTGGTCATCTTTCTTCACATTCATCATTACTAACGGCAGGAACACATTCGTCCAGTTCATATTCATGCATTTCCATAGAGCACATAGATCTGCAATCTCTTCAACAATATCGTCGCCATACTTATAACTAATCTGGCTGTTTTCTGCTTCATCGCTCTTCACTCACGTTCATCGTGCCTTGTTTCATAGCGCAATAGCTTGTATAATAGTGTAGGGTATAATATTGCCATCCTCTGGAAATCAAACATTATAAATCTACTCGAGCGTACAATCATGATGAGCGATCCGTCTACAAGATGCCGGTATTCCGTGCCATTCATTAGAGCGGTCCTGACTTCTGAGTCTACGAAGAGAGTTTGCTTGCCCAGCTCCAACCTTCCATCGTGAACTTGGTACGACCATATTGCGGCACCGTGGTCAGTGAATTGCAAGCGTGTGAGGCTCCGATTGATATCGGACTCTAGGTAACTTGTGAGGTACATGACCTGTACTTAGACTGGAAGTACGGTCTATACTTTTGCTGATAGCACTAGTGTCATAGGTATCTCAAGTGCAAGAAGCCGAGGTCGGGCAGATCTTGGAAGCATACAATAGAGCCGTCCCTCCGTTCGGTGTGTGTACCAGCATGCCTTGTATAGCTGGATGAATGGTAGTACTCGCGAGTAGTGCCAAGACACCCACGAGGAGCTGTGTCGATCCAGTGACGTCCTAATTGAATGTGGCCCACCGGTTACTTCCTGCCCGTGCCCTGATCTTCGCAAACGAATCAGATTCTCGTGAGGATTGAGCAGTTAGAAGCAGTTGTTAGTTGATGATTTCTTGTGAACCGTCAGCGGTGGCCAGGTTGAGAGTACTATTGCACTCTTCAAGAGGCATGAGTTTAACCCGCCGGCCTCAAATAAAAGCCAGCAAGTCAACAGCTAATTCCACACATCTTCCACTGACTTACTATAACTCTGTCGAAGTTCAAGATGACGGTCGTAACGTCTGGCAAGGTTTTGGTTACCGGTGTAAACGGTTTCCTAGGCACATGGGTGGCGAAGAAGCTTCTCGAGAGTGGCTACGCCGTTCGCGGGACCGTACGTTCAGCAGACAAGGCGGACCACCTGAAAAGGCTCTACAGTAGCTTTGGGGACAGGTTCGAGTATGCACTTGTCCCTGAGATCACAGAGGTAAGCAGTGCGTTGTATACTTGCACTTCGCAGCCATGGTGCTGAATATAAGATCTTCAGCACGGTGCGTTCGACGAAGCGGTTCAAGGTGTCGACGCCGTCATACACCTGGCAGCACCGTTCCACATGTCCGCGGTCGAGCCGTCGGAGATCATAAACCCAGCGGTGGAGGGCACCAATAGCGTCCTGCAGAGTACCCTGGCTCATGGGACACAGGTCAAACGTTTTGTCCTGACCTCATCCGTCGGCTCAATCATGGAACTACTGCCTGAGGCACCTATTTTCACCGAGGAGAACTGGAACGAGCAGTCCGTTAGGAACTGCAACGAGCAAGGGAAGGATGCAGCACAGCACGACAAGTATCTAGCAAGTAAGACGTTATCGGAGAGAGCGGCTTGGAACTTTTTCGCAACGCACAAGGATGAGGTTAAGTTCGACCTCGTCGTCTTGAACCCCGCTATCGTGCTTGGGCCAATCTTGCACGAAGTGGTAGATCCCATGAAGTTGAATATGTCGATGTTGGAGTACTTCATCAGTGTAGTGGCAGGAGCTAGAAGCAACGAAGAGTTGTTTGCTATAAAGTGAGCCGGCCCTCTTCGTTCGCTGTTGGCATGTCCTAATCCACTAACGCTCGCACAGTAACTCATGGGTGGACGTTCGAGATGCTGCAGAGGCGCACGCTCTTGCTCTCCAGAAGGAAGAAGCAGCAGGTCAACGTCTTCTCGTCGTCGCGGGACCGTACGTCTGGCAAGAGTGGGGTAAGCATGATTATAAATATGCCTGGGATGCATAACTCACTGACAGTATTCCAGTCAACGTGGCTCACGCGCAAGACAGCAGCCTTCCAGCGGGTGATCCGAACGCGGATATATCGAAGGCCTTGTATCAAATGAAGTACAGCAATGAGAAGGCTGGGAGAATACTAGGAATAAAGAAGTATAAGACCAAAGAGGAGACGACGAAGGATATACTTGTTTCGTTCCGGGAGAAGGGCTGGCTTCCAACTCATCCTCAATGAGGTTGTAAGGTAGCACAGCTCGAGGGAGGATATCGATGTCCTACCGACGATTGGGCGTAGCAGGACGTTTCAGGATTCAACTCCTGCCTGAAACTATAATATAAATTTACTGGCCATCAGTATCTCGGTATCACTCACGTAGTTACTTGTTCAACACATAATTTTGACAGTCTTGTTTAACCAAAAGCTTCCCCATGTTTGAGGGTGTTGCATACCATGTACTTGTTCGATTACGCGCGGTTTCCTCATTCGAGCCGAAATTGCCCGCACGGCGTTTGCCGGCAGCGAGGTCGTCCCAGTGAGGAACGCGTTCGACACTGTCCACATCGTCCTCGTCCCCGTCCTCGTCACCGCCCTCCTTTTTCACCATGTTGCGCACATCGCTCCGTACAGCCGCCGCCTCTGCTGGCATTGGACGTCGCGCGGCGAGCACCATCGCCCTCAAATACTCTAACGCCGTTTTCTCCGCCGCTCTCAAGAAGTCGGCTGCCGACCTTGACAAGGTCCAGAGCGAGCTCAACGCTGTCTCCGCCACTATTAAGAAGACCCCGGAGCTCAGTGCATTCGTTACCAACCCAACCCTCTCTTCAACCGACCGCGCGACTGGTCTCCAGGCGCTGTTCAAGCAGGCTGAGTCTGTCACCCCGAAGAAGACTCCTCTTTCGGACATCACCAAAAACTTGTTCTCTGTACTTTCCGAGAACGGGCGACTGGGAGAGACGGAAGGTGTTATTGAGGGCTTCAATGAGCTCGTTGCGGTCCACAAGGGCGAGCTGACTGTCACTATCACCTCTGCCGCACCCCTGCCCAAGGATGCTCAGACACGTCTCGAGGGTACTCTCAAGCAGTCGCAGGCTGCACAGGCTGCTAAGACGGTGAAGGTTGTCAACAAGGTGCGTGCTGCTCTGATTTCTACAATCAAGACCAAAATTCATCTCCGTGTCTGTTCAGGTCAACCCATCCATCCTGGGTGGCCTCATCGTCGACTTTGGCGAGAAATCAATCGACCTCAGTGTGGCATCACGTGTCAACAAGCTGAACAGCCTTCTTCAACGTACGTGGTCACTTGTATCCTTCTGAATATCTATATTGAGAGTTGGTTTTAGAATCTGTTTAAGCTGTCAGGAGCAGTATAGAGTATTGTTTGCAGGGACTTTACGCAATGAATCGTTTTCAGTGCTATCGTGCAAGAAGTCTGATTTGCGAACTACATAACTTATCACTGACTAGAAGGATATATACATAACCAAAGTCCAGGTGCGGAATGAGAATCTTAGAGCAAGTCAACCAAACCGCGCTTGGGTGATATGACAGCCCTAACCTTGCTTGAGAAGTCAAGCAAGTCGCCGCCTTCAGTCGCGACAAGGTCATGCTCATCTGCTGCCTTTACCTTACCGCCAAGCAGCTTGTCGACGTTGGTGGAACCCAGGGCGATGGCTTGCGCCTTCGAGATACTACCCCCAGCATCTATGGCGAGCTAATATAAAGTGTGAGCACAAGTAAAGTCATAACAGCCGTGGTACGTACCCAGGCGACATCGAAGCGAGTATTACGAGCCTGTGAGAGTTCGCCCTCGACGCCAACACCGACTGTAACGTTGTGCTTGAGCAGAACCTCAACAGAGGACTCTGCAGACAGCGGGTGCCCGGGTAGACTACAAGTATGATGATCAGCTAAGAGAGTGTGCTTCATTGAAGTCAAACTGGGCTTACATCCTTCTGCGCTCCCACGTTGTAGGGTACGGGCGAGCAGGCAGCTGTACTACACCGACGCCAGCCTGTCCGAGTTCTTTCGCGACCAGATGTGCTTCCAATCCACCGGCGATAGTCAGGCTAATGGTATGGCCTTTCAGATTTTCTACCTCTTTCTTCAAAAGTATGAGTGTGGCGATAATATCTGCGCTGTCGGTGTTTACGACCAAGGTCACGCGACCCTAAATGTTACGATCGTTAATATGCAACGACCATAAAGTCATTCTGAGAACTTACATCCACAACACCCTTGAAGTAATCTCCAGCCTGACCTTGAGGCGGACTGAGCAACAGCCTCCTCAGCGTGCCCACTTGCGTGCTGACCGAAGGTCCCGCACCCCCAAAGTGCCGAATAGTGACATGCACAGCGTTCACGTCCTGAATGATCGCTTCATCGTCAAGTTTGTTCAGCGCACCCGTCGCAAAGGTTGTACTGAGACCGGCATAGAAGCCCTCGCCGACTGGGGCCGTAATAGCGGTGGTCACACCATCGTGGTACGCCGTGAGTGCGTCGCGTGTACCGAACTGAAGACCATCGACGGCGCGGACAAGAGCTGTGTCACCTCCGAGGATGGAAGGCACTTTGTGGGTGAGCGGGTCGAATACGAAGCCGTCCTGGGTGGAAAGCTCCTGGGTGATCTCGGTGAGGCCAAGGGGGGTGCCAAAGGTCGTCAAGCCGGGCGCAATGGATCCACCCTTAAGATCAATAATTTCGGCGTCGGCGTCGTTGCTGACAAAGGAAGAGAGGTTGCAGCTGAGTGAGGTACCCGAGCATGCGATCTTGCCATCCTTGACTACCACAACTCCCAGTTCGTCGCTTTGAGCCGTGAAAGTCTCCGTAACGTCATTATCGGTACGTGTGAAGGTGCTGCGAACGTTCGTGAATAGGACGATGTTCTTCTTTGCTGCTTTGGGCTCCAACGGAGGAAGGCCTTCGAAGTCTACCGCCGCTTTGGCTTCTTTGTCGTAGTTGGGCACATCGGGAGTACGCTGGAAGACATCGGGCTTGCGAGTAACATGCGCGTCCTTGAGTTGGGGAATGCCATCAATGAAGACTTGCTTAGGTGTAGAACCCAGTGCGAGCGGGTGACTATCCCAAATTACCAGATCTTCAGACTGCATTAGTACCTGCTTCCTTCATTATCGTACATGCTAGCAGCATACCGGCGTCATATCCTGTCAATTAATGTAAGATACGGAGCATGGATTTCAGTTTTCGAACATACCCTCTCTGATGTATCCGATACGATGGTCCATACCCATGATAGATGCTGGTGTACTATAGCATAGTCAGCCAATGACACTCAACCATAGTCCTGTCCGTACCTTGTAACAGACGCAATAGCGAGATTCTCCGGAAGTCCGTAAAGATACGCCTGTTGGGCTTGGTACAATAGGTACCTAGAGTCAGTAACGGGGTGATCGCTCTATGTCTGCCATTAGCCTCGGAGCATAAAGCGCAGGAACAAAGCAAGACTGCTAACCTTGATAACAACCGGAAGACCATGTTCGGCAAGGATGCGAGGTGCAAATTCAGAACCGCGGTAAGCCTCCCGCTTGTATCTGATATTGTAGTTTTGAGTAATCGAACGGAACATATACAACGAATTGAACTTACCTGAAGAGAGAAGCGAACAATGCCACTGCAGGAGGGTGACCTACGAGTAAAAATGAGTAAAACATCCTCCTTCAGACACGAATGGTGATATCGACCGACCATAAGCGCGTTTCAGCACATCAGGTACGAGATAAGCTTCGTGTGCGTGATGGAATGCAGCGATTGAGAATTGGAACTCGTTAGTAAGCTAGAGAAGAGTGCTCTCAGCTTCGCCTAAGCCTGAATTGTGTCTCGTTCTTACCCTGACTATATCATCGATGTCAACCGCCTCATAACAGTGAACTTGAACCTAAGACCGTGGTTTGTAAGTTCCATTCGGTAAGCCGGGTGAATAGAACACACTTTAACGCGGCCTCTGAGAACGTCTACAAGGGCTTCCCACTGAAGGTCTTCGGGGAAAGGCTTATCGGCGACTTCGTCAAACTTTCCGGCCTCTACTTTAGCACAGTAAGCATCTTGTTGCTCTTTGATCTGGCGGGCAGTGTCATAGCTAGAGATACAAATTTGAGCAACGAGTTCCAGGAAAGGTGAACATTACGTACGCCTTGCGGAATGCCCAAATGGTGTCCATACGGGTGTTTCCATAATAACCACCTGGAGCCCAGTCAGTAGTTGTCTCATGTGTTTGGGTATCAAACTCACTAGGGTTCTCGCCTGTTCATGACATTAACACAGTTGAGTGAGCACGCTCCTAAAGAAACGGTATGTCACTTACCACAAGCATGCCTATCACACACGTCAAATAAAGTACATAAATTAGGAATAGAATACTCACTTCATTTGTCTCCACCGAGGAGGGCCATCTGGTTTCGGGAAAGAGCTGTTCAATTGGTACGGCGCCTCGAGCAGCATAGAGGTTGGAGATCTTTCGGCAGTCCTGCGCAACTTGATAGTAATGCCCTGTCCACCTGGCGTAAATGCTTGTGAGTAGGAAGCTAGCGATTTACTGTATAGACTGGTATGTACCGATGGCGTTGAGAGAGCCGGGCAAGACAAGAGCTGAAGTCACTCCTCCAGCAATAGACAATTCGTAGGCATCGTCGTTTGTGTGGAGGCCATCCACGACACGCAGCCAAGGCTGCGTCAGTCCGTGGATCGAGTTGTCGTCTTCTGCGCCTGCGAGAGCTGGGCTTGGGGAGCTGCCCAGATGAGAGTGTAGGTCGACAATGCTGAAGGACACGTTTAGTGACAATATGTGATGTAAGGACAGCTCTGAGCGTACCCAGGAGTAACCCAAGCGTTCTTCGCATCAATAACCTCGTACTCTTCCTTCAAGCTCTTCAGCCACTTGGAGCTCGTGCGTCCGATACCCTTAATGATGCCCTTGTCCAGCAGAATATCCGCGTAGAGGACCTCTGTTCCGTTCTTTTCGCCAGACCATATCTTTGCGTTCTTCAGCAAGACAGGCTTTGTGCCAGGCACATACCTGTCTGATTGTGTTCTCTTGTAGAAGCTGGGAGAAGGTCCGGGCTTATCGTGAAGATAGGCGCAACGAGAGAGTGCAGTGGCTTCTTGGAGCGAAAGTCGGCTGGAGGTATACGCCTCCCAGAACTTGATGCCCTGGCCAAAGGCGAAGCCGTACCAAATACCTAGGAAGCAGGCAATGGCAGGTATGAGGCCGAGCAACGCCCTGCGGGTGAGGAAGCCTCTGGTCCCTTGCTGCCAGGGCGCGTGCGCGACGGGGCGAGGCAAGGCCTTCTCCATCGCGTCGTTTGGGTGTATCTGTGTGCAGTCGGTCGGCTGACGCTGTCTGGGACGATGAGCGGACTATCGTACGCGGTGAGAAGACAGTTGTTCGCAGTGAGGAGACTGTCGGACACGATGGTGAACGCGGACTGAACGCGATTGGAGTCGTCGGACAATGCGCGGGTCGCACATGGGCACGCCAGAGACGCAATATGGCGCGGGCCGCGAATTGCCGCCAGGGGAGAATCATACAGATTGCTACAATTAATAAAACAGACCTACACCGCACACCGACGCATTATTCTACAGCTTCAACAACCCCCTTCTCTCCCTTCTCTTCCACCTCCGCATTAGGACTCGAAGGGACATACCCCTTCGGTTTTACAGGAAAGTGTGTGGCAGAAGAGTAAGACATCGGCCGAGGATGGTACGTAGAGTCGAACGGAGAATCCTGTTCGTCTTCGTCTATTCTCGCATAGTAGTGTGGATTCAGCCGGAACTCGTCTTTGGCAAAGTTGGCCGCCCTCTTCTCCCCTCGTAGCTGCCTCATGTATCGCGTGACGATGAGCAAACCATCTGCAATACCGCCCATTCAGTGTAAGTTCTAACCAGTAGATTTTTATGCACAAACGTACATAGTTCGATGAGCAGAACGAAAATGATTACGCCGTCCAGTGCCCCACGGAACCCATTCAGCAGCTTCGAGCAATCTTGCTGTGCGCCAGCATCTTTGATGGCCTTGTGGCAAGCCACTGAGACATCAACGTCCGCCGTGTGGTTGACGACCACCAAAAAGTATATTCCAAACCCAAGATTGAGCAGGAAGTGCACCACAAGGAAATATGCGAATATGGTGACAAATAGCTGCTTGCGGACGATACCGCCAATGAACCTGGCAGGACGGTTTATCAGTCGAGGTTGGCTGGGTCATAAGTAGAGTGCTCACCCAAGCACAGAAACGAGGCACAAAAACGTCTCAAGCAGGCCTCCTAGGATGACGTACGTTCGCTCTTTGGACGAGAACGACATATCATGTTCGGCTGCGAGACAAAAGTTGTGTCAGCTGCATGGTGGCGTCAGTTGCGTGAGATGACCCTACTGGAGACCTCAAACCAGAGGATAATGGCCAGCGCCCCAGAGACGAGGAACGTTAAAAGAGATCCTATGATGACTCCAACTCGAGTGGGGATGCAGCAGCAAAACCGACGTCCACCGATGAAGAATTCTTTGGTGCCATGCGCGATTCGTCTCGTCCTCTCCTTACCCGTCGACATTGTGTTAGCTGGGAGCGGCCCCGGATATCACGCTCTTGTGCCCTTTAAACGACGTCGTGTCGAGCGAGATGGCCGTCTGCAGTGAGGAGGCGTGGTGGCTGAGGCAGTGAGGCAGCTGCGACCATTGACAATTGACAACGCCGCTGTCCAATTATCGATGCACGGGTTGACCCTATCATCTTCTTGTTGCTTTCTTGCCCCCTTGTCAACCCTTGTGCTGTCTTCTTGTCTCACGCTTGTGATCAGGTCTGCCTTGTTTGCTGTGCGTGATAGCCACGTGGAACCGTAGACTGATTCTATTGTTTCGACCTCCGCAGTTTCGCCCTCCGACAGCCAATTCCTGTGTGTGACACTCGTGACACTCAGTCACTCTTCTTGTCCACTTCCAGTAACAGGCAAGTGTCGTTATTAGGTACATAACACACAGGGAAGTTTGGGACTGACTTCGCTGCTCACTACAGGTGTTACACACTCTCCATAGAAAGCTAGAATATGTCTGAGCTGCAGACGGTTCCCCAGCCGAACGGGATACAGGGCGAGATAGGCATGGACATAGACACCGCCGTGTCCAAGCAGCCTGCCCCGTTTACAGCCCGACGGCCGCGGTCGAGCTCGGCGGACCAAGACGCCTCTTCAGTCCCTGCTAAAAGGATGAAGCTGGCTGAGCCTCGGGTCGGATATGTCTACGACGAGGAGATGCTCTTGCATGCGTGCCTCGCGCCGGACGGACACCCGGAACAGCCGTCCCGTATTACTCGCATCTTCAACGAGCTACTCAACGCAGAAATTATTGAGAAGATGAAGCAAATACCTGTCCGTGCTGTAGAGCGCGAGGAAGCCTTACTGGTTCACAGCCAGGTCCTCTGGGACAAAGTCATGGCTATTGCCGGTAGGCATTCATTGTTTGTGTTGTGGTGGCGTGCTTCTAACCACGAGATATCCGTAGCGATGAAAGATCAGGATATAGTCGATTCTGCGCCATATTATACTGATCTATCGCTCTACGTGAACCAAAGTACCCCGCACTGCGCGAAGCTGAGCTGTGGAGGTGTCATTGAAGCCGCTCTTGCAGTGGCCCGTGGACAAATGAAGAAAACGTTTGCTATCGTTCGCCCTCCTGGACATCATTCTGAGCCGGACGAGCATATGGGCTTTTGCTTCTTCAATAACGTTGCAGTCGCCGTCAGGGTTGTGCAACAACTGACACCCATCAAGAGGGTGCTCATTCTTGACTGGTAAGTCCTTCCTGATGTCAGACGACACTTTGTATCTTGACGTATACTCATACGTTACAGGGATGTACATCATGGTAAGTCTAGTATCAAGGTTATGTGTGGTTCGTGCAATAATGTCCTCTAGGGAATGGAACTCAGCGCGCATTCTACGACGATTCATCTGTTCTCTACATTTCTCTTCATCGTTACGAAAACGGAACGTACTACCCCAACGGTCCATTTGGCAGCATGACCTCTTCTGGTGATGGCCCAGGGCAAGGCTTGTGAGCAAATATCAACTGTCCCTGAACTAAGCCACTCACCATAGACCTATAGCTCAGTCAATATCCCATGGCCAGGTGCGGGTATGGGAGATGCGGATTATCTTCACGCATTCGAGCACGTCGTTATGCCCATTGCGATGGAGTTTGCCCCCGAGTTGGTCATAAGTGAGATCTTGTCCCTCCACGTAACATATGGAAGATGCCTAATCATTTTTCTACAGTTTCCGCAGGGTTCGATGCTGCGCAGGGAGATGACCTCGGAGAGTGCGAGGTGTCGCCCGCAGGCTACGCACATATGACACACATGCTTTCCGGCCTCGCAGACGGAAAACTGGTTGTAGCTTTAGAGGTTCGATCGTGTTCCCTATAACTGAAACTGATGCTGAACAAGATCAACATATCTTAGGGTGGATACAGCTTAGACGCGATTTCAAGGTCCGCTTTAGCTGTAGCCAGAGTTCTTTTGGGAGAGGCCCCTCCACCGCTGGAACCCCTTGTTGCCTCTGTAGAAGCTACCGAGACGGTGTTCCAAGTAGCTATGCACCAGAGTCAGTTCTGGAAGGGCTTGTCTCCAAAACGGATCGAGCCTCGGGAAGGTAAGCGGCAACGCAAGGCGTGTGTGATGCATTCGAGCTCCTGACCCACTTGTTTAAGACATCGAGGAAATATCGTTTTCTATCCCAGGTTAGCCCGCATCTTTATATGACTCTCGAAGAATGCCTGATTTTCTTGTAGAGCTACTCAAGGCACATCGCCAAGATTATCTCTTCAGAACATATGACATGCTCACAGTGCCGTTTGTGAGCCAGCATCTAGAAGATAGATTCTCTTCGCAGGTTGCTTGCACGTGGGTTCTCATGTTCAGTCATTTTGCGTTGGTCTAATTCGCTAGCAGTCCCGACGTCATGGAAAATGAGACATTGATAGTATTCATTCACGAATTGTGAGCCCACTCTCTATTCTCTCACGTTGTCTGTCCTCTGATGTATTTTATCAGCGGGAATTTGAGGGCCGAGCTGGGCTCTGCCCTAACCTGCGATCTCGAACTGGAACATTCATACTTGGTACTTACGAGACGCACCGTTATATACGTCTGTATCTCATACCGCCAACAGGTCGACTACTCAAAAAAGATGATAGACTGGATAACGCGGCAAAAAATATGCGCTTCTGGATGTAAACGTGTACCCGAAGCCTTTCCAGACATCTGCGGTAAACCCTTATTATCCTCACAAAGTGGTGATTTGAACTGATGAGTATCTAGTCAAGACATAAGACGCCGAAATCTGATTTTTCAGGCGAGCTGATGGTGTATCTATGGGATAACTACATCCAGTCAGTGCCACTGTGTTGTCTTAAGCGGATAATAGCTGGACGGTTGTGTGCAGGTTAACTGATGCGCGCAAGATCGTCCTCATTGGCCATGGGCCTGGGACTCAGGCTTTGATGCATCTTTTGAATAACCGAGGTGGGTGTCCCTTTCTCCCTCCAGCGTATTGTCGTTTTTCCTCAAAGTGGTCGATCGCAGCCGTCGGTCTCATGCGCTCGGTGAAGGGTGTTATCCAAGTTGTTGGAGACTGGAACGTACCCGCTACTCCGGCGGATAACCCAGATGTACGCTCATGGTATTGGAAGGTACGTCTCTCCCTCGCATTCTCCTAGACAAGTCGTGTATGACATGATTTTACGAAAAGCATTCCGTCGTATTCTTGCCCAGAGGTCATCGACTCTTTGCCAATCCAAAACCATTGAAAAAGCATGGAAAATTACACGATACAGGTCTGTTCCGGAGTCTTCACAATATCGCTCCACGCTTCTTGTACTGATTGCAACTTAGACGAACCCAAACCAATCAAGCTTTTGCTAAAGGCATTCGACAGGATTACGACTTATATACCCCAAATGCTCAACGGTACTTTCAATCCAAACTGATTCATCTTGAGGACTCGAGTACATTCTTTTACCAATTCATATACTACTTGTGTCATCATTTGGAGAATTTACTCCCTTTTCGCGCTTCCGTGGGCATAGGGATAGTGCGAAGTCTAGATGATATCGACGAGTCCGCGGCGCGAGGATATGATGGCGGCGACCTTGCTAGAATAGTCGAAAAGGCTACCTCCTGTCGTTGCCACAAGGTCCGCATGGTCGCCAGCAGAAATGCCGAACAACCTGTCGAAATTGGTGCTAACGAGTGCTATTGCTTCTTTCCGCGAGATCGAACCACCAGCTTCGAGGGCAGCCTGTAATGTCGGAGACGTTGGTCGGTTATTGCATAGGGCAAATTCCACAGTGGACTCACCCAAGCTGCATCGAACCTAGCATATCTGGAGTCAGAGGCAATATCTCGACCGAGGGCGACTGTAACGTTATGTGCTAGCAAAGTCGCCACCGCACTCTTTTCGGTCAGGGGAGGGCCAGCAAGGCTGGAAATGACGCTGATTAGCACGGCAAAAATCTGTGCTAGATGATCGCGATACTTACACGCGCCTCTTCTCCCACGTCTTCGGGAACGCGTGGAACGGTGTGAGAATAACTCCCGCACCGGACTTCGCGATCTCGGCAGCCAGGAGATGCGCTTCCGTAGCACCAGAGAAGACGAACTTCACAGAGTGCCCAGCTGATTCTTCAACTTCACCTTTGAGGTGAATCAACGTGGCAATTACATCCGCGCTTTCCACGTCTATGACCAACGGTATTTCACCCTGTAGTGATATCCCTGAGTGACGATTCGCGGAGACTGAGGAAGATACTTACGTCAGTAACCTTCTTAAACCAATGAGCAAGGTGGCCTTTGCCCTGGCCAAGTAGAAGACTACGGAGAGCAGCAATCTGTGTACTGACACTCGGACCGGCACCGTAGTGGAGACCAACGTGGACAGCAGCAGTCTCTTGGATGAGCGCACCCTTCTCAAGTTGATGATTCGCACCGGTGGCGAAGACAGTACTGAGGCCTGCCAAGAAGCCAGCAGACTTCGGCGCAACGATAGCGGTAGTAACACCAGCGCGATGTGCATGTCTATATCAGAGCATCAGCTTCGACGAAATTATCGGCCGATTGATAGAACTCACAAAGCTTCTCGTGTAGCGAATTGTAATCCGTCAGCTGCGCGAATGATAGCGCCATCGCCACCGACCACTCCCGGCACAACCTGATACAAGGGGTCATATACATACCCGTCGGACGTGCTCGCCTCGCCCTGTATCTCCTCGAGACCTAAAGGGGAGCCGAAGGTGGTCAACCCCGGAGCAATCGCACCGCCATGCAAGTTCACGTATTCGATGTCCTCTTCAGCACTAGACTGGACACAGGCGGACCTAGCGCCAGAGCAAACAATGCGTCCACCTTCGACGACAACAACGGCTTCGTCGGATTGAGTGGTGAGAAGCTCTTGAATCTCTGTGCCTTGGCGAATGATGACATCGCTGACATTGGTGAATACGACCGAGCGCGTTGTTGACTTCGCGGGAGTGAGAGGAGGTAAGCCGTCGTATTTCAGAGTCTCCTCCGCTTCCTTATCGAAGTTTGGCGTGTCTGGCTTCTCTTGAACATATGAAGGTTTCTCAACGGTATGGGGTTGTGCGATCTGGGGAATACCATCGATCCAAACCTGCTTGGGAGTCGCACCGATGGCGAGAGGATGACTGTCCCAGATAATGACATCTGGAATAGGAGGTAAGCGACTATACACAGCATCCCACTAGCATGAAGGAGAGCCTACCGGCGTCATATCCTGAAGGTATGTACGTGTGATATGAGCGTCACGGACTTGTGAACCAGAACAAAAGCGTACCTTGTTTCAAGAAGCCGATGCGGTGATCCTGACCTAAGATCTGAGCAGGGGTGCCCGTCAGAGCGAGTAGAGCGAGATTCCAGTCGAGACCATAGTAATGTGCCTGCTGCGCCTCATAAGGTAAGTAGCGAGAGTTGAGGACCGGGTGATCCGACTGCATTCCATAGACCATTAGAGCACTGTAGTATACCGGGAAATATCAAATTACCTTGACCACGACCTGGATACCATTATCGGCAAGGATTTTGGGGGCAAATTCCGAACCGCGGTAGGCCTCGCGTTTGTAGCGAGCATGGGTTGCGAAAAGAGCAACAGCAGGAGTGTGACCTAGAGTAGGTTCATGAAACACCTTTCAGTGTATAGGGTCAAAAGGCGTACCGTAAGCAGCCTTCAGGGTGTCCGGAACCAGGTAAGTCTCGTGGGCGTGATGAAAAGCGGCAATAGGGAACTGGAACTCGTTAGAGATCTGAGAAAAAATCAAATTAGCTCTTGCATATATGCGATCTACGTCTATAGACAACTAACTCTGACAAGATCGTCCAGGTCCACGGTCTCGTAGCAGTGGGTGTGGACCTGAGAACGTTTGAGTGTCTGGTTACGGGCAAGCGAAGCGGTTCGCCCTGCTCACCTTGACTCGACCTCTCAGAACGTCGACCAAGGCTTCCCATTGGTAATCCTCAGGGAATTCGGATGCGAGACCTTCCCAGTTTCCAGATCGAGCTGCGACACAATATTGATCTTGAGCTTGCTTAATCTCGCGTGCTTTATTATATCTGTAACTATTGTGAGCCTAGCAATCACAGATGGCTGAAGTTTACGACTGACCCCTGACGAAATGCCCACGTAGTATCCATACGTGTTCCGGAGTAGACGCGGTCAGGGTTCTCGCCGCATGCATGCCTAATTACTTTTAAACGACATAGACAAGCAATAATTGGAACAAAAACGCACTTCATTTGCCTATACCTGAACGCCTTCTTAGGATCATACTCGGTCGTATTAGTAGAGTACGGATTCTCGAGGAGGAGGGAGGTAGGAGACCGAGCCTCCGTGCGACGAAGTTTAATCAACACACCCTGTCCACCTACGTCATGACGTGAGTGATTAAACTGCGTTCCTATGATGGAGCATACCTATGGCATTGGCGGAACCGGGCAGTACCAAAGAAGTAGTTATACCCCCAGAGATACTAAGTTGGTAAGCATCATCATGCGTGTTTAGCGCGTCAAGAGCCCTCAACCACTATGCATGATTAAGATAATTATAACTGTTGATATGTCGGGTACTAGCTCACCGGCAGGATGGGTCCCTTGCGAGAATTCCCATCGTTTGCTCCTTTGAGAGAGGGGGCGGCGTCGACGGCCAAGTGACTATGCAAGTCGACAACACTGGGTCAAGAACCTAGTAAGCAACGGGCAGACATGTACATAGTAGCGTAGCAAGTATACCCGGGAGTAACCCATGCGCCGGCTACATCAACTACTTCAAGATCTTTATAGTCGTCCAAGTTCTGAACGTTTCCTAGCTCCTTGATGAGACCGTTGTGCAACAGAATGTCGCCTTTGACAATCTGCAACCCATCGACTTGGCCTGTCCAAATCGTCGCGTTCTACAGCAAAAATAAGTCCATGCGCAAGAAGTTATATCACGACCGAGTACACACTTTAAGCAGCGTTGACTTGGTTCCTGGGACGAACCTGTCCGACTGTGTCCGCTTGTTGAAGTCCTCGGGAGGGCCTGGCTTGACATCCAACTGCTGACACTTGGCAAGTATTTCTGCTGCATGAAGGGGAACCCGTGCGGGGGGCTTGCTGGATTGTGCCTGAGAGAGATAAGTCCACTGAAGCCCTGTGGCAACAAACAGTGCGAGTGCGACGAGACGCCAGATGGGACGCGGCCGCCGACGCGAGCAGGGCGTTGTGGAGACGGTGGAGGCGTCGGTGGAATAGCTGGGGAGGCCCTTGTCCATGATGCGCTAAGACAAGGAACGAGGTGTGAGAGCGACGTCCTCGACTCGAGATTACATGCTATTATATGCGTATGTATGGTCCTCCGATGCACGGGGTTGCGCCATATGCCACTGTGGGAGCACGACGGTCACGTCGCCGTCACGTCGAGATAGCTGCTCATTGCCGCCAATATTGACGCGATATTTGGTATTTTCTGCCGACGGCGAGCGATAAGTCGGTCGAGCGGCAACCTCAGACTCGGCTCAGTGCATTCAAGTCGCTGCTCGTTGCACGCGGACACATCTCGATTCGGCTATTGGCGACAGTCGGCTCAAGCTAGCTCAAGCTCTCGTTGCGGCCGTCATCGTCTGGCTCAACCTCCATCGCCGCTGAACGCGTACAACTACTTCCGACTTGCTTCATTAGCTGCAGCGACAGCGTCGTTCACTGCATGCCTGAGCATTCAGATCGTCTGCAGTCTGTTCCAGCTTGGACTGCTCTCCGTGAGTGGCTTACACAAAACCCACTTCCCGGTATCCCCAACCACATCACCTTTTCTTGTAGCAGAGTCTCGGGCACAGTCAACATCGTCTCGGGCGTCCTCTCAAGACATGCAAGAAGACGAGCTCGTTGACGCACCGGGCCCAAGCTCACCAACACGACCACATGGTGGGCACAAGAGAAAAGACGGAGGGATACATAGACCGCATGATAGCGCGTCCAAAAAGAGGAAGCTTAATGAGAGGGTCACTGTACTCAGTGGTAATGATGGTAAGTCTCGTATACGTGATACATTCTCTTCGATATCCCACGACGATATCACAAATAGATGATCTCCCGGCCTCTGCACATGCTATACCTGTGAGGAGGCCACGAAACGCAATACCCACTCGTCTCCACCCTCCCGTGTACAAACCACCTGATGCCGCCCATCTCCTTGCAGGCAAACGTTCGTTTGAGGAACACTACGGCCCCATACCTACACCATCTGCGCATCAGCATGCTTCCTCCATCACCGAGCGTCCAGTTGCACGCAAGTCGGCTGCGATACCTCAGCCTGGCCAAAGGAGCAACAAGACATCGCAAGTTTTCAGTAGCAAACAAAATCCTATTTCTCGTTCAGCCACTGCATCCCCTCGTAAAAACAAAAACAGAGCCGGCTTGCGGTCTTCCACAGGCAAGGCGAAACATAATTCACAGTCTGTCGAATCAGGTTGTTCTGAAACGCTATGTGTTTGTACAGGCAATGCTCGCAAACCGGAACCAAAGTCGACAAAGAACAAAACACCGCAAACTCGGAGAACCGGTGCGTGAGCTGGCATATTGTTTGCGAGCACTGTTCTCATCTCCGAAACAGGGCGTGAAATCATCGAAATATCCGACAGCGATGAAGAGCCCGCAAGACCTGTACGATTGTCGTCGCGTAAGCTTCAAAGATCGATTCCTATCAGTTCGTCACCCTGATCGCATAACGCAGCGAGCAGCCAGGGGGTGAAGATATCAAATGATGTCGTCGAATTGACCGACAGCGATCCAGAGCCCGCTAAGTCCACACGTCCACACATTTCGGAATCCGGAACTCGTACTAGCAACCCGATTATTATAAGCAGCTCGGATTCAGAAGGTACTCCCAGGTATCTTCATTATCACTAATTTCGTCACTGATCAGGCGAGGAAGCATCCGCATCGGTTCCTTCCGTGCACAGCAGACGTCCTCCAGGCGAGGGGGATCAACCTCACTCTTCCGCAAGTGAGAACTCCGGTACAGATGATTTACCCGCGCCTCATGGAGAGACATCCTCGTTAACCTCTGTGGCCATGGACCATGAAAACGGATTCGGGAGAAATATAGCAGAATACTCGCTGCCAAGGCTACCTTCCCCAGTTGTAGAACCGAGCGGTGCTCCTTTATTCCTACCTGCAAGTCCAAGGTCGGAGCTACCGGTCTGCTCAGATGGACCATCGACAACCATCGACAACGAAGACGGAGCCCCGGACTTCATTACGAGCAATTGGGAAAGCCACACCCCTGATCTCATCGGCGACACTTCAAGCTCATTTTATCTGTCATCAGTGCCGGCGCACGTATCTCCGGTTAACGAGCACGCGCAAGATGGAAGCGCTCCGCCGGCAATAAAAGCTCCTCAAACGCCTCGCTCGGGTGGCGTAGAAATGCTAGTTCCTGCTCTTGATGAGATGGATCTGACGAGCGCGAACGTGTCCACGACAAGTGGCTCGCCAATGAACTACGATGCAGATGCTACAGAGACGCATACTCTCCATACCGATGGTAAGAGCACTGCTCGCATGGTCGCCGCGTATATAGCGAACTTATCTTCTGTGTACCCACTCCAGATGGTTCAGGTGAACGAGAAACTCCTTTAGACGAATCGTCGCATGCTGCTGTCTTTGCTCGCTTTCAAACCCCCCCGCGCCCGTCCAACATGATAGATCTCATTTCGGTCGCGAACGCCTCTTCGAAGAAAAAGCGGTCATCCCGGACTAGCCTGAAGTACACTCCGACCGTGCGTTCTCCAGCATCCCTATCCCCTTCTACAGCCAACATACGTACCGTATCGCCTACGAGGGCAACCGAGACCCCGCTGTCCCCAAGTATCGGTAGCCAACAAGGGACAACGATGTCAGCAGAAGTACGTGGGCATCTGTACGGAGGCAATGGCGGATTTTTTAAAGCGGTGTTCAAGAGTATGAGCCCAAATGACAGTCGGAGAGTTCAATCATCCCAGGAAGCTCCGGCCGCCAATCAAGAATGTAGAGTCTCTTTCTTTGTGCCCACTCCCCCGCTCCCTAGTGATGTTGAACTGCTCTCCTCGACAGTCCCTGCGCCTTTACAAGGCCAGCATGAATATTCTTCGCCCTCCGCCTCCGTGGAAGGCTCCCCTGCTCGGCTGATTCATGAAGGGGCCCCCTCGTCGGAACCAACTTCTTTCGAACTAATCCTTCAGCTGCGAGCAGACCAAGATCCTCCAGCTGTTCCTGTCGGTACAGGGCCGCCGAAAAAGGTACCCTCGATTTATACCCTCTATGCTAGTATTGATCAGGGTCCAGCCTCCTCTCCCAATACCGCGCAATTATCGTGACAAGACAGCTCAAGTCCAGCCGAAGCATTCCAACGAGGAGAAGAATCTCATTGACCTTACGCTAGACGATAGCGAGCCCGAAAATGAACCGAGGTCAGCTGAATTGGGATCGTCACCGCGCAACTCCGTGATCCCAGCCCACCCAAGTACTATATGTAAAGGTCGGCGATATACTTCCCTTTGAGTCTTTACTGATAGGTTGTTTCGCCTAGGTCATACTGTGCCTTTACAGAACGAGGACGTACGCATGATAAGCAGATCTGCTTCGCCCGATCCGCCATTAGCTTCCGTGTCTGCTACAGCACAGGAAGACTTGCAAAATGAAGCTGAAAGCATCTCGATGCGACTCAGCACTTCCTTTTCTGTCACCCACGGCTCCTACCAAGGGGACGTTGTAGATGATGACGACGAGGCTGTACGAGATCTGCTATTGGAATCTGGCCGCAGTTCCCCCGATCCGATAGTACGAGAGTCGCTAGTTTATGGACCGAGACTATCTATCTGACATCTTGTTTAGGACTCGTGGCAAGGACAGAGACGCAGCACACGCAGCACACGCATCACTAGGTCTACGGCTACCCGCAGCAACTCAAGTTCTTCGGATTTAGCCCCTAGTCCCGACACCCCTGCTTCGATATGGACATCACGTCTCGAACCGCACGTACAACTGTTGCGCGTGGATAGCGGTATTACCCGAGCACTTGTCCGCCGCATGAGTGAGGTGGAGTTCAGCAGCGGCGAAGAAGATGATGGGATGTCATGGGTGACCCATGGCAAGGTTATTATGCGCGAATACGCTAATGTTCGCCTGCGCGCGCGGGACATCCCACACAGGATACAGGACTTCATGAACACCTTGTCACCGCTCATGAAACAGACACCTGAATACGAGCGCAACATATTCAAGGCAATAATCCGGAGAAACACCGCAGACGTAGAACCTCATGCACCGGAAATCGACATCGTCAATGAAGTTGATAACGAATCCTGCCCTTCTCTTGAGTTCTATTACACAAACTATATGTGGCATAGTGACAGTGTTCCGTCACTTGACACTTCCCAACTGAAGGGTTGTGGTTGCTACCCTGTCTGTCTTCCAGATTCAAGCTGCTCCTGTCTCAAGAGACAGCAGGAGTTTTATGACGAGAATATGTCCGGCTTCAATTATTCCCGGGGTCATCTACGCTACGAGGAGTATCCGGTTTTTGAGTGCAATGCCTTGTGTGGATGTGAGGATGACTGCAGGAACAGGGTATGACCTAATTTGTTTGTATAATTATTTTAGGCTAACAACTACACAGGTTGTACAACATGGGAGAAAGCATGCTATCAACATTGAAAAGACTAGGGAAAAGGGTTGGGGTAAGTAGGTTAGCTTCATCTGATTTTTGGAGACTGATGTTATCACAGGTGTTTTTGCTGGAGAGAGGATCCCTGCAAGGACTTTTGTTGGCATATATTCTGGGGAGTTCATCACAGATGTAGAGGGTGAAACACGGGGAAAGTGAGTGCAGAGTACCAAGAGCGAAAGCACTAGCTCATTGCTTTTGGTAGAATATACCATCTGGGTGATCGTACTTATCTTTTTGACATTGATTTCTGGCATTTGAAGAAAGGCAGAGTCAATTGGGAAGTCAAGTACTGTATTGATGCATTTCATGTAGGCAATGTGAGTGGGACAAACTATGTCATAGAATTCATCTTTACTCACAAGGTATCTTTTATAGTTTACAAGATACTTGGTAAGTCAACCTGGATGTAGTCAATCACATTACTGAAATTTGTTGTCTGTGAACAGAATCACAGTTGTGAACCCAATTGTATACTTGTCCCAGTATACATCAATGAGCCAGATCTAGAGAAGCCAATGCTTGCCATTTTTACCAGTAGGGATGTTCAAGCTCATCAGGAACTGTGCTTTTCCTACTTTGGCTCACCAGATGATGGGGAGGAGCAGGTAAGTCAGGAAATTGTTTCAGGACACAGATGACTCAATAAGTATTTTAGTCTGAGCCACACATGGAAGATGCCATATTTATCCCTTGCAAGTGTGGATCAAGAAAATGTACTGGTAGAATATGGAGATAATCTAGCTATGCATCAATTACCATGGCTCACAAAGTAGGATAAAATACAAATTATATATACCACAAATTTACTATGTTGCTTGTTGATTGATCTATCAATGCTTGGTCTGGGAAAACTTATGAATAACTAATACATGTAACCGAATAATCATGTAAGATAAGTTATCTGTATGAGGTTAAGTCACTTTGACAGCTTAAATATATGCTCTCTCCTGACTTCAAGTACATTCTACTCATGCCTGTATTCGTGGCGTCTAAAAGTTTGGAAACAGCGCCTGTTTTTTGCCCCCTCCGCCGCAATGGATACATGTCGCATACATCGTAAACTGGTCGAACAGTCTCAATGCTGTGTGTAGGAGGTTCTTATACTATTAATAATCATTATCCAAAATATCAACCTCCTTCTCGCACTTTTTCCCCAGATATGCCTGGATCTATGTAAAAGCTGGCCATTCTTACATTCCCATGAGTTATAGCAGAACTACGATACCTAATGGAAAGGTATTGTGGTGAAAATATGATGCATGTATGGACTTCACGTGTATAGAATGTCGAGGCATTTTGTACGATTCCAAGCCCGCAATTGCAGCCGCACTTCTGTGTTCCACACGAGCTACTATGGCTGGCAGTGTTTTTGCAGTCACCACGTCCGAATGTATGTGCGTATTCGAGTGTAGATGGCATAGATACATGGTATTGGTGTCTATACGCTGTTGCGTGGCACAAAATAGGCTAGTCACGAAGCTGAGGTGAGACGATATACCGGGCTCAGTATCAGTATAGGTGCCCATGCAAAATCGAGGGCTGTTATTCGTCCCTCGTGGCAAGGCATGACGAGATAATGAGTTATATTCAAATATGAATCACACACATTGTTTTGGTGATCTATCGCGTTCACCAACCCATCTAAGTGCCAAGGGATGGGATCGGGCAGCTATTCTCCCTGTGAAAGCCGAGGTAGGCCATATCTCATGTTCTTTGAGAGAGGGGCACAAGAGATTATTATGAAATACTCAGTAGCATTATACCACTCACTATATATAATTGGAAGTTCATTTGTAGCACCGTGCACAAATGCCATGAGGGTATGTGGTTTCAAAAGGGACAGGCGTCAAGCGCTGTTTCCAAACTTTTGGGCGCCACTAGTACACTTACTTGGTCATCTTGTTAGAGTGCATATAATATATAACTGCTGAGTGATGGAAGGTTATTGGGCATGTTTCCTTGGTACACAGACATGTAGGAGACTTAAAAAATAATATTAACAACCCTTATGATGTGTAGATAGATGCCATATAATACCTAACTGAGATCTATCATGATGATTAAGTAACAGTCACTATTTTGTGGTAATATCTATACTGGCTCTAATTTGAAAAGACTGTCTCTCACCTGTTACATAATCAGTGTCTTTTGCACTTACTATATGTTCCAAATACATTTCCATTGCATGTCTATGTCATTTTCAATGTAATCAATCACAAACTATTTGAGATTTAAAAAACTGCACAACTATAGGTAAAAACCAATGAATTTGTTATGGCAGAATTACACGCTGAGGAACCACTAGTGTTACAGGTCGCAGTTATTCAAAGTGCAAGCTTGCACTAGAAGGATTCTTCTTTATATCTCAGGAATCATGAAAGTACTAGTGGCACTCAAAATTTCTAAATTGTTGCCTGTTACACGCCTCTCTTGTCTCACTAAATACGTACCGCAAATGTCAGAAACTTGTACAATAAACTCGATACTGTATATACTGTATATTTGCGCACCTCATAATAATTTCCTGAAGTTTTGGTCTTCCCTTTCTCCTTCTGCACAAGATAGAGCCCAATCTTTCTATGGGCCAGTGGGAAACATATACCTGTCAATCACATTGGAACTACACTGTCCAGTGAACAGGAACAGCAGTGAATAAATGTTATATATCTGTAGCCTACCTCTATGAAGGATTGATGCATTTCGTGCACATGTACAGCGACAAGCAGTGCTACACTTTCATGCTCTACATAGTCAACCATGGCTGCCGGTACTATTGCAGTTGTTGTACTCATGTTTATCTGTTAACTACATCAGATCATAGCCATAGAGAAGGCTTTTATAACTATTCAACATCTATCCCGAAAGGTGAAGATTTGAGTGAGTGATGAGCAGGAAGACTTTGAATAATGACCTGACATTTCAAACTCTGCTTCAAAGTAATGAAGTCACTTTGTATGCATTTTAGATTCTAGTAGTAACTCATTATATAGACCATGTATCTGATCTATGTGTTCAGTTTGTCTTTTGGGTCAGTGTACCGGGTTAGTATTTCAGATGGGCTAGTATTTCAGATGGATAAGTATTCTAGTCAATTCACAATTCCTGAGGTACAAAGAAGAACATCTCAGCGTGGGCTAGCACTTTGGACAACTATGAGAGTAACACCAGTGGTCCCTCAGTGTCTAATTTTGCCAATACAGTGGGTAACAAATTCATCAGCATTTGCTTGTAGTTGGGTGCTTTTTTGATGTCAAACAGTTTTTGATCTTTGTAGGAGCCATTACATGATCAATCTACACAAAACTACATCATATCATAGCCCTAGAGAAGACCTTTCCAACCGTCCAGCAGAGGCCCAGGTACCGGTTTTTTACCAGTGCAAACTGGCCGTACGCTCTCAATACGAGTCTCAAGAGGGCAAAAAGTGTAAGGAGGAGGGGTGGAACGAAGAGGAAAGACAATGAGAGGGGAGACAAAGGCCATTGCTGCCTGGTGGTTGTGGCCTTGGTGCCCATCATAGGTCTTACCCTTGGCTTTACCGTCGCAACAAGTCTTTCCCTTCCACCCTGCTGCTGTTGGGAGAAGTTAAGATTACCCTTCTTCTGCTTGGCAGCAAAGATTTTGTTCACCGTCTTGTTACCTCAATTGATGTTCTTGGTTCTTCATGTGTTGATCACCTGGTTGCCAACATCCTTGGCAACGAGATCATTAGGATTAGTGACAGTGATCGTTTGTGTCACACTGCTAGCGTAACCAGGAGCTTTAACGACCACAAGCATGACCTCGAGAGCATCAGATAAATTGTCGTTGAAGCTGTCGAGCTGCTCAAAGTGCTTGTAGAGCTTGTCAAGTGCGGGAGTAGAGTCGCTGTCAGAGGGAAGTGTGAGATTGAGTGCGGACTTGAACTGAGTATAGACCTTAGTTGAAGTCACTTTTGCAAACTGCTCCTGAGGAGCATGCCACTGCGAATAGTTGCATACTTCTTGAGGTCAGTCTCGACAATGGCAGTAGTGACATGCAGACAGATAAGACCCATCACGCTGCCATTGTCCTTGCGCCACTCTCTAAACTCCTTCCTATCTTTCTCGGAGATTGCAGCCGTGACGAGAGCAACCGCAGCAGTAGTAGCTGCAGGCGCGTCACCAGCCTCAAATCTCTCATGAGAGGAGGGTAAAGAGATCTTAGCAACAATGAAGTTAGGCTCGTCCTCCTCAATTGTGTACCAGATACCCTTGGCCTGGAGGTAAGGTTTCATGAGTTCAGAGAACCCAATTCAGTTAGAACTGTCAATGGTGGGAATGAGAGTGAGCTTAGAGTTGGAAGACATGTTGAAGATGAAGATCTGAAACATTAGTTAGTGTCATGTTGAAACAGAGTGACATAGGTTTGTGATAGCGAGGGCCACGAACTACTTGCATAGGCGTGCTCACCGCGTGCAGCATTGAGTATCAGACCTCTGGCACGCAGCATCAATGGCGGCAAGCCAGGAGAACTTTTTGCTCACTGCATGCAGGGATGAGCGCACAGTAGGGCAAACTGCTCGGGACTCATAACCTGTGGAACCAGTATTCTTCACAGGCACTGGCTTCAGGGACAACTTCAGGAACATTAAGGATGCTCATTTGAAATGCTAGTGAAGTTAGCTGTTAGCGTTGTCGCGGGTAACCTAGAATCTTGGAGAGATGAGCAAGAGGGCAACTAACTAACCTCCACTCAACTCAGTTAGCAGAAGAGCTAGTGCAGATGCAGGAATCTGGAGAGACTAGGAATTTCCCTACTGAAGGTTGCCGGACTATCTGGGTCGGGCTAGCTCAGGTGTTCGTAATGTTGAGGAAGTGAGAATTTAGCTTTACAGGTGCCACAAGCTTGTGTGAGATGTGTGGGATTTGGATAGAAGTCGCAGAAGGGGGCTAGATGCTAATCTAGCCGAGTTTGAATGGAGGGGAAAACAAGGTGCTGTGGTTGCCGTACTAACAGGAGCTTCAGACCTTTCTTATGCAATAGCGGCACACTCTAGTCTGGGCCTAACGCAGCTGCCTTGACGGTGCCTTTGAGGAAAGTACGGTTTTTACTTATGAACCGATCAGCTTTCCAGGCTATAACGTGCAAGCGCAAGGTGCAATTACGACGTGACACTCAGAAGTTTGCTATACAAAGAGATGGAATTAAAGCAGCCTTGGGAGTGGGCAAGCAGATGACTGAGGCTCAGAGAGAGGCTCTCAAAGCCTGCTCAGGGAGCTACTAAAGAGAATGGGATTTCTTAGGGCTTTCTTGAAACGTACCGGTGTCTACCCCTTTGAGTGACTTTCCCTCTCTTTATATACCAGTCTCACAGGCCGTTCCCGATTCTACGGTACATGAAAAAGTGTCTAGGTTATGTTAAGGAGTGTCCTAGCCTGTTCCAGGCAGAGCCCGGAACTGGAGGGCCAGATTGTGAATTTGAGATATAGGATCTAGGATTGTAATCTAGGCAAGCCCAGATTTGCAAGGGCTGTGAGGCTAGGAGTAGGCTAGGTCCGGTATGTGAGTCTAGGCCTTGAATTTCAAATAGTCTAGGCTCAAACTTTTATTCCGGGGTGCTAATGATAGTCAGCCTAATTCGTTGCTTTCATGATGCACCGTACTCGTGTCGTTATGACTTGATGTCAAACACTTTTGACGCGCGACAGTGTGTGTTGATAGTTCTGGGTAAAGAACTGGGGATCAATTTACAGCCCTACAGCACACTTATATACATGCTGGGGCGATGTACAAATACAGGTAAATAATGATATTATTACAAGGAATAAAAACGGAAATGAAAGTACCATAGTACTGAAATGATGAATACGGCTATGTTCAATAGTAATGACTTTTGCATGCCTATCAAATATCTGATAATAACACACTACATATAGAGATAACAAATGAATAGGTGCTTCATCCATTAGTCATTCTTGACTTGTTCACCTGAGCTATTCATGAATCACTCACTGAGTCACCTGCTGGATCATTCATGGACCACCTATTGAATTATTCCTAAATTCATGCATGTGATATCTATATGTAAGTTGATTTGACATATATAGCAATTTGTTTCATAAGCAAAATGAATGAGTTGCTATATTATCCAATAGCTGTGGTATCGGCACAGACAGCTTCTTTATTGGATTAAACAGCAATATTATGTATGTCAAAAAGATCAGTAATCAGCCAGTAGTACATGTGAGGCCACAGATTGATGGGATCAGTAAAAAAATGCCCAAAAGTGTAAAAGACTGGAAAGTGGCTGTATCAAAAAAATACCACTTTCAAAGCCTAGGGAAGGTATATCGGATCTCATCTGCATGCCTAATATAAAGTGTGGTCAGGAGATAGCGTCACAATAAGGCTACAATTGTGGGCACTTATTCTGGTGATTTTGATTGTGGCCATAAAATTGATGGGGCATGATACTGGTGTAGCCCTTTGGATGTCTTAAGACAATTTTGTGTAAAAATGCTCTCTAGACTTGTGGAGTTCAGAATATATAATTACTTTGCCCAGGAGATGTCTAGAAATTCAAAATAATGCGAATCAATATTAGATCTAGCTAGATCTGAATCTAATATACACAAATCAGTTTGTAGCGTCTGAACCAGTGGGATAATCCTCTAGAGAATTCAGGATAGTGATATTGAGTTAATAGAGCATGTCTGTAAGTTCTGGGGATGATCAAACAGTGGCTTGATATAGATCTGTATGGGGGTGCTTGAAAATGTGGCCAAATTGATTCAAGATGAATGGGAGGGCCTAATAAGGATCAGAGACATTTATCCTAATCATATATAGTGTACTTGTGGGAGTGTGACCATCAAGTGGCAGATAATGATTCCTGATTTAGATGTTTGCACATACACTGAAAAATTGCCAGTTAAAAATATTCAAGCTATATTTCTACTAGCATCTAACAATCATTTGTAGACTTTGTCCTGTTCCTTGTGTACTACCACTTAGTATAAACATGTATGGCATGAGACCGTGTCCTATAGGAAATGTTGATGGATTTCAGAAAAACATCTACCAATCATGCTATTTGTGGCAGTGTGGCCATCAAGTGACAAGTAACAATTCCTGATTTGAACGCTTCCTTGTATATTAGAACTTGCTGCTCAAAATTTTTTGAGCTATATTTCTGCTAGTATTTAATGATTATGCTACTTCGACTTGTAAATACCTTCAAGACAGTGATGTATCTGATATTTGCTGAATATCATCTGAGATATGACAGTTAGTCAAATTATGACTGTGGATTTGGAATCCTGAGCAAAAACTGCCTCAGAAAACATATTTTTTTAAAAGTTACACAGATGCATATTTGTGTCATGTGATCAGATTTTGCTTACTAACATGATATTAGCCAAAAATTGAGCTGTTTCAATTTGCTTCCACAACTTGATTATTTTGAGCTAAGCATGATTATGTACTTCAAACGGTCTCAAGTTCCAATCTCATGCAGGTCACTTTTTCATTTCACATACATTTCTATCAAGACATGATATAAAAATGTGATAAAATACAAATATAATATGTTAGTACATTTATAATTTTATTATGTATCCCAATGAGACATAAGATTGGTATTACTGAGATGAATACTAGTTTGATGTTCACTATCTCTATATTGAAATTTACCACATATCTCTGTAATTCTAAGCCATAGAAAATACACTACCACATTGAGCAATTATTTTTCACATTTTACCATATTTTCTTGATCAAAAGCAAGCAAGTTATAATATGGCCTCAGGAGGAATTGAACTCACAACCTTCTGGAGCCAGCAGTCGCAAGCTGTTTGCATGCTTGGGCACTTAAATCAGAGTTTGACTGAGTTTAAATGTCAAGTCCTCATCCAAAGCCATCCAGCTCATATCGTTTCTTACAGGTTATATTTGTTGAAGATTATATGATCATCTGGAAGATCTTTTTGATAGCTACAATTTGGTGTACTAAACTTGTGAAATGAGCAAGATTTGACTTCACAATCCACAAAATACGGTTGCTATTACAAAAGTATTACTGTGGTAACAAGAATAACAAGCAGAACTCCCATGGTTTGGCAACAAAATCTGTCACTTACAAGCGCCGTACATGCACCACTCTGGATTAAAACGATTCTCTTTCGTTTCACTCAAGAATCGTAACACTAGATCTATCAGTGGTGAAACCATTGTGGACATTTCTCCTCAGCACACCTCAAGTGTTGGACACCAACATTATGGACGTAACAGTAAGAAGCTGATATCACCTGAAATGAAGATCCAACGGGTGAATCAATTACTTGACATCAGCAGACTCTTTCAAGCACTGTTAGGGCTTGCCAAGCTTCTTGACAGCTTTGGTACCTCTATCAGCTCATCCAGGCAAAGAACATGGCAAGCTAAGCTCTTGCTCTTGCAACTGCTAGATCTCTTATCATCACAAGATACGACTTCATGAGGAAGACTCCAAAGCAGATCCAAGAAGCTGTTCAGGATCTTACCAGTCGCAGTTGTCTGTCATTTCTGTACACCAAAAAGGGAGAAACATATGTTCCCTCTGGTGATGAGGTTCTGTGTTAGATAGCTCATCTGGTATTGTACAGTGCACATACACCTAGTATATTGGATGTGCTCTCTTCCAATGGCCTTCCAGTGGAGCTGATTGTCAGAGCTGCAGTTTTGGTAGGTTAATTATTTGTGATCAGAATTGTGTTTGCTGATGGTCATGTGTAGGTTATACAAGCCATTGTAGAGTGGTGTGATAGAGAGCAGAAGTTCATCAATCAGGAATGTGACCTCTGCTTGTATCAAAGCCCAGAGAGTGTTTACAGGAGGCTTGTGGAGCAACTCATGGAGGATCAGTCCAGCTCTGCTGAGGATTACCATTATCTCTCAAAGCAGATCCATGAATATAGACCAGTAGCCCAAGATAGTTCTAGCCCAATTTCCTCCATAGATTTTCCTCCATGCATTTGAACTTTTGTGTAACTCTGCTACGCAGGTTACAGTGCCTACATTTATGTAAGCAATGTTCTACTAAACATTGCGTGGTCTTGTATGTACTGTAGATCCTACGGTCACCTCTTGTACTTGTGTTGTCTCTCAACGCTTACTTTACCACTATTGATGTCCCCAGTACATGTGATTAGCAAGGCTGGCAAGCGGCAAATCACGGTTCCTGAGGCTACTGAGATGTACTAGTATATGTCATCAGAAGTTAGTCACATCACAAAATTATTTTTGTTGCTATGATATTTAATTTGACAAAGCAATATCATAAACAAAATAAAGTTTAACTCATACTTATGTCACTACGTGATACAAAGCAAAGTTCCAAAATTAACCAACCTGTCCAATAAAACCAATATTTTCTCTATATCTTTTTGAACTGCGGAAGATATTGAAACTTTGAGATCATGATCAGAATTCTAGTTAAAATATGATCCCAACAGGGTAAATATTGATTTTGACATCAAAATACATTTATGTCATGCTATGTAATTTAAAAGAAGCAAAATGTCAAAATAAGCACTCAAAAAAGATAAAAAATGAGAGAATTGCCTTTCTAAGTAATTTAATAATGTCTCTTAGCCATAACAATCATTGAAGCAAAAGAAAACTATAAATGTAAAGGTGTTTTTATTTATTTGCAGCAAGTCAAAGTTTGTTACTCTAGTCACACAATTAAGTAGCTTTAATCAACATATTGACACAATTATTATAGTGTTTTATTCATCAAAAGTTTTGAAACTTGAAATTTGGGTAAGCAAACTTTTCTTACCAATGTAATGTCTTTCAAAACACTCTAGATATTACTGAAAGTGTTCAAACTTCTAACTTTTATAACCATTTTCTTCATATCTTTTGAAATATTCCTCCTATTGAAATTCTGAGCTCAAATTCAGAATACTGGGAAACATGCAGTCTAGATGATATATATATCCATTTTACATCAAAATATATTGATGTCACGTGATCTGCATCAGAAACGGGCCAATTATTAAGATAAGCGCCTTAAACGCAAACAACATCCTGTGTTACTCCTTTAGGCAATTTAGTAACAACTATAAAACTTACTCTTAATGCCATGTGAACTGATGCAATTTTTCAAATTCTTAACTATCAGTAAGTATAAAGTTTGTTAATGTTGTTACTGAAGTAAGTAAACTCACTTACCTCTTGGTTACTTCTATTCATCTCATATATACTCATATTTACACAGTAAAAACATCTACTTACCCATCAAGCACTTACCAGTTATGTTATCAAATTTGTCTACTTACCAGCATACAACCTATACAAAGTATAGTAAGTAAGTCCACATCCGCTTACTCATCAAGCACCTACCATTTACGTCATCAAATTCCTCTACTTACCAGTATAGACCCTATACAACATATAGTAAGTAAGTTGTACCCATTCTTACATACTCTAACGAGCCTCCCAGCACTCCTTCTTACACTAGAAAGCTCCCCAGCACCTATTTTCAAATATATTTTCATGTACTTAAATATTTTTATATCATAGGTTATGAATGTGCTGACACACTGCTAATGATGCCATTTTGAAAACTGGCACCAACCGGTCAGCACCAGTTTCCAAATTCTCGTGATATCCTCTTACTAGGTGTGCCGGGCTCTATTTGTGCATGATTACTATGTTTCAAGTGATTACTATGTTTCAAGTATGGAAATCCAAAGGTCACCGATCCCAATCCTGCAGGTGCTACTTTTTTGAACTGTGCATTAAAGCTTGAAACTGCATCTATAAAATCTGGGAAAATTGTAATATATTCTATTGGACCTTCTGATATATTATGATACTCATAAATCACCTATATTATTACATTAATAGGTACAAATCTCGAATGATACACATATTTGGTCAGGAGGAAAAGGAAAAAAGATTGTATCTTGCTTCATACCAAACATATCATCACAATTTCTTTTCCAGCTTGTCAATATACCCTATAGGACTGGGATACATGACTCTGATCATCATCATCAAAGTCTATTGCTTGTTCTAGACTAGTCTGGTCATATTTTCAGTTTCTCTCTGTGTACTTGTGTACTTGTATCAAACTGTAGTCTAACCAGGACTGCTCTATTGATGTCATCAATTTCTGGCCACCTACATACCTGCTGACATGCTTAGAACATTAAGTATACAGCTAGCGCACTAATTTTGAATTCATATGTCACTCAAGAAATCATGCCAGGAATCATGCCACACATGACACCATGTCCAATATTATGTCTTATTGTATGGACATACTTCAAATGCACGTACAATGTGTAATACTGTAGTACTACACACTTAAGCTGCTTACAAAGTGTCTATAACATTTTGAAGCAGAGTTTAAAATCTCAAATCGTCATCCAAAGCCATTCAGCTCATAACTTCCTTACATTTCTACCTTTTGATGAAAATTGAATCATTCAAAAAGCCTTCTCAAGAGCTATAATCTGATGTAAGTTTCACATAGATTGAACATGTGATGACTCTTACAAAAATCGAAAACTGTTTGACATCAAAAAACGCACAACTACAAGCAAAAGCTAATGAATTTGTTACCCACTGTATTGGCAGAATTAGACGCTGAGGGACCAATCGTGTTACATGTCGCAGTTGTCCAAAGTGCTAGCACACACTGGAATGATTCTTCTTCGTACCTCAGGAATCGTGAATTTACGAGGTGGAAAAGGAATTCCCGTCAGGGCGTTTAAACATGGCAAATGCCGTACAAAGCGCCTAGGAGTGCAGAAACTGCAAAGTCCAACCAAGTCTACACTAAAGGTGAGCACGGGTGCACCCTTGGATCTACCCGCACCCATACCCACAGGTATGTTGCACTGCTCGAGGCTGACCCACACCCTTGCAGGTAATGTAGCGGTGAGTACCTGACCTGCGGGTCCAGGTACCCTTCACGCACAGGCCAATCCACGGGTCTAAAATATGCTTAGTAGCGTGGATTACATACAAGGCGTCATATCAAGCATCTACACCCGTGTTGGCCACCTACTCTTTACTGGCCACAAATTAATCCAGAGTGCCGACAGCTCAATATACAGTAGCGGCAAAAAATATTGCAACACCCATATATGGAAGGTGCACTTGTAACTCTTCTGTTGTGCATTCAGAAAGCATTGGCTCTCCATAAATCACGAGAATATTCATGATGAAAGTAGTCGTTGTATAGTACATGCACACATAAACACTTTATATATTGAACTATGATCTACCAGGATATATGAGGATAAGTCAAACCACCACTTTTCATGAAACAGAATGCATACAATGCTCCAGATATGGCAAGGAATATTGGATTCAATTGTAATACAATGTGAAGACAATATTTAATACATGCAAGGTATTTTTGAACCATTCGGTAATGTAGTTGGCTTGTGACACAGCTCCGAAACGTGATGTCTCAATAGCGCCAACAACTATGAGCCTATCAAAATTCAAAGCCGAGACAAATCAAATGTACAGCGCCCTCTTGGCTCAGCTTGTAGAGCGATCTTTGACCACTATCATCTTCGCCCTGGGCTTTGTCAAGAAATCAACGAGTATATCGACAACACAAAGCATACTCATTGGTATTGGAAATTACTTGACGTACTTGACGAGTCGTTCCTAACCCCTGATATCGCGTGCAAACTTTGTATTGCCATGCATCGAGACATGAGTATTGTATTTGACGAGCCAACCTGTATTATCACACTCAAAGAAGAACTCTAATTTAACTGCTATTATCTGTAGTCCAAGATACAATCAGAGGCGCATTTAATACATCTATGGTTGGCATATACAAAGCCATATCTATACTAGATATGACATGGTGTATTTTATCCAGCCTCGCTTCGGTTAGTCGTACTCGTTCACGTCAATCCCATTGTGAATACTCCATAAGGACATGTCACATTATGTCATGTATTGTGGTTATCTGGCCATGAAGGTGGTACTGTGCGAGGTAGTCAGCAGCGGCGAACATTGCAAATAATACTGCTCTCTTGCTGGGATTGTGAGAGAGATCCGATAGAGCCAAGTGACTGGTAAGGAGGTTGGTACAGGACACGTCGCCGTGGGTGTGATAGTGACACATGATGATGCTGACGAGAAATGACCAATCGATGCCGCCATGGGTCGGAAGAGCGGTGTTCTGTCGAGATTCCTCAGGTGATAGTGTGGGCATATAGCTACATTAACAGTGTAGCCGTCCTATATGGCCATTACAAGTGTCAGTTTGTCTTAGACCTCAAATTTCCAGATGTTTGCAGCTTGGGCCACAAGTTTCTTCACAGAATGGAAAACAGTTCGACCAGTGAGCATGCTCTCATGCACCTGTAAAAGCCCGACCCTCAGCTCCGAGTCAGAGCCTTGTAGCATGTGGAGGAGGTTTCGGCCGCCACTCCAGTCAGTCCAAGGTTGGGCCAAGGGTTCTCTAGGTTGTCGATCACTTAGACGGACGCACTTGAAGACTCGGACACCAAAATACAGCAAGTTGTCAATACTACAATGTGGTAGCATCTGTCACTGCGCACACACATAGTAGTATTAATGAAGATATGTGAGACTCTAAATCTCACAATCTAATTCAAGTTTTTTCCCAGGTGTCATGATATTTTGTACCTGGAGCAAACTCTCTTTAGTATGATGATAATCAGCATGGTAAGTATTGCTCACATTTTACTATGCACCACTCTAACGGTGTCATCACCACAGGATGGATATAGTTCAAGATTGTCATTCATTGCTTTATTGACTGAATGGTCATGGTACGATGTAACTTATGGGATTTGGTCAGAAGTGGAAAACATTTTTCGTGCATCTTGAGATCTAAACCCATGCCTACCTGCATATATTTTGCTTCTTCACCACTTGTTTCTCTCCGCAATCAATGGGAATGCAGAAGAATAGGCAAGAATCTGGAATTATCACACAATACAGCTTTGAAATCAGCAAAATACAATGTCACCTCAGGAGATGTTCTTCTTCAGAATAATGGAAGACATGCTACCAGACTCAATTCAATGGACAACAAAGTACCAGAGCAAGACTTGGCAGGTTATGATATACATTGGGAGGTTGCAGATAATATTTGATACATCTTAGATAGCAGCTACAGGATACGTAGGGTTTCATAAAATGCACCTGTTATTGTTTGATATGACGGGCGGCTTTCACTCCTGAATCTCCATCCAAAGTTTATCGCTTGAATCCAGCCCCCATCCAAATCATATATGATTCGATTTTACTCCTTTGTGGCAATCCATTGGTGAAATAATAAGGCTTATCTGTCAAGAACACCGTTCTCCATCGCCTTATCAATCTTTCCTGACCTTGGAAGTTTTGCCTCCTGAAGTCATTCCCTCGCCTCTGGCCCATTTCCCTCGCCTCCTATTGTCTCTACTAGCATTCTATTCACTCCTAGACGTCTCTATCGCCCTCTACTCACTCCCAATCATCCTCTGGACCGCGCTTTCAGTGGTCTGGAGGCATGAAGGCCCTGAGGAGTCCCTGTCCGATCCCATGACCAGAATTGATGCTGCACTTAGTTTGCGAGCTTAACTCGACCAAACTAGGGCCTAGGACGTCAGGACTGCAGACTGAGGTGAGCAACTATCATAATATTGAGGAATATACACAACAACATACCTGCAGACTGAGGTGAGCAACTAGAGGTTGCCTAGAGGTCTCAGGCTGCAGGATGAGCGACTCAGGGCGCTTAAACGCGGCAAATGCCGTACAAAGCGCCCAGGAGCGCAGAAACTGCAAAGTCCAAGTCTACACTATAGTGGGGGCATAAATATGGCCACAGAGACTTGGGAAAAATCAGGAGAAATACGAGAAAAATACTAACACTACTGTGGAGTGGGATAGACCATGTGTGAGTGACAAAAGGAGTAAAAATGACCATAATAAATGCAAAATAAGCGGAAAGCATGTGCTCACAGCACTATATTCAACAGCTGCCACGCTCAGAGTTAAGAACCTTCGCCCGGACACCTACATCATCAAGGAATTGAATGAAGAACTCGTCTGTATGACGATGATTCGAGCTCTACCTGCTGAGTAGCAGTCCTTTGTCTCCTCCCTTCAACTCCTCGACCATATCTCGAAGGACAAGCTTCAGGCCGCCTTCATCAACGAGCAGCAGCTCAGGTCGTCGTCCCTATCCACTTCCCAGTCCCCCAGTCATGTCATCATGCAGGCCTCTCAGCTTGTGTGCTCGTTCTGTGACCTCCCTGGCCATGTGGTCGACACCTGCACTCGATATCGCTCTGCCAAGGCTACAGCCTCGAAGGACGCGGCTCAGAAGCAGGAAGAGCGCAGGAAGGCGAAGAAACGCGGTGGCAAGGTCCAAGCAGCTCAGGAGGTCACTTCTACCACCTCTGATGTCTCATCTACCTCGGAGTTCGCTGGCAAAGCAAGCTCCCCTTCCTCTCCCACCTCTTCCACGCCTCAGACCCCATCTGACCACCTCTGGACTGCAGATACAGGCACCACTTCTCATATGACGCCCCACAGACGCTGGTTGCGCAATTACAAGCCTCTCTCCATCCCCATCCGGCTTGCCAACAACACAGTCGTCCATTCTGCAGGTGTAGGGTCGGTTGTGTTTGCTCCAGAGGTTGAGGGGGAGTCTGTGCGCCATGTCGAGTTCTCTAGAGTCTTGCATGTACCAGAATTGGGATCAAATCTACTCTCTGTGCTCTATCTCGCCAGAAACCACCGCTTCAACGTTCATATCTCATCTGAGCGTATCGACTTCATTCAGGACTCTGTCACTCGCTTCTGCGCGCCCATCGACGCGTCCAACACGGCCCACCTCGCTGGCGACGTCATCCCTGCTCCAGAATCCGCTCTGGTTAGCGCAACTTCGACTCTACCTCTAGATGAGTCTCTCTGGCATCGTCGCTTTGCCCACCACCATCATGCTGAACTCTGGACTCGATGAAGATGCTCCTCCACCTCCTCCTATACTTCCTATGCTGCCACACTTAGTTTGGGAGCTTAACTCGACCAAACAAGGGCCTAGAACGTCAGGACTGCAGACTGAGGTGAGCAACTAGCATAACATTGAAGAATATACACAAGAACATACCTGCAGACTGAGGTGAGCAACTAGAGGTTGCCTAGAGGCCTCAGGCTGCAGGATGAGCGACTCAGGGCGCTTAAACGCGGCAAATGCCGTAGAAAGCGCCCAGGAGCGCAGAAACTGCAAAGTCCAAGTCTACACTATAGTGGGGGCATAAATATGGCCACAGAGGCTTGGGAAAAATCAGGAAAAATGTGAGAAAAATACCAACACTACTGTGGAGTGGGATAGACCATATGTGAGTGATAAAAGGAGTGAAAAATGACCATAACAAATGCAAAATAAGCGGAAAGCATGTGCTCACAGCACTATATTCAACACTCCCCCTTGATGTAGCACATCTTGGAGCTGTGTCACACACTCCCCCTCAACCTAGCATCACTCAAGCCCCATAAGCTTGCGCAAATGAGAGACCTTGACAGGAGCCAAAGCCTTGGTCAAGAGATCTGCTGGCATCTCGGCTGTGGGACAGTACACAGGCTGAACCATGCCTTCACCAACCTTCTCCTTCAGCCAATACAACCGCAAATCGATGTGCTTCACCCTAGAGAACTTCTCCGGGTTTTTGGCAACAGCAATCGCAGAGTTATTGTCCACAAAGATGGTAGAAGGCGAATTGAACTTGTAACCAAGCTCAGTGAGCAGATTACGCATCCACAAGGCCTCCTTCGCAGCTTCCACTGCAGCAACATACTCTGCCTCAGTTGTAGACAGAGTTACCCATGGCTGAAGCTTGCTACTCCAGTTGACTGCGCCAGATCCCATGCAGACAAGGTATCCACCTGTAGAGCGACGAGAATCCGGGTCCATACCAAAGTCTGCATCCGAATAGGTGCAGAAGAGCTCTGGTTTCGAAGAGTCAGGACCATAAGTGAGTTTCAGGTCCATGGTTCCCTTCAAGTACCTGAACAGATGCTTTACAGCAGCCCAGTGTGCTTTGCCAGGATTGGAGTTGAAGCAGGCCAGCTTGGACACAGTGTAGGCGATGTCTGGGCGAGTGGAAGTGGCCAAGTACATGAGTGCGCCCACAGCATTGATGTAGGGGAACTGCTGCATGTATGCGCGCTCAGAGGGTGAGTTGGGGCAGTCAGCCGCACTCAAATGCGTGTTGGGTATCATAGGAGTCAACACAGAGGAGCAATCAGTGAAGCCATATGTTTCAAGCATGTCCACAATGTATTGGCGTTGAGACAGCGAGATACGATGATTTAGAAGGTCCCTGGTGATTTCTATGCCAAGGAGCCACGATGTGAGTCCCAGATCGCGCAGTTTGAAGTGCTTGGAGAGCCAGGCAACCACACGGTCCGATTCTGCCTTGGAAGGCGAAGCAATGGTTATGTCGTCTGTGAAGACAGGCATGATGATCCTGACATCACCTCTTCTCCAGATAAAGAGAGAGGCATCAGACTGGAGGCGCGTAAATCCCTCTTGCTTGAGCACCTTGCTCAGCTCGAGGTACCAAACGCGTCCAGCCTGCTTGAGTCCGTACAAGGACTTCACAAGACGAAGAACTTCACCAGGCTTGCCAAAATGGAATCCGTCAGGTTGCTGCATGTAGATCTCCTCCTTCGAGGGTGCCGTTGATATAGGCATGGGAGATGTCCACAGAGCAAAGGTCGAGGTCCTCGAGTGCAGCTAGTGCAAGGACTGTGCGTATAGAAGCCATGCGGACTGTAGGAGCAAAGGTCTCGACATAATCGAAACCAGGGCGTTGGGAGAAGCCCTTAGCAACAAGTCGAGCCTTGAGACGTTCAACAGAGCCGTCTGCATTATACTTCTTCGCAAACACCCAACGGCAAGGTATAGCCTTCTTGCCAGGAGGCAGAGGACTAGATACCCAAGTTCCATTCTCCAAGTGCGCATTAATCTCTTCTTGGGCAGCTGCTTGCCATAGATCCCTATCATCTCGCTTCAATGCCTCGCTCATAGAGCGAGGGACAGCTTCTGAATCACCAGAGTGTGCCCTTGCAACATATTCACCGTCTGTATCATCATCCTCTTCATCAGGATCAAGTGAACTGGTCACCTCGTCCTCAGAGTCTTCCTCAGCGTGACTAGGCTCAGCAGGAGCTGGCGAAGCAGAGGCTGGCTCAGGAGTAGATGGCTCCGGAGCTGGAGACGACTCTGGACTAGGACTTGGTTGAACCTTCCACCATTCACCTGGAGGATTTCTGGTACGTCTGGGATAGCGTGCAGCAATGAGATGCCCAGGAGCAGAATCACCTGCTTCTGAGGAGGGGGCAGAAACAGCACCACGACGACGAGGGCGCGGAGGAGCAGCAGAGGGACCAGCCTGTGGCTCAGAGCGCACAGACTGGGGAGGTGCAGGAGGCGCAGGACGAGCCTGAGGGGCTGGTTGGACAGCAGGGCGCACAGAGGGCGCAGGAGTGGATGGTGGTGGAGGAGCTGGGACAGGATCGACTTGGACACCAAGAGGGAGTGCTGGAGGCGCATCTGGACGAGCAGGCGCATTATCCACAGCAGGAGCAGGTTCCTCCCCCTCAAGTCGAGGCTGTGGCAGCATAGGAAGGGTAGGAGGAGGTGGAAGAGCATCTTCATCGAGTCCAGAGTTCAAGATGAGAGGTGTATTGGTTGTGGGAGGGACAGAGCGATAAGAAGGTACAGAGGACCAGTTCTTGAGCCCAGGGAAATACCTCTCGTCAAATACAGCACGTTCAGAGATAACAGTGCGTTTGGTGGCTGGATTGTAGAATTTCCAGCCTTTGTAGTCTGGAGGATAACCAATGAAGATGCACTTCTCCATACGAGAGCCCAGCTGACCTCGTTTGTCCTTCTGCACGTGCACATAGGCCAGGCATCCCCAGATCCGAAGATTAGAGACATCTGGCTTGCGCTTGAACCACACTTCATAGGGAGTAGTGGTGGGCGCAGTAGAGGTGGGTACACGGTTCAGGACGTGAACAAGGGCAGCTAGAGCCTCCCCCCAGCACGACAATGGCAGACCAGCTTCCTGGAGCATGGCAGTGATCCCTTCACCAAGAGTACGATTGTATCGCTCTGCTACACCATTCTGCTGGGGCCTGTTGCGCACTGTGTGACGTCTGGCAATGCCATGGTCGATGCAGTACTGCTCAAACTCCTTCGACATGTATTCCCCACCCTTGTCGTCCTGCAGAGCGGCGATTTTCGTACCTAGCTGAGTCTCTGCATAGGCTTTGAACCGTTTGAAGGCATCAAAGGTCTCAGACTTGGCTTTCATGGGAATCACCACCTTGAAGCGGCCATAGTCGTCGATCCAGGTGCTCCAGTAGCGGTAGCCAGAGTGTGTGCGGACAGGGAGAGGTCCATGGACGTCAGAGTGAATGAGGGCGAGAGGTCGAGTAGTTCTGGAGGTGGAGGAAGGGAATGGAGCTGCGTTGAGCTTGCCAGCAAGGCATGGCTCACAGATAGGATCTGCAGGAGCAGCCGAGTCGAGCTTCAGGCCCAGAACGACACCCTCAGAGATAAGCTTCTTGACACCAGCATGATGGTGGTGGGCAAAGCGACGATGCCAGAGAGACCCATCTAGAGGTAGAGTCGAAGTTGCGCTGACCAGAGCGGATTCTGGAGCAGGGATGACATTGCCAGCAAGGTGGGCAGTGTTGGACGCGTCAATGGGCGCACAGAAGCGAGTGACAGAGTCCTGAATGAAGTCCATGCGCTCACATGAGATATGGACGTTGAAGCGGTGGTTTCTGGCAAGATAGAGCACAGAGAGTAGATTGGATCCCAATTCTGGTACATGCAAGACTCTAGAGAACTCGACATGGCGCACAGACTCCCCTTCAACCTCTGGAGCAAATACCACCGACCCTACACCTGCAGAATGGACGACTGTGTTGTTGGCAAGCCGGATAGGGATGGAGAGAGGCTTGTAATTGCGCAACCAGTGTCTGTGGGGCGTCATATGAGAAGTGGCGCCTGTATCTGCGGTCCAGAGGTGGTCAGATGGGGTCTGAGGTGTGGAGGAGGTGGGAGAAGAAGGGGAACTTGCTTTGCCAGCGAACTCCGAGGTAGATGATGCATCAGAGGTGGTAGAAGTGACCTCCTGAGCTGCTTGGGCCTTGCCACCGCGTTTCTTCGCCTTCCTGCGCTCTTCCTGCTTCTGAGCCGCGTCCTTCGAGGCTGTAGCCTTGGCAGAGCGATATCGAGTGCAGGTGTCGACCACATGGCCAGGGAGGTCACAGAACGAGCACACAAGCTGAGAGGCCTGCATGATGACATGACTGGGGGACTGGGAAGTGGATAGGGACGACGACCTGAGCTGCTGCTCGTTGATGAAGGCGGCCTGGAGCTTGTCCTTCGAGATATGGTCGAGGAGTTGAAGGGAGGAGGCAAAGGACTGGTACTCAGCAGGTAGAGCTCGAATCATCGTCATACAGACGAGTTCTTCGTCCAAATCCTTGATGGTGTAGGTGTCTGGGCGAAGATTCTTCACCCTGAGCATGGCAGCATCGATCCTGGTCATGAGGTCGGACAGGGACTCCTCAGGACGCATCTGGATGGAGAAGAACGACTCCCAAGCGTTGAAACGCGCTCCAGGGACCTTTTGGAGGTGCACAGAGGCGAGTTTGGCCCAGATCTTGACAGGGTCGTCCTCAATGGCGTCCAAGTGTGTCTTCTGGTCGTCTGAGAGTGCCAAATAAAGCTCACCAGCTGCCTTGAGCGCCCTGTCCTGCCAATCCGACCTAGCCTTCCTCTCAGCCTCAGTAGGCTTCGAATCATCCACTGCAACAGGCTCCTTCTCATCTCCCTTAACCAATCTCCACAACCCCTTACTCATCAGCCAGGCCCTCATGTCTCCAGACCACTGAGGGTAGTTGCCAGTTTTCAGAGCTGGAAAGCGCGGTCCAGAGGACGTTTGGGAGTCCATAGAGGGCGATAGAGACGTCTAGGAGGGGGTAGAATGCGAGTAGAGACGACAGGAGGCGAGGGAAATGGGCCAGAGGCGAAGAAATGGCTTCAGGGGGCGAAATTTTCAAGATAGGGGCCAGGAAAGACTGATAAGGCGATAGAGAACGGAGTTCTTGACGAATCGGCCTGATTGTTGCACCAGTAGATAGCCACAGACGAGTAGAATCGAATGATATAAGATTTGGAGCGAAGGGACAATGGGAAGGGGCTGGATTGATGCGATGAAGTTTGGATGTAGTGGCCACAGAGGGGCCGGGGCTCATAACCACTTAGTTTGGGAGCTTAACTCGACCAAACAAGGGCCTAGAACGTCAGGACTGCAGACTGAGGTGAGCAACTAGCATAACATTGAAGAATATACACAAGAACATACCTGCAGACTGAGGTGAGCAACTAGAGGTTGCCTAGAGGCCTCAGGCTGCAGGATGAGCGACTCAGGGCGCTTAAACGCGGCAAATGCCGTAGAAAGCGCCCAGGAGCGCAGAAACTGCAAAGTCCAAGTCTACACTATAGTGGGGGCATAAATATGGCCACAGAGGCTTGGGAAAAATCAGGAAAAATGTGAGAAAAATACCAACACTACTGTGGAGTGGGATAGACCATATGTGAGTGATAAAAGGAGTGAAAAATGACCATAACAAATGCAAAATAAGCGGAAAGCATGTGCTCACAGCACTATATTCAACACTCCCCCTTGATGTAGCACATCTTGGAGCTGTGTCACACACTCCCCCTCAACCTAGCATCACTCAAGCCCCATAAGCTTGCGCAAATGAGAGACCTTGACAGGAGCCAAAGCCTTGGTCAAGAGATCTGCTGGCATCTCGGCTGTGGGACAGTACACAGGCTGAACCATGCCTTCACCAACCTTCTCCTTCAGCCAATACAACCGCAAATCGATGTGCTTCACCCTAGAGAACTTCTCCGGGTTTTTGGCAACAGCAATCGCAGAGTTATTGTCCACAAAGATGGTAGAAGGCGAATTGAACTTGTAACCAAGCTCAGTGAGCAGATTACGCATCCACAAGGCCTCCTTCGCAGCTTCCACTGCAGCAACATACTCTGCCTCAGTTGTAGACAGAGTTACCCATGGCTGAAGCTTGCTACTCCAGTTGACTGCGCCAGATCCCATGCAGACAAGGTATCCACCTGTAGAGCGACGAGAATCCGGGTCCATACCAAAGTCTGCATCCGAATAGGTGCAGAAGAGCTCTGGTTTCGAAGAGTCAGGACCATAAGTGAGTTTCAGGTCCATGGTTCCCTTCAAGTACCTGAACAGATGCTTTACAGCAGCCCAGTGTGCTTTGCCAGGATTGGAGTTGAAGCAGGCCAGCTTGGACACAGTGTAGGCGATGTCTGGGCGAGTGGAAGTGGCCAAGTACATGAGTGCGCCCACAGCATTGATGTAGGGGAACTGCTGCATGTATGCGCGCTCAGAGGGTGAGTTGGGGCAGTCAGCCGCACTCAAATGCGTGTTGGGTATCATAGGAGTCAACACAGAGGAGCAATCAGTGAAGCCATATGTTTCAAGCATGTCCACAATGTATTGGCGTTGAGACAGCGAGATACGATGATTTAGAAGGTCCCTGGTGATTTCTATGCCAAGGAGCCACGATGTGAGTCCCAGATCGCGCAGTTTGAAGTGCTTGGAGAGCCAGGCAACCACACGGTCCGATTCTGCCTTGGAAGGCGAAGCAATGGTTATGTCATCTGTGAAGACAGGCATGATGATACTGACATCACCTCTTCTCCAGATAAAGAGAGAGGCATCAGACTGGAGGCGTGTAAATCCCTCTTGCTTGAGCACCTTGCTCAGCTCGAGGTACCAAACGCGTCCGGCCTGCTTGAGTCCATACAAGGACTTCACAAGACGAAGCACTTCACCAGGCTTGCCAAAATGGAATCCGTCAGGTTGCTGCATGTAGATCTCCTCCTCGAGGGTGCCATTAATATAGGCATGGGAGATGTCCACTGAGCGAAGGTCGAGGTCCTCGAGCGCAGCTAGTGCAAGGACTGTGCGTATAGAAGCCATGCGGACTGTAGGAGCAAAGGTCTCGACATAATCGAAACCAGGGCGTTGGGAGAAGCCCTTAGCAACAAGTCGAGCCTTGAGACGTTCAACAGAGCCGTCTGCATTATACTTCTTCGCAAACACCCAACGGCAAGGTATAGCCTTCTTGCCAGGAGGCAGAGGACTAGATACCCAAGTTCCATTCTCCAAGTGCGCATTAATCTCTTCTTGGGCAGCTGCTTGCCATAGATCCCTATCATCTCGCTTCAATGCCTCGCTCATAGAGCGAGGGACAGCTTCTGAATCACCAGAGTGTGCCCTTGCAACATATTCACCGTCTGTATCATCATCCTCTTCATCAGGATCAAGTGAACTGGTCACCTCGTCCTCAGAGTCTTCCTCAGCGTGACTAGGCTCAGCAGGAGCTGGCGAAGCAGAGGCTGGCTCAGGAGTAGATGGCTCCGGAGCTGGAGACGACTCTGGACTAGGACTTGGTTGAACCTTCCACCATTCACCTGGAGGATTTCTGGTACGTCTGGGATAGCGTGCAGCAATGAGATGCCCAGGAGCAGAATCACCTGCTTCTGAGGAGGGGGCAGAAACAGCACCACGACGACGAGGGCGCGGAGGAGCAGCAGAGGGACCAGCCTGTGGCTCAGAGCGCACAGACTGGGGAGGTGCAGGAGGCGCAGGACGAGCCTGAGGGGCTGGTTGGACAGCAGGGCGCACAGAGGGCGCAGGAGTGGATGGTGGTGGAGGAGCTGGGACAGGATCGACTTGGACACCAAGAGGGAGTGCTGGAGGCGCATCTGGACGAGCAGGCGCATTATCCACAGCAGGAGCAGGTTCCTCCCCCTCAAGTCGAGGCTGTGGCAGCATAGGAAGGGTAGGAGGAGGTGGAAGAGCATCTTCATCGAGTCCAGAGTTCAAGATGAGAGGTGTATTGGTTGTGGGAGGGACAGAGCGATAAGAAGGTACAGAGGACCAGTTCTTGAGCCCAGGGAAATACCTCTCGTCAAATACAGCACGTTCAGAGATAACAGTGCGTTTGGTGGCTGGATTGTAGAATTTCCAGCCTTTGTAGTCTGGAGGATAACCAATGAAGATGCACTTCTCCATACGAGAGCCCAGCTGACCTCGTTTGTCCTTCTGCACGTGCACATAGGCCAGGCATCCCCAGATCCGAAGATTAGAGACATCTGGCTTGCGCTTGAACCACACTTCATAGGGAGTAGTGGTGGGCGCAGTAGAGGTGGGTACACGGTTCAGGACGTGAACAAGGGCAGCTAGAGCCTCCCCCCAGCACGACAATGGCAGACCAGCTTCCTGGAGCATGGCAGTGATCCCTTCACCAAGAGTACGATTGTATCGCTCTGCTACACCATTCTGCTGGGGCCTGTTGCGCACTGTGTGACGTCTGGCAATGCCATGGTCGATGCAGTACTGCTCAAACTCCTTCGACATGTATTCCCCACCCTTGTCGTCCTGCAGAGCGGCGATTTTCGTACCTAGCTGAGTCTCTGCATAGGCTTTGAACCGTTTGAAGGCATCAAAGGTCTCAGACTTGGCTTTCATGGGAATCACCACCTTGAAGCGGCCATAGTCGTCGATCCAGGTGCTCCAGTAGCGGTAGCCAGAGTGTGTGCGGACAGGGAGAGGTCCATGGACGTCAGAGTGAATGAGGGCGAGAGGTCGAGTAGTTCTGGAGGTGGAGGAAGGGAATGGAGCTGCGTTGAGCTTGCCAGCAAGGCATGGCTCACAGATAGGATCTGCAGGAGCAGCCGAGTCGAGCTTCAGGCCCAGAACGACACCCTCAGAGATAAGCTTCTTGACACCAGCATGATGGTGGTGGGCAAAGCGACGATGCCAGAGAGACCCATCTAGAGGTAGAGTCGAAGTTGCGCTGACCAGAGCGGATTCTGGAGCAGGGATGACATTGCCAGCAAGGTGGGCAGTGTTGGACGCGTCAATGGGCGCACAGAAGCGAGTGACAGAGTCCTGAATGAAGTCCATGCGCTCACATGAGATATGGACGTTGAAGCGGTGGTTTCTGGCAAGATAGAGCACAGAGAGTAGATTGGATCCCAATTCTGGTACATGCAAGACTCTAGAGAACTCGACATGGCGCACAGACTCCCCTTCAACCTCTGGAGCAAATACCACCGACCCTACACCTGCAGAATGGACGACTGTGTTGTTGGCAAGCCGGATAGGGATGGAGAGAGGCTTGTAATTGCGCAACCAGTGTCTGTGGGGCGTCATATGAGAAGTGGCGCCTGTATCTGCGGTCCAGAGGTGGTCAGATGGGGTCTGAGGTGTGGAGGAGGTGGGAGAAGAAGGGGAACTTGCTTTGCCAGCGAACTCCGAGGTAGATGATGCATCAGAGGTGGTAGAAGTGACCTCCTGAGCTGCTTGGGCCTTGCCACCGCGTTTCTTCGCCTTCCTGCGCTCTTCCTGCTTCTGAGCCGCGTCCTTCGAGGCTGTAGCCTTGGCAGAGCGATATCGAGTGCAGGTGTCGACCACATGGCCAGGGAGGTCACAGAACGAGCACACAAGCTGAGAGGCCTGCATGATGACATGACTGGGGGACTGGGAAGTGGATAGGGACGACGACCTGAGCTGCTGCTCGTTGATGAAGGCGGCCTGGAGCTTGTCCTTCGAGATATGGTCGAGGAGTTGAAGGGAGGAGGCAAAGGACTGGTACTCAGCAGGTAGAGCTCGAATCATCGTCATACAGACGAGTTCTTCGTCCAAATCCTTGATGGTGTAGGTGTCTGGGCGAAGATTCTTCACCCTGAGCATGGCAGCATCGATCCTGGTCATGAGGTCGGACAGGGACTCCTCAGGACGCATCTGGATGGAGAAGAACGACTCCCAAGCGTTGAAACGCGCTCCAGGGACCTTTTGGAGGTGCACAGAGGCGAGTTTGGCCCAGATCTTGACAGGGTCGTCCTCAATGGCGTCCAAGTGTGTCTTCTGGTCGTCTGAGAGTGCCAAATAAAGCTCACCAGCTGCCTTGAGCGCCCTGTCCTGCCAATCCGACCTAGCCTTCCTCTCAGCCTCAGTAGGCTTCGAATCATCCACTGCAACAGGCTCCTTCTCATCTCCCTTAACCAATCTCCACAACCCCTTACTCATCAGCCAGGCCCTCATGTCTCCAGACCACTGAGGGTAGTTGCCAGTTTTCAGAGCTGGAAAGCGCGGTCCAGAGGACGTTTGGGAGTCCATAGAGGGCGATAGAGACGTCTAGGAGGGGGTAGAATGCGAGTAGAGACGACAGGAGGCGAGGGAAATGGGCCAGAGGCGAAGAAATGGCTTCAGGGGGCGAAATTTTCAAGATAGGGGCCAGGAAAGACTGATAAGGCGATAGAGAACGGAGTTCTTGACGAATCGGCCTGATTGTTGCACCAGTAGATAGCCACAGACGAGTAGAATCGAATGATATAAGATTTGGAGCGAAGGGACAATGGGAAGGGGCTGGATTGATGCGATGAAGTTTGGATGTAGTGGCCACAGAGGGGCCGGGGCTCATAACCACTTAGTTTGGGAGCTTAACTCGACCAAACAAGGGCCTAGAACGTCAGGACTGCAGACTGAGGTGAGCAACTAGCATAACATTGAAGAATATACACAAGAACATACCTGCAGACTGAGGTGAGCAACTAGAGGTTGCCTAGAGGCCTCAGGCTGCAGGATGAGCGACTCAGGGCGCTTAAACGCGGCAAATGCCGTAGAAAGCGCCCAGGAGCGCAGAAACTGCAAAGTCCAAGTCTACACTATAGTGGGGGCATAAATATGGCCACAGAGGCTTGGGAAAAATCAGGAAAAATGTGAGAAAAATACCAACACTACTGTGGAGTGGGATAGACCATATGTGAGTGATAAAAGGAGTGAAAAATGACCATAACAAATGCAAAATAAGCGGAAAGCATGTGCTCACAGCACTATATTCAACAGCCACAGCCTCAACTTGAGGAGGAGGAACCTGCTCCTGCTGACGAGAATGCGCCTGCTCGTCCAGATGCGCCTCCAGCACTCCCTCTTGGTGTCCAAGTCGATCCTGTCCCAGCTCCTCCACCACCATCCATTTCTGCGCCCTATGTGTGCCCTGCTGTCCAACCAGCTCCTTAGGCTCGTCCTACACCTCCTGCACCTCCTCAGTCTGTGCGCTCTGAGCCACAGGCTGGTCCCTCTGCTGCTCCTCAGCGCGCTCGTCGTCGTGGTGCTGTTTCTGCCCCCTCCTCAGAAGCAGGTGATTCTGCTCCTTGGCATCTCATTGCTGCACGCTATCCCAAACGTACCAGAAACCCTCCAGGTGAATGGTGAAAGGTTCAACCAAGTCCTAGTCAAGAGTCATCTCCAGCTCCGGAGCTATCTACTCCTGAGCCAGCCTCTGCTTCGCCAGCTTCTGCTGAGCATAGTCATGCCGAGGAGGATTCTGAGGACGAGGGAACTAGTTCACTTGATCCAGATGAAGAGGATGATGATACAGATGGTGAATATGTTGCAAGGGCACACTCTGGTGATTCAGAAGTTGTCCCTCGCTCTATGAGCGAGGCATTGAAGCGAGATAATTGGGATCTATGGCAAGCAGCTGCCCAAGAAGAGATTAATGCACACTTGGAGAATTGAACTTGGGTATCTATACCTTGCCCTTGGGTTTTTGCAAAGAAGCACAACGCAGATGGCTCTATTGATCGTCTCAAGGCTCGACCTGTTCCTAAGGCCTTCTCCCAATGTCCTGGCTTCAATTATGTCGAGACCTTTGCTCCTACAGTCCGCATGGCTTCTATACGCACAGTCCTTGCACTAGCTGCACTCGAGGACCTCGACCTACGCTCTGTGGACATCTCCCATGCCTATATCAACGGTACCCTCGAGGAGGAGATTTACATGCAGCAACCTGACGGATTCCATTTTGGCAAGCCTGGTGAAGTGCTACGTCTTGTGAAGTCCTTGTATGGACTCAAGCAGGCTGGACGCGTTTGGTACCCCGAGCTGAGCAAGGTGCTCAAGCAAGGGGGATTTACACGCCTCCAGTCTGATGCCTCTCTCTTTATCTGGAGAAGAGGTGATGTCAGTATCATAATACCTGTCTTCACAGACGACATAACCACTGCTTCGCCTTCTAAGGCAGAATCCGACCGTGTGGTTTCCTGGCTCTTCAAGCACTTCAAACTGCGCGATCTGTGACCCACTTTATGGCTCCTTGGCATAGAAATCATCAGGGACCTCTAAATCATCGTATCTCGCTGTCTCAATGCAAGTACATTGTGGACATGCTTGAGACATCAGTCCGCATGGCTTCTATACGCACTGTCCTTGCACTAGTTGCACTCGAGGACCTCGGCCTTCGCTCTGTGGACATCTCCCATGCCTATATCAATGGCACCCTCGAGGAGGAGATCTACATGCAGCAACCTGACGGATTCCATTTTGGCAAGCCTGGTCTGAATCATTGTATCTCGCTGTCTCAACGCCAATACATTGTGGGACATGCTTGAGACATATGGTTTCTCTGATTGCTCCTCTGTGTTGACTCCTGTGATACCCAACACGCATCTCAGTGCTGCTGACTGCCCCAACTCTCCCTCTGAGCACACATACAAGCCGTTCCCCTACATCAATTCATGTACTTGGCCACTTCCACTCGTCCGGATAATGCCTACATGGTGTCCAAGCTGGCCTGCTTCAACTCCAATCCTGTTCCGGTGCTTGAAGGGAGCTATGGACCTGAAACTCACTTATGGTCCTGACTCGTCGAAGCCAGAGCTGTTCTGCACACAGCCTCCTTGGCAGCTTCCACTCCAGCAACGTACTCTGCCTCAGTGGTAGACAGAGTAACCCATGGCTGCAGCTTGCTACTCCAGTTGACTACGCCAGATCCCATGCAGACAAGGTATCCACCTGTTAAACGACAAGAATCCGGGTCCACACCAAAGTCTGCGTCTGAATAGGTGGATGCATAATCTGCTTGGTTACAAGTTCAAGTCGCCTTCTACCATCTTTGTGGACAACAACTCTGCGATTGCTGTTGCCAAAAACTCGGATAAGTTCTCTAGGGTTACGCACATCGATTTGCGATTGTATTGGCTGAAGGAGAAGGTTGGTGAAGGCATGGTTCAACCTGTGTACTGTCCCACAGCCGAGATGCCAGCAGATCTCTTGACCAAGGCTTTGCCTCCTGTCAAGGTCTCTCATTTGCGCAAGCTTATGGGGCTAGAGTGATGCTAGGTTGAGGGGGAGTGTCTGACACAGCTCCAAGATGTGCTACATCAAGGGGGAGTGTTGACCAGTGGCCACTGTGTTCTGCTAACTTGTATCCACAAGTCTTATATGAGTTTATGGTGCTCCAGGGGTCTTTGGCGAGCAGACTATGCATTGCAAAACATATATTGTCATTATTATCCTAATACCCTATATGGAGCTCACATTCCAACTCAGCTATCTCTACTGTTCCCCTACAAGAATGTAGCTGTCCTAGTGCATCAGACCAGATGTACCAGGTCTTGTGTGGGTTAAAATCATTGGTGAAGCTACGAGCATAGGATAGGTTGACTTTCCGAGGAGAATGTGTCTAGGAGAGCAGAATAGAAAGCAAAAATTGTTGTCCAACTGTTCAATGACAAATATATGCTGAAAGTCATAGGAGTACTTGGGAAGTCGTAGTGCAATATGTGATTGGTTTAAAGACACACAACATTCATACCAGGTATGTCTTGAACACAGTGACTTCTTACACTGAAGCTAAAGTCACCCATGTGCTTATATTGATTGGTGAAGCTGACCTGATAGTGAATAACAGAGCACATCTCTCAAAGTAGGCATGAACAAAATGTAGCAAATACACTGAATGCTTATTACTACTCCACAGAATAACCTACGGCTAAGAATACATGCTCACATGTGCCTACAGTGTCTTGAGCCCATCTTTCAGGCATCTTTGATTATTCAAGTTTATATGTTTCTCCAAACTCAAAGACTCTTTCTCTTATGGAAAAATATGTTTCACACAGTGATACAGTAACACAGCCTTCCTTGCCATGGACGTGGTTTCACACTCGATTTGTGCAGCAGGATAGTTGCTGGACAACTCTGTGCTTCTATCTGACATCTGTAGAACATTTCAACATACAGTTGTTCTAAGACATACAGTAGCGGGAAAAAGTTCTGCAACATCCTTATATGGAAGGTGCACTTTGTACGCTTTCGTTGTGATTTCGGGCAGCGTCGATGTACGTAAAACCACCAAAATATTTACTGTAGGAGTAGTTGATATATACTGTAATGCTGCGTAAAACCGTCCAAGATGAATGAGGGTACATTGAGATATACAACACATACAAAAACTACCATAAATCCTGTAGTTGGACAAATATTACCCTCTAAATCACGCAGGGAACAATAGTTCTATAGCATATCGCAAGGACAAGATGCTCCTATACATGGTGGAAGAGCACCTGCACAATTTCATTCCAAAATCAATGTCTTAGGTGGATTAATTTGTGCATCTGTGGTTGGCCTGAAAGCTCTCTTGTGTCTAGAAATTGTACATGGACATGCAGATTCTCAGTTTATATCTCATAATTATCTTGGCATCTATAGTAGCCTGTATTAATGTTTATGGATCCAATTTGCCTGGTTCCCAAATTTTAACGAGCATGTAGTGATTTCTAACGTAAAGACAGTATATTTTGAGCCAACCTCTCAAGCCACCTTCTCAGCGGAATCATCCAATCACATCAGGGTTGTGTCAAGGAGTACTTGAGCATTATTATCAGCTACAGACCTACTGTTTCCTGCTTGATTCAGAGGGTAATATTTGTCCAACTGCAGGATTTATGGTAGTTGTTGTATGTGTTGTATATCTCAATGTACCCTCATTCATCTTGGGCAGGTTTTACGCAGCATTACAGTATACATCAACTACTCCTACAGTAGATATTTTGGTGATTTTACGTACATTGACGCTGCCCGAAATCACAACGAAAGCGTACAAAGTGCACCTTCCATATAAGGATGTTGCAGGACTTTTTGCCGCTACTGTATAAGGAGCTACACCAATACCATGTTGCATCAATTTTGTGGCCACAATCAAAATTTTCAAACATAAGCACCCATAATTGTGGCCTTATTGGAACACTACCTGTTGAATATAGTGCTGTGAGCACATGCTTTCCGCCCATTTTGCATTTATTATGGTCATTTTCACTCCTTTTATCACTCACATATAGTCTATCCCACTCCACAGTAGTGTTAGTATTTTTCTCGTATTTATTCCTGATTTTTCTCAAATCTCTGTGGCCATATTTGGACTTTGCAGTTTCTGCGTCCCTGGGCGCTTTGTACAGCATTTGCCGCGTTTAAGCGCCCTGAGTCACTCATCCTGCGGTCTGAGGCCACTAGGCAACCTCTAGTTGCTCATCTCAGTTTGCAGGTGTGTTGTTTTGTATACTCCTCAATGTTATCCTAGTTGCTCATCTCAGTCTGCAGTCCTGACGTCCTAGGCCCTTGTTTGGTTGATTTAAGCTCCCAAACTAAGTCTACCACCTGACCACACTCTATATTAGACATGCAGATGAGTAGATTCATGATTTCATCACTCCCTAAATCATATCTAAACAAAATTGTTATTGGCCAATCAGTGGTCACTGTTAATTTGATTGGCCATAACAGTTGTGCAAATAATTACATAAGCACTTGAATAAGTTTCCATGATTGATATGTGATTGCATTCCCCATTATGGTAGATAGCTAGCTCTTTTCATTCTATTACATGTACTTGACTGGACCAGTCTTGAGCCAATTGCATTCAACATGTGCTAACCTTGGCTAAGGGGTTCACGATTCCTGAGGTACAAAGAAGAATCGTTCCAGTGCAAGCTAGCACTTTGGACAACCGCGAGATGTAACGCTGTCGCGGGATACCTAGGATCTCGGAGAGATGAGCAAGAGGGCAACTAACTAACCCCCACCCAACTCAGCTAGCAGAAGAGCTAGCGTAGATAGCAGAATCTGGGGAGACTAGGAACTTTCCTACTGAGGGTTGCCGGACTATCTGGGTCGGGCTAGCTCAGGTGTTCGTAATGTTGAGGGAATGAGAAGTTAGCTTTACAGGGGCCACAAGCTTGTATGAGATGTGTGGGTTTTGAATAGAAGTCGCAGAAGGGGGCTAGATGCTAACCTAGCCAAGTTCAAATGGAGGGGAAGCCGAGGTTCTGTGGTTGCCGTACTAACAGGAGCTTCAGACCTTTCTTTATGCAATAGCGGCACACTCTAGTTCGGGCCTAACGCAGCTGCCTTGACGGTGCCTTTGAGGAAAGTACGGTTTCTACTTATGAACCGACCAGCTTTCCAGGCTATAACGTGCAAGCGCAACATGCAATTACGACGCGACACTCAGAAGTTTGCTATACAAAGAGATGGAATTAAAGCAGTCTTGGGAGTGGGCAAGCAGATGACTGAGGCTCAAGGAGAGGCTATCAAAGCCTGCTCAGGGAGCTGCTAAAGAGAATGGGATTTCTCGGGGCTTTCTTGAGACGTAGCGGTGTCTGCCCTTTTGAGTGACTTTCCCTCTCTTTATATACTAGTCTCACAGGCCGTTCCCAATTCTACAGTACATGAAGAAGTGTCTAGGCTATGTTAAGGAGTGTCCTAGCCTGTTCCAGACAGAGCCCAGAACTGGAGGGCCGGATTGTGAATTTGAGATATAGAATCTAGGATTGTAATCTAGGCAAGCCCAGATTTGCAAGGGCTGTGAGGCTAGGAGTAGGCTAGGTCCGGTATGTGAGTCTAGGCCTTGAATTTCAAATAGTCTAGGCTCAAACTTTTATTCCGGGGTGCTAATGATAGTCAGCCTAATTCGTTGCTTTCATGATGCACCGTACTCGTGTCATTATGACTTGATGTCAAACACTTTTGACGCGCGACAACGCGAGTGGTTCCTCAGCGTCTAATTCTGCCAATACAGTGGGTAACAAATTCATTAGCATTTGCATGTAGTTGGGCGCTTTTTTGATGTCAAACAGTTTTCGATTTTTGGAGAAGCCAGCACACATTCAATGTACACAAAAACTACAGCCATGTACCCCCTGATGTGACACCACCCCCTGGTGCGACGCCTGCCTGGTATGGTAAGTGGGTAAAGCTGCATTCACGCTCTCGCTGCAGGAATCACTCGTGGATTTTGGTATCAATAGAACTGTCTGTGATTCTTTACATGATGAGCGGAAAATATTCAGAGTCCTAGCTACAAAATCCCCAATTTCCGCCATAACTGCATTTTAGTCGGGCGGGTACAGGCGTCCAATGAGCGCCAACACGTCAGCGAGTACCAAATACAGAAGAGCGCTGCCGTAAAAGGCAGGCATCGCACCAGGGGGTGGTGTCGCATCAGGGGGTACATGACTGTACATCAAATTATAGCCCTTGAGAAGACCTTTCGAATGATCCAACTTTTATATCAAAAGGTGGAGATTTGAGGAAGTTATGAGCTGGATGGCTTTGAATGACGACCTGAGATTTCAAACTCCGCTTCAAAGTGTTATAGGCACTTTGTAAGCAGCTGAAGCATGTATTATTACATACTGTACATGTATTTGAAGTAAGCCCATATTATAAGTTGTAGTATCGGACATGGTGTCATGTGTGGCATGATGCATGGCATGATTCCCGACATAATTCCTGGCATGATTCCTGACATGATTCCTTGAAAGACAAGGATGACATATGAATTCAAAATTAGCCCACTGGCCATGTACTTACAGCGCTTTTGGGAAATAATGAGAAAGTCGACTTTTTTCGCGATTTCCCAATAAGGTATATCCTATAACGGGAAGCCAGGGACAATGCGGTGTGTTCGCCTCCGGCGATGCATACTTTTAGAGAATTTGTTGTATACACTAGAGTCCGTCCTAGACCACTCATATAGCTTATAGATTGTATTCCCATGTGCAAAACTATCTTTGAAACCATCATATTTCTTCTATATCGTCAAGCCAATGAGCGGCCGAGGCAGCCGTGGAGAATATATATGGCTATCCGAGCACCCAAATATCAGCCCTCCGACTCATGCTTTGACAGCACTGCTGTCGCAGTGAATAAAAAGAATGCTACTTTGAATATTCAAAACATAATAATCTAACAATAAATGTGAAAGAGATCAGTCATACAGGCAGGATAAAGAACGGTGCCCTGCTGGAGTCGAACACACCGCATTCTCCCTAGCTTCCCGTTATAGGATATACCTTATTGGGAAATCGCGAAAAAAGTCGACTTTCTCATTATTTCCCAAAAGCGCTGTAATGCTCTATACATGTCAGCAGGTATGTAGGTGGCCAAGAATTGATGAGATCAATAGAACAATTCTGGTTAAACTACGGTTTGATACAAATACATGGAGAAAAACTGAAAATATTACCAAACCAGTTTAGAAAAAGTAATAGGCTTTGATTACAATGATTAGAGCCATATATCCTGGCCCTATATAGTATACCAATAAGCTGGAAAAGAAATTGTGATGGTATGTTTGGTAGCAAACAAGATATGATTTTTTTTCCCTTTTTCTCCTGACCAAATATGTGTATAATTCGAGGTTGGTACCTATTTATGGCTTCATATATGTATCTCATGAGCATTATAGTACATCAGAGGGCATGACGTAATATATTCTGATTTTTCCGAATTTCATTAATCCACTTTCAGCCTTGAAAGAAAGATGCAAAAAGTGGCACGTACAGGATTGGAACCGGTGACCTTTGGATTTCCACACTTGAAACATAGTAACCATGCACAAATAGAGCCCGGCCCACCTACTAAGAGGATATCATGAGAATTTGGAAACTGGCGCTGTCCGGACAGCACCAGTTTTCAAAATGGCGTCATTAGCAATGTGTCAGCACATTTATAACCTATGATATAAAAATATTTAAATACATGAAAATATATTTGAAAATGGATGTTGGGGGGCTTTCTACTGTAAGAATGAATGCTAGGAGGCTCATTAGAGTATGTAATGATGGGTAAGACTTACTTACTATACTTTGTATAGGTTGTATGCCGGTAAGTAGAGAAATTTGATAACATAACTGTTAAGTGATTGATGGGTAAGTAGATGTGTTTGCTGTGTAAATATGAGTATATATGGGATGAATAGGGGTAAGAAAGCGGTAAGTAGGTTTACTTACTTCAGTAACAACATTAACAAACTTTATACTTACTGATAGTTGAAAAATTGAAAAATTGCATCAGTGCAGAGAACATCAAGAGTAGGTTTGATAGATGTTACTAAATTGCCTAAAGGAGTAACACAGCATGTTGTGTGCGTTTATGGGCGCTTATTGTGACAATTGACTCGTTTTGATGTAGATCACATGACATCAATATATTTTGATGGAAAATGGATATATATGTCATCTGGACCGGATTCTCCTCAGAATTCTGAATCTGAGCTCAGAATTTTGATGGGCGAAGTATTTCAAAAGATATGAAGGAAGTATTCACAAAAGTTGAAAGTTTGAATGCTTTCAGTAATATCTGGAGTATTTTAAAAGCCGTTACAGCGGTAATAAATGTGACTTACTGCAATAACAAAAGTAAGAAAAGTTTGCTTACTCAAATTTTAAATTTCAAAAACTTTGGTAAAACACTACAATAACTATATCAATGTGTTTATTAAAGTTAACTAGAGTCACAAACTTTGATTTGCTGCAAATAAGAAACACTTCCATATTTATAGTTTTCCATTGCTTCAATGACTGTTAAAGCTAATAAACATTATTAAATTGCCTAAAAAGGCAATTCTCTCATTTCTTATTTTTTGAGTGCTGATTTTGATATTTTGCTTCCTTTAAATAACATAACATGATATCAATATATTTTGATGTTAAAATTAATCCATGCCTTGCTGGGATTGTATTTTAACTAGAGCTCTGAATATGATCTCAAAATTTCAATATCTTCTGTGGTTAAAAAAATATAGAGAAAATATTAGTGCTGTTTTACATAATCTTTGAACTTTGGTTGGTATCACAAAGTAATGTAAGTATGTTGGACTTTGTTCTATTCAAAATATTGCTTTGTCAAATCAAATACCTTTTACAGCAACAAAAATGATTTTGTAGTGTGACTAATTCCTAATGTTAATGTATTACGTTTTTATTTAGATTTTGTGTGTATTAATTCAAAAGAGTGTTAGCAAATGCTCATTTGATAAATAACAACTCATATAACCATCATAACTTATTATATATATTGGTATATCTCAATAGCCTCAGGAATCGTGATCTGCCGCTTGCTGACCTTGCTAACCACAAGTATATGTTATTCTGACAAATATAAAGTTACTTACAAAGCTGGTATAAATTGAAGTAGGAATGAATGTCAAGTATTACTTCAGAGAGGAATAGTTGTGTATAACAAAGCAACCATATAAAATTTTGATAGTCATTTAAGTCATTCACAATTCCTGAGGTACAAAGAAGAATTGTTCTAGTACAAGCTGGCACTGGGAGCAACTGGGACATGTAACACAAATAGTTCCTTAGTGTTCAATTCTACCAATACAGCGGTGACACGCTCAACACACTCCACGCTTTCCCCAGAACTCTTTCAGCTTCTTTTCGACTTCTTAGAAGCCGCCGGCATAGCCCTACACGGATTCGGGCACGTCCGAGCGCTCGTAGTTGGCCTTGGTCGAAGTATCAAACCTCGGCCAATGCTGTCTCCCTCAGCGTCCGTTCTCCCGACTCCCTTACCGCTTTGGTCATCCCGCCTGTATGCACTGCCTTCCCGCCCTCCTTCCCATCTCAGTCGACAGCCGACTCCTGCACGAGGCTTTTTACGTTAACCCGGCCAACACTTCCGCACCATCGACTTTGGCATTGGCTGCTCGGCTCCCTCGGCCTTGCGTTTCCTCGGACCCGTCCTCGGGTGCACTGCGCCCATGCGCTGCTAGCCTTGAGGCTTGCACCCCCGATGTCGCTGAGTTGCTCTGTCACCTCTCTTCGTGTTCATTATTATTCTCACCTCTCTCCATCCCTCATCCTATTCGTCCTTGCCTTCCACTTGCCCGACTCCATCGCACTTTTAGGACATTTTCTTAGTAACCTCCCTTGCTGGTTGCTCTCTCAGCCCTCCCTTGACGTGTTTCACCCGACTTTCCTTGACATATTTTTCGTTACATGCTCGGCTCCTTGCCTTACTCATTCTTGTTCCTCGGCCGAAAGCCTTACCTTTGTTGTTTCGTCGTTTCCTTCTCTGCTGGACTTATACATACGGACATTGGTCTCGGACACGTATAAATAGGGCATGTATGCGTAGAGTAGCAACAAGCAATCTACCCTGCACAGTTCACCTTCAAACTTCGCGCTCTCAGCTTGACTTCACTGTGTCCGACTCCCCTCAGCGTCCCTCTGCGTTACTTGCAAATATCCTGCGTCTGTGTTGCGTCCTTTGCGTTTATCATTGTCCCTTTGCATCTGTACCCATTTACCCATCTTCCACAGTGTTCTTGCTTGGCTCGGGCCTACCTTAGACGACGGGATTAGTTGTCCGAGAGGTTCGGCCAAGGTCTTGTTGCGTTGCAGGCGGTGTTGCACGAGTATTAGTAGGACGTATACGAGTAGCTCTGGCTGCTCGGCCCTGCTGTTGATCTTCCAGTTGCTCGGCCTCGGATCACTCTGTGTTGCACTTCCCTTAAGCTTGTCTTAAGGTCGGACGAATATCCATACCTAGTGTTGCGGCGTTGTCGGTCAGGCTTGGGACTCAGAGACCCTCGCATTTCTCGTACACCTCCTCGCTCTCAGCCGAGCAACGTTATCGCTCATCTATTGAGGTTAGGTGGTTTGGTAGGTTTGTCCTTTGTCTGAGCGCGGCTTGATGTCTCAGCGGTGTAACGCCATTACTTTGTAATGTGTTAGTTACATGCATAAGACTTGTTACTAGACTTCACCGACTTAACAGAGGTATTCGACATCACCTACGCTCAAGATAGTACTGAGGCTATGCACGATTACGCAGTATGACACGCTTACTCCGCAAGCCCCACAAGCCCCACAGCCGCATCAGCTTGACCTATGAGTCGTTCGGAGCCTATGACACAGTAGTGGAGTCAGTCTCCACAAGCTTTACTGCATAGTGGATACCACACTCCACGCATCGGAGCATATTGCACAGTCAGTCCCCGCTTACCCCGCAGTCTCCACTCAGTTATGTGACTCATACCGACTGTGCATTACGCAGTCATGGCCATTTTAGATACAGCTCCACGAGATCCGATTAGTAGATACATGACCTCCTGTACATATAAATAGAGGGGCACTTTCACCCCAAGAATGCATGCAACCTTTACCAATCTAGTCAAGTAGGAAACAGTCAGTCGTACGTTAACGCATATAGCTTAGGTGTAACTCCACGAGCGGGTTAGCCTTTCAGAACTCCTTGGTTGACTTGGTAGCTATCACGTAAGTAGGCACTCATCAGGCGCACAAGAGCTGCGAAGGGAGCTGTCTATTACGCTGCTAGTATCAAGATACTTGTGAGGATTCAGCTGTATTCGATTTCGTACCAAGTATCGTATTCGTATTAGTCTAGGTCAGTCAAGGATAGGTTATTCTCTTACTTCTTACTTCTTACTCTCTCACTCTACTCTCTACTCTCTCAACTCCAACTCACCATCCTATAGTCTATAAGTTCCTGTCTAACAATCTTTCATTCCCCAACACGAACGACCAGGATAGATCGACCTAACGTCTGGTCCATTGACTCTCGGCAGAACGAGATAAGGCTTGTGTATCGTAGACTGTACTCTGACCTTCGTGTCTGACACTTATCGCGTCTTAGTCTTCTTACGTATCCCAGGCCGCTGCACTTGCTATCTCATTTTCTGATCTCGACAGCGGGTAACAGATTCATGAGCTTTTGCTTGTAGTTGAATGCTTTTTTGATGTCAAACAGTTTTCAATTTTTGCAGATGCCATAACATATTCAATCCACGCAGAAACTATACCAGATTGTAGTCCTGGAGAAGGCCTTTTGAATGATTCAACTTTCATATCAAAGAGTGGAGATTTGAAAAAGTTATAAGTTGGATGGCTTTGGATAACAACTTGAAGTTTCAAACTCTGCTTCAAAATATTATAGGCACTTTGTGTATTTTATTTATTATCATAGCAATATATTTCTTATCTTATTATATTTTTATTAATTTAATCAATTTTATTTATTTTACACTTATAATTAGTAAAGAATAATGTTTCGTTTATTACAAATTGTATGTCTGTTTGAAGTATTCATACTATAAGACATGGTAACAGACATGGTGTCATACATAGCATGCATGATTTCTCGAAAAATGAGAATGTCATATGAATTCAAAATTAGCCCAATAGCTATATAATTAATGTTTTAAGCATGTCAGTAGGTGTGTAGGTGGTCAGAAATTCGATAGAGCAGTTCTCTGGCTAGACTACAGTTTGATACAAAATGAGCTGAAAATATGGCCAGACCAGTTTAGAACAAGCAATAGAATTTGATGACAATGATCAGAGTCATGTATCCTGGCCCTATAGGATACTGTACTATTACAACTGTAACAGGGGTCATGGGTCACAAAGAGGCCTCAAATGTTGTTAGAAAACACAACTTTCTCTGTGTTCATTTTTCTTGGCCTGCAGCTAACGAACATGCCTCTAAGTACCTATGCAGCCATGTTGTCATCGTTGTTTTCAGAGCCCAAATTGCATCATCATGAGATCATTGCCATCAGAGTTGTTGACGTTCCAGGTAGTGTCTTCATCCTCTTCGACTGGTTTACAATTTCTGAGGAACGAAGTAAATTGTTCCAGTGTGCGCCAGCACATTGTGCCCTTGTGAGATGCAACGCAATCTGTCCCCTAAGCGTGGGAACCTAAGTTTGTATAGACACTAGTAATGCTACACTGCGTATCTGCCAATATTTTCCCGCCGGAAAAATGCGAAGAAGATGGAACATAAAAGGTAGGATAGTTCTCACACTTTCCACGCGAAAAAATGAGTCGCAAAACAATAGTTTTTCGCGAGCCTTTCGTTGCGCGCAAAGTGCACGGTGAAATGCTTCCTTTGGTAGTCTATTTGGCCGAACATTTTCTCTACAGTACTAAGAACGCTTTGTATGCTACTTTTTTGTCCAACAAAATATGACATCGTTTGCCCCTAAAAAGGGAACCTGATCACCGACATTTTTCCGCGCTGCAATAGTGCCTTTTTTCGCTCGTGCGCATGTACCTTTTGTTTTCCAGAAATATGACAGCGAAAATGTGTGGTTTGTCCTTGTATTTTCTCGACGAGATTAGGAGACATTTTAGCTGCCATTTTGACGTCGCCCAAAGGTTTGTCGCAAGTGATACATTTTTCCCTTCCTTTGCCCGTCCGTTTTGTTAAGAGACGAAGGCTCCATTTAATCACTCATTTTGTCGCAGCTTTTTTGTCGAGAATTCGAAGGCTCAAAGAATTGCAACGGTGAGCTCGAGAAATTGCAACGGTGAGCTCGAACGTTCAAGGATTCGGCGTACAGGATTTCGACGTTGAGATCGTTGAGATATGAAAAACATAAACGATGATTTGATTATTGTGAAGTAACCTAGAATACAGACATTCTGGCGTCGAAAAGAAGGAAAGAAGGAAGGAAAGAATTATACCATGCAGGGCTTAAGTGTCTACGATTCAGAATCAGACGATACTAACGCACGGCGAGTGATGCGGCGGGAAGGGCCAGCCTTTTTGAATGGGACAATCCTCGCCGTGTTGAGGGGCTTCTCTTGCATGTCTTTATGTAACCTGTAGAACGGGATTAGTTCTTGCACGATGGCTCCAGCAGAGAAAGACGACGGAGACGACGTACTGTTCAAGATGCGGTGGGATGCTTAAGTCGGCGTCCTCATCGCGGACATCCAGGTCCTCCCTATCGTCGGAGTCCAGGGCGGCCAGCCACTTCTCGTCGTAGCAGTTCCTCGGAAGCCCCTTGACGGGTTTCTTGGAGGAAATCTGATCGCCGACTATGCGAGGACGTGGGAACAGTCCACCTGAAATATTACCCTGCGCGTCGAACTTGTCGTTTATATTGAGAGTGTCGCAAAGATAGTAGACCGTCTCTAATCCTCGGGAACGCCAGACCAGCTTGCGTGACTTAGCTTTCGGGACGTTATCATCATCAATGAAGACATCATCGTCGCTGTGAGATCCGGGTCCAGCCTCTTTCATGACGGGGACCAAGTGCGCTATCTCCTCATGCCTCTCGGCACACCTCACCCGACGTGTACCCAGCTTATACAGACGTCAGCAAGGATCGATAGGAGGGGGGATCGAAAGGAATTCTGAAAACCCACCTCCTTAACCCTACTACGTTCCCTCTGGCGGAGGTTCTCCTTCGTCAATTTCGCACGATCCGCGGCAGGAAGCTGATTGCGGATAATCTTGAGGTGAGCTTTCTTCATACCTACGATCTGCCCCTGGAATAGAGTCATGACCTTCTTGACGTCTATACACCGAGCGTTTTTGATTTGGACATATTCCTTGGCGAAAAGTCGACTGCAGCGTGTATTCCAGACAGAGGTATGGGGAGAGGTGACGTCAACGAGGAGGGGGTGAGTCTTATACGTTGCCCGGTCGAAGGATGGGCCGATTTGTTTGATGAGAGTAGACTCGTATCTTTGTACAGTGGCAGGATCCGGTAAGAGGAAGGGGGCCTCGCTATGTGCACGGCACATCCACGTCTGAGCTGTCTCCCGAAGATGTTCCTTATGACAAGTCAGCATGCGCGCGAAAGAAGTGTACGTGTTTCCCTCACCCTCAGTCTATTCTCTGCCTCTCCACGGCTCTTGACCTTCATTCGATCTTTGACTCCTGCTGGCTCGTCTTCGTCCGATGATGATGCCCACCCTGGCTCAGACTCGGGGTCTTTGAGCTTCCTTCGGCCTCTCTTGGTAGCCTTAGTGGTAGGTCTAGTGCGACGCGGGGGCGGGGGCGGGGGCGGGGCCGCAGGCGAGGGCGGATGAGCGAAATATACTTGCATGCCACGGAAAGCTTTGGCCATGTCTCTTCCCTTCACATGTTCGTCCTTCAACACGCTTGAGTTGTCTTGTCATAACAAAGATAGAGAGCGTCTTACCGGTTCTGCATCCCACGCGGCGATTGCAGAGTCCTATCAGAATATGAGAAAGAAGCCATAGTATACGTTCATTCGTCACTTACCATCGTATTCCTCTTCTTGGGTACTTCAGTTCGCTGTAGATGATCTTCATCATCTAACGACAGGCGAGAATTAGAACGGAAGCGCGAAGGGGAAAGGAAAAATTACCAGGCCAATGTACACGTTTCTCGTTGTCGACACGTTTCTCGTTGTCGACACGTTTCTCGTTGTCGATACGTTTCTCGTTGTTAGCAATGGCTCCCGCCAGGTTGCGAGGTTCGCCATTTTTCGCCCAATTTGTATCTCGAGGGAAGAATTCCAGCGGTTCGTCGCGTTTTTTACCCTTGTCTTGACCAGCACCATGCGGGGCATGATTCTCGGTGGTGGGCGGAGGCTGAGGAAAGGAAGGCCCTGCTTTCAACGTTCGTTGGTCTTCTTGATCGGCCTGGTCCATCGAAACATCTTCTGTGAACAGTGAGCTCTAATCCTTCCGCAAAGAGTCCATTACTTACCCTCATCTTGCCTCACATCAGATTTCCTTCCTTGCTCTGGACCGGCCTCTTCCATCGCCTTCATCTTCTCCTCTTCCATCGCTTTCATCTTCTCCTCTTCCATCGCCTTCATCTTCTCCTCTTCCATCGCTTTCATCTTCTCCTCTTCCATCGCTTTCATCTTCTCCTCTTCCGCCGCTTTTGCCTTCTCCTGAAGCACCTGTACCTTAGCAAGCTTCCATTCTAAATCTCTAGGCCTGCTTGTGTAGGTCCTCTGCTTCTTTGTTGTGCTAGGAAGAGGTACTTCCTGATCTTCGTCCGCGTTGGGAAGATCTCTCTTGAAACCGCGCGGCAAGCACTGCCAGAAACGGGAATCAAAGTTGGATCAAAAAGCCGACTACAATGTGCAGCGCACCTCTTTATCGATAGCTTCGGCCAACTGTTTCTCTTGCTGATTGATTGCTGCTGTCCGTAGCGGGATCTGATGCGTCAGCGGAATCTGTACGCTAAACGCGAATGGATCCCGGTAATCTATAATGCGGGGGGGTGCCTGTAGTTGTATTCATATCCGTTTAGAAAGAAGCATGTTTGCAGAATGGCATAACGCACTAATTGTATCGGTGCATAGGCAGCGCCAAAATCACAGCCTGGCGGCGTCGTATCACGAGGCGGAGGGGCAGGGCCACCTTGTTGCGGCGGCGGAGGGGGAGGGCCACCTTGTTGCGGCGGCGGCGGAGGAGGGCCACCTTGTTGCGGCGGCGGCGGCGGAGGGCCACCTTGTTGCGGCGGAAGTGGGACGTGACCCTTTGGAAAACCGCCGGGCATTTCTTCTAGATGAATTCATGAGTACATCGCCGCAGCGAGTCGGTCGCTCGCACTCACTATTGTCCATGTCGGGAGAGTGAAGCTCGACTTCTGGCGGGGATTCGAATGGCGCAGATGGTAGTGGTAGATGGAAGCTCGTACTGAGTATATTCTCCTCTGTGGAGAGAATGGATACTCGGATGCGGGACTTTGAATCTTTGTTTCTTTTATAAGATGTGATAAGTCCATCGTCCCGTTGTATACAAAGCGAGGGCGCACCGATCTTCCGACCTTTCCGACTGCAGTTCCCACTAATGGATATCTCATCGCTAGTGAGATGTGAGCGCCATTACCTTCACATTCTTCATAGAGGGCTGATAGAGGTGGGGTGCAAGACGAACTGAGGGTTGAGGTGAGAGGCGAAGAGATTTTGCAGGATATGATGTACAAAGACTCCTGATATTGCGGCGGATTAGTGTATGGTATCAAGGAAGGATTTATATGAGGCATTGGCGAAACGGTGGAAAATGAGGAAGAATGAGAAGCTCAGACGATGGAGGTCGCTGTCAGAGAGCGCGTTAGCGTCTTTTTAGACGCGCATTGTTATCTTATCTACTTGAAGGTTGTTCTTGCTAATGCTATCGAAAGATGAGGACGTCATCGCTTCATCACCTAGCGAGGCCTCATTGTTAATATTAGGAAATACGGGACAAGCAATACGCAGTACAAGCGAGAGAGCGCCGTTCAAACGGCTCAGTACGTTTAGGCGTGAAAAAGCCAACTTCTAGGATTCAACGCTACGCGTAAGTGAAGGCGCAGGGGAGCAAAGCACAGAGGCAGCTAACAAGTGGTCGCTCTCCCACCCATCTAAACACGTCGTTAATCCAAGCAAACCCCACCCTGTAATGCATGATTATGTGTACTGATTCTCCTTAGAAATACATGACTTACCCTGTAGTGCGGTCTGATGTGGACAGCCTTCTCCGAAACATTTGCTACCGGGACTGGATTGATCGTACAGTGGCATACTATGTCCTTGACATCAATGAGGGTAGTATGCTCGCTCTTCTTCCTGTAGAAAAGGCGACCAATATCTCCGAGGGCATCCGCGCGACCTTCAGCCAGATAAAAGTCGTGCTTCTTATCCTCCTTCGTAAGCTCCCTATAATGGCGGACTGCTACGTGCACTCGGAATCCTTTCCCTTCGTCGCGCTGTCGAATCAGAAAAAGGACTGGTGAGTTCGGGGCGGAACAACGAGGACGGAGAGCAGAACGAGGGACTAGCTTCAAGCTATCACCTGTACTGGGTTGGGCTAACACACACGCCTGCGTGCAATAAACAAAAGGCTCTCCTGATACCGTTCCTTGACTAACCTAACCTTTACTGCTGAGGATCGTTGGACCAGACGTTAGGTCGAACTACCCCAGTCGTTCGTTGGGGGAGAAGAAGGTACGTTCAGGCAGAGATAGCTGACTGAGATTTACGATTCGGCTCGAAAACGATTACCCACAACTGGCTTCAGTGGCTAGCACTAACAGCGAGTAGTAGTAGTATCCAGATAGCTCGGACGACCTGCGCTTCGACTAACAAGAAATCACGATCCCCTTCACAGCTCGTGTGTGCCTGCTGGATGTGATTCTCTTGCTCGATTGACAGAACTTGACAGCAGTGACAGTGTAGGCGTTCGGTACCTACCAATGTCCAAAGCTCAAGTATCGACGTGGGAGACTAGCTGAGTAACTGACTTCTGACTGACTGCTTGACTGGCTCTGACTGATGACGGTTGAGGTGTAAACTGTAACTTGCTTGTCTTTACTCTGGGGGCACTCTGGCCGCCTTATATACATGTGGGAAGCACTGTTTCTACTAGCACAGCCTTTGCTGTGCGGTTACTTAGCAATCTACATAGCCTCTGAATTTCATTGACAACCGTTGCTACTCAAAACATAGCCTCAATTCCTATGACTCACTCCTTGGAAACCGGTTGCTAGGGGACTTGGGGGCTGTGCTGGGCTTACTAAGCTTTGCTACCAATGCATGAGACTTGGACTATCGCTTATGTAACCAACCCATTACAGAGTAATGGCGTTACATCCGCGGGGCACTTGAAACTGCAACTGTCCTCAGTTGCTGTCAGACTCTGGATCTGATTCAGAATCGGCGTTGGCATCTTCAATGACAACTTCTTCATCTTCTGACACATTTTCCTCATCATCTGAGTCTTCTTCTGCTGCCATGTCCTGCAAGCGGGGGTCGGTTCGAGAGATATAGGGCAGCAAGCGCTGGGCGGCTACACCTTGACGCATAACAGTTCCATCCAATTCCTTTAGAACGTATGATCCACCTTTGGTTCGACGAACAACTTCATATGGGCCCAAATAACGTGGGAAGTACTTCTTGTCCAAACTCTTATCTTTGGCATTGTTCCTTTGAAGTACCAAAGTGCCTGGTGCTAGGTTACTGGTCCATAAGGTACGTTTGTAACGTCGTTCAAAGTGTTCTTTAGATTTGAACCTGTGCTTGCGAAGTGTCTCTGCAGCATGCTCTAGATCTTCATCGCGCTTCTCAAACTGCTGAATACGTAAGGCCAGAAGATCAGCAGGTTCCATGTTGGACCTGAAACCAGTGACCATGAGTGATGCTTCGGCGAGATCGATAGGTAGAACGGGAGTAGTACCATAGAGTAGGTAGAAGGGGGAGAATCCAGTCTGACGACGAGTAGTGCACTTGTCCGCAAAGAAATGCGGCATGAACATGTGTGTACCACTTGCTGGGCTGGCCGTTGCAAGCCTTCATGATGCTTTGACGAATGGTAAAGTGGCCGCGCTCGACTACACCGTTGGCTCGAGAGTTATAAGGTGAGATTGAAATTCGAGGAAGATGATACCGATCCATCAGTTCAGTAAATGCTCCCTGAACTTCTGGGCCATTATCGGTAGTCACTTGACCGATTGCACCGTATCTGCATAAGATCTCCTCAAAGAAGAAGTTGGCTAATGCATTGGCTTTGATATTGCGCAAGGCTCGGCCTTCGGCTGCACCGGTAAGATCATCACGTGCTGCAACCAGATATTCAAAACCTCCTCCTTTAGGCATGTACATGACATCTACATGGATCTTGGAGAACACAGTTGCAGGGGTAGAGACCATGAGAGGTAACTGCGGTTTCCTAGTGTTCCAAAGTTGGCACTCGTGACATGAGCGCACGTGATGCTTGACATCTTCGAACATAGTAGGCCAATAGAATCGCTCCTTACATGTCTGCATGACGGCGTACTGACCGCGATGGCCCAACTCTTCATGGACTTCAGCTAGGATCTGCTGTCTGCGAGCTTCACGGAATATGACCTTGGTAGGGCGCTTGGTACCTTGACGTCTGAACATCGCTCCTTCTTGAACATAGAATCTTTGAGCCTTTCGCATGGACTGGCGCTTTGTTTGCTCAGTGTTGCAGCGTTCAGGAAGGTGTAGGCTTGTGAGAAAGCGAAATATGTCTGCCAATAACTGGTCCTTGGGTGAGAGCATAGCATAGACTTCTGCATGAGTGAAGGTTTGTTGGCCAGGGCCATCACTGATGAATAGGGCAATGTTGTCCAGCCAGTCATCATCATCATCCTCTATCTCTTCATCTTCAGCCATCTCTCTCCTGGAAAGTGCATCTGGGCCTTTGTGACGTTCGGCGGGCACATGAATGAGCTCAAAGTCAAAGAGCAAGATTCCTTGGATCCATCGATTGATAGTGGCGTTGGGCTGCAGATCTGGTTCGTTAAGCATCCCTTTAATGTACTTGGCATCCACTTCAACCTTTAGAGTCTTGACTCCAACGAGATATAAGCGATAAGCTCTCAATGCTCGATATAAGCCATAAAGTTCTAGCTTGGGTTGGGAGTATCGAGATTCGCGCTCATTCATAGGAATGGATCCGTATCGAGCTGGACGTTTCTTCCAATCATCATCATACTGGGATAGAATGAAGCCGACTGCAATGAAGCTGGAGTCAACTGAGAGTACGACAGGTTGGTTGGAAGTGTAGTCAATGGGGCGTAAAGCAGGGGGTGAGGTGATAGCCTGCTTTAAGGTATCAAAAGCTTCTTGGCGCCTTTCATCCCATTCAAACTCCACGTCATTGCGAACAAGCTCGGTAAGTGGACGTGCTAAGGCAGAATAGTTCTTGATCCATATGCGAACAGTTCCGCAGAGTCCGAGAAATCCACGTACATCTTTAACGGTCTTGAGCGTAGGCCACTTCAGGATCTTATCTATCTTCTGATCATCAGGTAAACGACCTTGAGGTGTGCATTTCTGTCCAACGATGAGCACTTCTGGTCTGCCTAACTGAACCTTAGACGGAGAGAAAGTACCACCAGCATGACCGACACGATGGACAACACGATGGACATCATTGGCATGTTCCCAGATAAAACGTCGGATACCAGGATTCTCAGGTAACAGCTCAGGATTTCCATGTGCATCAGGGTAAATCGTGGAGGGTCCTTTGATAGGCAAATCATCTATGAAGATATCTGCGACATGCGGAATCTCATGTTGAAGGATAAAGGCCATACAAGCTTGAAACTCAGCGGGGGAATTCGTGAAACCAGTTGGGAGCGACGTGATACGTAAAAGGCCTAAAGGTGTCAGGAAGGCAGTAAGGTCACGGCTCTTGGGATGAACTTTACGTGCATCGAAACCCCAATACAAATTGAAGACCGTATAGCATTGACGTCCAGCAAAGGGCTCAACAAAATTATCGAGATTGGGCGGAAGACCTGCGTCACGAATGGTAACCTTGTTTAAAGGCTGTAGGTCATGGACGAGGCGAAGCTTGCCACTCTTCTTGAGGACGCAAAACCACCGAGAACGATAAGACGATTGACTAGGTTCATATACTCCGGCTTCCATCTTTTCCTTAAGCAGTTCAATAACCTTGTCCTTAATACCAGGTGGAATCGGTATGTTTGAGAAAGCCCAAGGTATGTGCGGGACAACTGGAATGATATACGGTGAGAAGTAGTCTTCGCGAAACGAACCACGCTGACTATCTTCAAAGACGAAATGATACTGGTTGAGCTTAAGCACATGGATCATTAATTTCTCTTCTTCGGGCCAGAGAAAACCGTCAGAATTGATATTCATTTCGTCGAGACGTTCCCGTGTAAGTCTGCCACCAGGATCGGGCTCAAACTCAGGTGGGTAGAAGGGTAGCTGCGGGAGCGAGGCTAATGGGTCTTCAGGGAACTTGCGAATAACCCGCGCATCCTCTGGGAACACGGCCGGTACGGGTTTTACCTTACGGTCCACTCTTTTGTACATAGTGTAGGAGTCCGTACTTAATAGATCCGGATACTTGAGCGAGTCCGAATTTACTGAGTCCGAACGCTTACTAGTGGCCGCTAATGGTGTGCGAGTAGCCTGCGTGAACGTCGCATCGACTTCTGAGGTTGCGTTCCGCTTCCATGCGGAATGTACCTCCTCCCCGTCAACACAGATGACGACCTCGTCATCCTCTAGTGATTCGAACAATTCTTGCATCGACGTCGTTACCCATAAAGACGATTCTTCTGTTTCCAAGCCTTCGGTAGACCCATCCTCCCTTAACTGTACATAGTTCGACAAAGCCTGCTTGGTTATAGTTTCACGCACCATAAATGAATAGCAAGAAAGGACTTCGGGCGCCGCAATCGTAGATGCACAAGTACGAAGCGCCGGTGAGCTGGCATGATAAGACGCGTTTGAAGGTACAGAGGACAGCGGCCTACCGGTAATGGCATGCTCAAGAGTAGACTGCATAGGCGGCGGATTGATTATCTCAGGAAGAGATATGTTGAACTCGTACAAAGCTTTCGAACTAAGTTGCTTCTCCCGATACTCACGGAGTGGCTGACAACGTTGCCAACGAGATTCACACGAGTTGCCAGGGGCGGACACGACGTCGAGAAACATTTGCGGGAATGGGCAGAACAAGCCCGTTGAAATTCGCGAAGGAAAAGGTACAGGAAGGGGGTACTCTACAGATCTCGCGAAAGGGGGTGAGGGCGGTGGTGTAGACGACAGACGACGAGTGACTAAGTCGGCTGGGTAGTGCTGCGTTGACGGACACGGTAAGCGAGAGTGCGACGACTCCATGTAGAGTACGTACGTTAAACGGTTTTCGAGGTCTTCTGGTTCCGCCGCCAATGGAACACGGTCCTTACTTGAGTTTTGCGGGTGTTTGCGAGTACGAGACGGAGACGGAGAAGTTGAAGGCGATGACGTGGGGTTTCGTATGATTTTCTGCGAGACTTCTATGGTTCTAACACAAGCACTTGATAGGACGGTGAGCAAAGAATGAAGCGGTGAGGACGGCGGGCATACCTTAGCAAGAGAGCAAGTTATAGCGGGCAACCGGTGGCTGAAACGCATGAGCGGGGACGCTCCAGTCGCCACCGAGGTACCCGTTACAGCGAAGGAATACAATGTACTGCGCTTCTTGGTAGGTAGTACGAAACGCCAGGGCGCGGTCCAGGGTGGCGATAGCGTGCTGCTCGAGAAAAGGATTAGTGACAGCGAGAAATACACGCGCCTGTAAGGCCTCGAGCTCCTCGACCGGGTCCAAGTACGGGCAGCCTTCGTAAGGGCCTTTCGGAAAGAACAGCGTGGAGAGTGCGAGCCGAGTGTCGGGGGTGGTCGCGTACGCTCCTCGGTATTTGTCAAGGAAACTTGGGAGACCCTGGTCCTGCGCGCGGTCGACGATGGTCTTGAGCTGCCGCACCATGGTACGCCGGTTCATCCAGTAGGCCGCGAAGTCGAGTGGGGGCATGGTCCCGTCTTGAGCATAGCGAGCAAGAGCCTCATCCGGAGTAGGGAACCAGAGAGGCAGACCGCCGCCGTGAACGTAAGGCACAAACGGGGCACGCCCGTCTGGAACAAGAGGGCCTCCGACACGTAGCAACGCGTCTGAAGCCTCGGCGATGGGACGGATGGCGCGTACAGACGGTGCGGTGTCAGGGAAGTAGTCGAGAATAGGAGTGGTGATGTTGACGTGCAGAGTTGGGGGAAGCGTGGTGACATCGAGGGGGGTGTCGTAGGGGGATCCAAGGTCTTGCAAGGGGGCGAGAGGGGAGAGGGGGCTAGGATAAAGAAGTGCGGGGGAGTTACTCACAGTCAAGAGAACGGTCGCTCCCTGACCGTCGTGCCCGTCGTCTCCTCCACCGTGACTCAGCTGGTAGAGCGGGACGTCGTCCTCGCTGCTTGTGTCCGACACCGTCTCGGCGTACGCTCTCAGGCTCCTCAGCTCCTCTGCCTCGTCTCCGTTCCCTCCGCTGTCTCCTTCCTCCCTGCTCCAGCCAAAATCCATCCGGTCTTCCCATTCAGCTACATGCGCAGGCTCCTGGCCGTCGGTCTCGTTGTCGAAATCGGCAGCATACTTCTCTAGCCAGCGGCTGAGCTCGTCGATGGCGGCTTGGAGATCCCCGGAGTCCGTCAAGTTGTCGATACGTGCCCAATCCTGGTGGTCAAATCGCAGGTAAGTAACTTCGCTCGGTCTCGAAAGGCTGGTGTGTATGCTTACCACCGGCTGGGGGTCACGTTGGTCGAAACGGGCGAGGTCAGGGGGCGCTGAGCATCCACGGCGGGCCTCGTTCGCCAGCTGCTCCTTGGCGTAGCACTCGGCGATGTCCTGGCAGGCCTTCCAAGCCTCCAGGTCGGTGGAATCGTCGACGTTGATGGGCTTACGATCGGGCGAGCGTCCTCGTGGCACCTCGGCGATGGCTTCCTCGACCTCCTTCTTCACTTCATCCTCGACTTCGTACGGCTTGGGAGCGGTGGCAGGCGAGTGGGAAACATGAAGCTCAAGGATGGGGGAGTCGAGGTTGTCGTCAGAGTCCGAACCAAAGACGTCGCGCTCGAGAACCTTAAGCGCGGCATCTCGCTGAGCTTGAAGATGTTCTGAACCCGAACGGTGAGCGCCAGTTGTTTTCGAGCTGAGCTTGAACTGACCTTCGAACACTTGCTGCAAGGTCATCTCCTCTCCTGCGTCGTCTCGTCCCTTCTTCAGAACCACTGTAACTCCTCCCTCTCCCTCGTCATCCTTCCCATCCCTTCCTCGTGGACCAGGACCACCAAGCGAACGCAAGACCACGCCCGTGGTGTCTCTGTGCAAGAATGTATGAGGCGTGAGACTCGTGGTTGGAGGATCGGATAAGGGTACGTACGCTTTACCAACACTCATGACCATCGTCCACTCAGCGGGATGTGTTCCGTCTGGCAGGGAGCTCGTATCGCCACGCACCACCAGACGTTCTAGGACAGCAACAGGCAGTAGCGCTCCCTGCTGCCTCTCTCCCACTACTCCTAGGCAGGAGCTCTGGTACGCCCGTGTCCCACTAAAGATCTCGAGACCCTCAATGACCGGAAGGTCCCGTCGTGGCATACGGTACGCAGGAACGCTCGGGACAAAAACAAACTCGTCCTCACCACTGACATGCATAGTGTGCAAGACGTTCTGCGCCTCGGCTTCCTCCTCAGCCTCTTCCAACGTCGCAAACGGTCGCGACATCAAACCGATGGACCCGCCTTGGACTAGTCCTCTAGGGAGGCAGTCGATACTCGCTCCGGCCATGCGCAAAACGTTCCATACGCGGTAGACACGGGGAAGACCAAGGCAAGAGGTGACGGCGGGCATGTCGATGGTTGAGATGGACGGTGAGGGACTAAGAAGGGAAGCTGAAGGCGAAGGGCTAGACGATGAAGGGGCGGTTTGGGTAGCTCTCGAGGTGTATACAGTCGCGGTCAACGCGTCTGTGTTCGACTTTGAGGGTGAGGGTCTGGCAGAGAGATCATGGTGCGCCTCCCTTCTTTTATACCCTTCTTTCTCCTCTTCCCATGTCCTCCCTCCTCTCTCCTTCACTTCATCCATTACCTGGTCGCCGCTACCCCTTTTCTTATCGTACTCATTTCTCCGGGCCGCCTCGATCAACGTTCGTCCTCGTCGAGCGATGTGTCCTCCCTCTTTGGTTCGCACCTCTCCTCCCTCTGTTCGTGACAAGTCTCCCTTCTTCACTAGCTGATCTATCTCCCTACAGCTGGCTACTTGATGCCCCTGTTCCCCGCAACCAAAGCAGGTCCTAAGCCGCTTAACATTTTCCTCAGGCGAGCGCTTCGAGCTGGCCGAGGCGTTCAAACGGTACGACTTCCTTTTTGGGATTACCCGCGATCTCAGCCTCTTGTGACCTCTCCTCCAGCTATCTAAACGCTCTCTTCTCGGAATGCCAAGGCTCCGTGATTCCGTCGGTCCTGGGTCTCCCGACGCTCTCTGACTCGGCTTCTGACTCGACTCGCCTATCTGCTGACCTTGGTGCTCTGATCGGTGCTGAACGTGTTTACCTGGTTTGCGCAAGGCGAGGGCTCTGGGCGGTCTACTCTCGCTATCTCTTAGACGCTTTGTCAGGGTCTGGTCCTCCTCCTTTGTCCTTGACCAACGGGGCGGTGTCCCGTAGCGGCTTCCGGGAGTCTGTTCACTGTTATCTCGAGGAACGAGGACCGACCGCAGCAGGTCTTGTTGAAATTCCGGGGACACGCAAGTGGCAAAAGCATGGCTGGGCGCGGCTGAACAATCCGTACACACGATAGGCTCCCTTCGGCGAGTACTCAATGGAATCTCACGAATACTTGGACGGTTCTCTCTGTCTCTGGGCGGCAACTTCATATGCGAGAAGCAAACGAAAGCGGGGTTATCACGCGCGGCGGGAACGTTCCGATTTTCCGCCTGGATACTTCGGTGTTGGGTTTGCCTCATGTCAGGCCTCCCACGCTCCGTCTTCCATTCGGATACTAGGGTCATCCATTGTCCGAGCACCTTACGGTCTTGTTCAAGTATGTCCCAGCGGTGCGAATTTCGAAGGTCTCCCATGCGGTCGTCGTCTCGCCAGGTCAGAAAGGCGTTTGGGCGGCTCATATGAGGTGTCCAAGCTTCCGAGATGGCCTCTCTCTCGTACTCGTGTAGCTGCGTTAGGTACATCTGTGCACCTTCATACCAATCCATAAATGTCAAGCCTCCGCAATTTAGTCTGCTACTGGCGAGTCTCTCCAAATCATTGGCTTGTTCTACTGAGAGTGAAAGTTCAATCGTTGACGGTACTGGTGACGGTCGGGCTTGCTGCATTGGCTGGGCAGGTGGTTGCACCTTTGCTCGGTCAATGGCATCTTGCTCAGCATATGATATCTCGCTGTCGCTCGGGATGTCCTCCGCAGGACTCATTGAGTTCGGTGTGTACTCGTCCTCTGAGATGGAAATTATCATGACCTCTTCCGATTCATTTGTGACTGCTTCGGTGGGTATTTGAGGTGCTGTCTGGCTCGCTAACTCTTGTACTTCCTGGTCAGCTAGTCCCTGCGGGAAATCTAATGCAAGCAGAAGTGATTCCAGGGCCCAGTGTCCTTGAGAAGAATCTGTTACGGGCATCGATGCTTGAACAGGTGAGCTTGCACCAGTATCAAGACTGGTTTCCTCTTGACTGCTTGACTCTTCAGAAACTTCTTCAATCCTGGCTGTCCCAGAAGGGTGATCATTGGGTGTAGCCATATACGCATGAAGAGCTCGCTGACGTGTTCTTGCCAGGTAGTCTTCTCTCATCTCGTCTGGACGTTCTCCTTCGGCTACTATCATTTCCCATTGGCTGTTCAGTTCTCGGTCCTTGAATACGAGGAAGGTTCCTTCAAGCCGTTCGTCGATCGTGATAAAGTTTCCGCGCTGCCATGGACGTCCTAAGAGTAAATCAAACGGTGCGTTTTCACCGACATACATGTTTGCATAGGTTAAAACGTCTCCGCATCGCAGGGGTACTTCAGCCAGAAATCCTGAGAGTGTTCCTTCGCCTCCATTAGCGTCATTCATGACTACAGACCTTGTCACGTCTACTGGCTGCTTGATGCAATTCAACCAAGTTCGTTTGCTGCAGATATTAAGCATGGAGCCCGTGTCGATGATTGTCTCAATAGGGATTCCGTGGCAGTACATAGTGAGTCGGATGAGTTGGCTTCGAGTCTTAGGCATGAATGCAGCTACGGTAGCTGGTCCATCGCTTTGCGCGCCTTCCGTGGTTACTAACTTTGTGCTGTCACCTGGCTTGTTCTGCTTAGGCTTAAGAACCTCCTGCATCCGTTGAGTCATTTCCTTTGATACAGCCATAAGCTCGCCTACTTGCAGATTGACTGGGGCACTTAGCAGCTTATCAAGAATAGCAACTGGATTGACATGATGTTGAAGCTCGGACTGCCTTGGTGTACGTTTCGCAGACTCCTCCTGTTGAACTGATGACTTGGGGTCCTTGCTAGATTGGTTCGAATCTGGAAGGTCTGATGCTCTGATTCCTGGTGGCTTTCCTCGAGGTCCTCGAATAACTGGTCTTGTATCTTCAATGATATCGTTATCATCATCCGGATTGAACATAGGTACATCCACTTCAACGGGGCCTTGTGTAGGTCTAGATCCGATATTCTCCTTGCCTCTAGCTGGACGAGTAGTTGATCTAACTCCAGAATCCTTACGAGGTGGGGGTGCATATCCGCCATCTGTTCTCCTTCCTGACCGTGTAGCTGGCTGAACTGGATAGGCTAACAGATCCAAATCGTAGGGATCATCCTTGAAGAAATCGTAATCTTGACGCATAGGATATTGAACAGCAAAGACTTCCTCATCTTGATCGTTGGCTTCCTCCTCTTCGACAGTGACGAGGTTGGTGGAGCTGGCTTGAAGACGACGAACAGCGTCAATCAGGGGCTCACCCATAAATGCTCGGAAGATTGCGGTACCGTTACTCATCATCCATTGGTTATTAGCGCCAAGCTTGATGACTCCTTTCTGTGCTAACTCACCTATGTCTGGGCATGAACGCATACTATGTCCGGTCTTTCCACATCCGAAGCATGTCATAGATGAAGGTCGAACTGGAGCATCGGTAGGACTACCCATGTGCGGCGGAATATCTCGTTCGGGATTAGATCTGTCTCTACCACGTGGAGGCGGAGTCTGAGCACGGCGCTGTTCATTCGGAGTTGGAACTAAATCTTTGATGATCGGATCAATACGGTAGGCTTTGAAGTAAACCTTTGCATACTCGGGATCCTTGAGTGACATACGACCTAGCTGCTCAATGAGATCTTCAAACTCATCCTTGGACGAAGCATTGCTGGCCTTGGACGATGTACTAGATCCGGACTTGGCCTTGGTAGAGCTGGCATTGTCTGACTCTGACTCTGAGGAGCTTACTGACCTGATGCTCTTCGATATCCGAAATCGAGGCTTCTTGGTAATAACGTCCTTAGACTTAGAGTGAGACTTCTTGGACTTCTTCTTGGAGGTGACTTTGACTTTCTCATCCTCGCTTTCACTGTCTGATTCGCTACTCGACGAGTCTGAGTCTTCGCTGTCACTTTCCTCTGAGTCTGATGGAAGCCGGTCGTTATCAAAGCGATCTCTCTTGAGCAAACTCTCTGCTGCCTTGGTAACGTCTGGGATCTCGAATGGTTCATCCAAATTGTGCTGAGGCTTAGAGCTCATAAGGCGGAACTCAAGTCTATCTCTGAATCTGCGAGGAATGCCTTTCCAGAAATAAATCGCCTGTTCCTCCTTATCGATCTTGCCTTTCTGCCTTAGCCAACCAGCTATACGAATGAACTCTCGGTTGTAACGCATCCAAGCAGCTAGGCTTGAGAATGGTTCCTTGGATCGACTGACAAGAACGAAGGCTTCAAGATCACGGACCTTGTAACGACGAGAATCCTTATCGGCTTCATAGAACTTACGCAAGTCCTTAGCAAATGCAGTCCAGTCTGGAGTGCCATAGCTTGTAAGACCTTCCATAAACTGACGCACTGCCTTGGAACAATACTGCGTGATGTTCTCTACTTTCTCCTTATCGGTGGTGAGATTATACTTTGCGATCATACGTTCGTAATGACGCAAGAATGTCTCAACGTCTGCTGACTTGCCTTTAAACTTCTTCGGAGCTCCTTTAGTTCCTAGGAAGGGCATGTCTGCGACGGTGAGAGGTGGTAACGTTGCCATGGTAATACGCGTCGGAGTTACTGACGGAGTCGATGACGTAGCGGTAAGCGGCGGCGTAGACGATGGAAGCGTGGATACTGACGGTGGTGGGCTTGATGAGTGTGAACCGGCACTACTCATATACTACCTGCTGATTCCCTGATCTAAACCTTCCCCCCCCTCGCGGTGGGCTCCAGATGTCGAATCAGAAAAAGGACTGGTGAGTTCGGGGCGGAACAACGAGGACGGAGAGCAGAACGAGGGACTAGCTTCAAGCTATCACCTGTACTGGGTTGGGCTAACACACACGCCTGCGTGCAATAAACAAAAGGCTCTCCTGATACCGTTCCTTGACTAACCTAACCTTTACTGCTGAGGATCGTTGGACCAGACGTTAGGTCGAACTACCCCAGTCGTTCGTTGGGGGAGAAGAAGGTACGTTCAGGCAGAGATAGCTGACTGAGATTTACGATTCGGCTCGAAAACGATTACCCACAACTGGCTTCAGTGGCTAGCACTAACAGCGAGTAGTAGTAGTATCCAGATAGCTCGGACGACCTGCGCTTCGACTAACAAGAAATCACGATCCCCTTCACAGCTCGTGTGTGCCTGCTGGATGTGATTCTCTTGCTCGATTGACAGAACTTGACAGCAGTGACAGTGTAGGCGTTCGGTACCTACCAATGTCCAAAGCTCAAGTATCGACGTGGGAGACTAGCTGAGTAACTGACTTCTGACTGACTGCTTGACTGGCTCTGACTGATGACGGTTGAGGTGTAAACTGTAACTTGCTTGTCTTTACTCTGGGGGCACTCTGGCCGCCTTATATACATGTGGGAAGCACTGTTTCTACTAGCACAGCCTTTGCTGTGCGGTTACTTAGCAATCTACATAGCCTCTGAATTTCATTGACAACCGTTGCTACTCAAAACATAGCCTCAATTCCTATGACTCACTCCTTGGAAACCGGTTGCTAGGGGACTTGGGGGCTGTGCTGGGCTTACTAAGCTTTGCTACCAATGCATGAGACTTGGACTATCGCTTATGTAACCAACCCATTACAGAGTAATGGCGTTACAGCGCTCCTGCACCATGATATCAGTGATCTGACCTGCGTACCATCGCCCTAAGGGATAATTTCCGAAAATAACGTAGCTGTCAGCGCGCCCAGTCGACGCGGCAGAATAGCTAGCCCGTCGAAAAGTGAAGGAAGTTTGGAACAGGGCGGTGCGAGAAGGAATGCGATCAGGATCCAGAGCACATAGCAGCTCGTATAGGCGTTGGGGTATCTGTTCCTTTACGGTCCAGTTTGAGTAGTTGATAGAGTTATTGAAGTAGCCCCCGGATTCGCTCTGTAAAGTTCCTCGGTCGTCACTATCGAAGGCCATCACGAAGGAATGCCTGAGAGGCTCCAGCTCGGCAGGCAGTCGAGCCATAGATGCACGAATCTGCTGAGAGGTACAAAGACGTCGGATCATTGTTAGTTCCATCTCTCCTAATAGGTTATGGTCAACAGCGAACGACGCTCAGGTTGTAGATCAAGAACCTACCTGGCTTGGAATTAGTGTGCGTTTTCTGCAATAGGAAGTTGATCCTCTCGAGAAGGTTTGTCCGCTGCCCTGGAGCTGGACCATGATTCTTGAGCGTGTCTTTCAGATGGAGAGACAAATGTTGATTTGGGATCAACCCACGATGAGGAAACAAAGTGCGAACCCCTCGCAAATACTTCAAGAACCGGTCGTGGTTGTCATCGATGGCGTCAATAGTAATGCTCCTCATGAGCGCGATGTCGGCCGCGACGGAGAAGTCAAGGAAATTGGTGAGCATCTCGCGTTTGCGAGAGCCCTCAGGCTCCGTGCCCCATATTCTTGGGAGAGAGCTCACTAAAATCACTGTGACAGTGGTGCGTAAAGCGTCTTGGGAAAGTGTGCCATGAGATTTGGTACCCAAGTTATGAGGGACCCTCCCTATCCACGATGGTAGTGTCATCCGCTGGATATCTTCGTGGATATGGGCCAAGGTCTGTGCCCCTAGCACGGCACTTTTTTGGTGTGTCTCACTCTCTTCGCCTGCGAGCTTCCGTTTTTCTCGCTTCCTCGACTCCTGGAATGGTGAAATCAATAGATATAAATTGATTATTAAGCATGATAGTACGCACAATAGCCCACAATACGTCAGATAAGAACCCTTTGTTACGAGATCCTAGGATCAACGACGAACGCACGGATTCCCGAGAGGTATCAGCGTCCGATGAATCCTGTATGAAGTCGGAATCAAGTTGCGAGCTGCCCCTAGACATGACGTCAAGGACAGTGTCGAGCGCCTCTGGCTCTTCCTCGATTCTGCTCGAAATTAGAGCTTCGACGACTCTCTTCCGGAGGCGGAGAAGGGGCTTCGCTGACTGAGCACGTGATAGGGCACTCTCTGCTTCGTACGTTTCGTACTCTGTCGGAGAGTCACTCGGATTCGTCTTAGGGAGCGGGTTAACCGGGAGGCCGTTCGCGTCAACTATTCCGTTAGCTATTCTCTGTGAAACATATTGTTAGTTAATCATCTAACGATGCATGCAAATCGCCATACGTAATTCTCTAACGCTTCCAAAAGAGCCATCTTCTTTCCTCCATTTGGCTCTCCTGCACGCTTGCAACATTCCACAAGCACAATTGCAGGAATGTCTGCCAGCTGATTCTTCGTCCCCCGGTGCACTACCTGCCAAGCGTGTTCGATCTCTGTTGGATGAGCTTCACGTTTCTTCCGTTGGCGTACCACTTTGTCGCCGAGTCCGTCCGGGAGCGAAGAATCCATGCCCCACAGAGATCGAAGGTGATGTTCTGCGCAATTGGTCAGCAGATTGTGCGACAGCTCTATTGCGGTGAAGGTAGGCATATCAAAGTAAGGAAGACGCAGAAGTTCGGACCATCGTATGCCGTATCGAGCGAAGTGCCTTATACGAGCCTTGGTGCCGAGGAGTTTCCATTCCTCTGCTAACCTTCTATGTTCTTCTCCAGAACGCGGCGCTGGCCATGTCTCAGGCTTGAGGTTGTCGATATCCATGGCCAGTATCGGGCACTGCGTACACCACTTGCTGATCCCTGATATCTTGCGTACCGCCATCAAATCGCCGAGTAGAAGTACTATAGCAGCCTGGACGAGCCTTCCACGAGGATACCTGGGTGTCGAATCGTAAAACACTCCCGGGGCCCAAAAGACGCAGAACTGGTCCACAAGGAACCTCATGACGTTGTTGATCTGTTCAAGTTTCGGCTCCTTCGGTCCAGGGAAGACGCAGAAGATGAAGACGTTCTCAAGCAGGTAGCGTAGATGGGGAGGGAGGTTGAGACATATGAGACAAATCACGCCTGCGCTATATGACTTCCCTCCGTGCTTGTTGAAGAATGGGTTGAAATTATCCTCGCAGAGACTGAAGGCCAGGTGAATCTCTCCCGGTCCCTTGTGAATAAAGAAGTTCTTGCCATCTGCGCCACGGAAGTTTCGGAGAACCTTCCCGTCCCACACGTCCCGTAGCTCACCCTCCGCCGCACCGGTGTTATACGGGTTACGTTCCAGCATCTCTTCCATCCCCGGCCGACTGAGAAGCTCAGCCAACCAACTACGAAAGTCCTGACAATGGATTTCTCTTTCTGGCTCTTCGACTCGTTTCCCCTTCCTGTTTCTTTTGCAAGTCAGAGCGCGACCGCAAGGAGGTGCATCCGGGGCGGATTTGTAAACGCAGTGACGAGGATGACTGGTAGGAGAGTAGCAGGCGAAGCAGTCTTTGCAGCATATGAAGGTTACCAGAGTGGGATCAAGCCTCAGTGACGAAGTCACCTTCTTGATAGTTCCCGGGATGGCCTCGGAAACCTTGTTCTCGGCTTTCTTCGTTCCGAGAAGATACTGTTCGTGCAGCCTCAGAACGAGCTTAAGCACAGGGAGAATGAATTGATCGCAGCGGTGTAAAGACACGGCGCAAAAGATATGGAGAACTGTGAGGAGCATATAACACGCGAAGAATATCGGCTGGGTCACCAATGGAGGAGTAGGAGCTGGAGTCTTTTCAGTAAACAAGATGGATGGAAAGAACAAGTACCCTACTCACCTGCACGAAATACCGGGATCCCAATCTGCTCGCACTTCCCCGCCGTCAAAAGTAAGGCCTGTTGCCGCTCCCATTCCTTTCCCTTCGCGACCTCGAGATCGGTAAGTTGTTCAATTATCACGTCCCGCAGTTGGTCCACGGCCAAGTGATCGGGAGCAAGGGAATATTTGGCAGCGATATCTTGTACCTGACGGAATACCGTGATTAACCAAGACTGATAGTTCAACACCCCAGCGTTCTCTGCTGCGCCTTCCACAAGAGGGTACGCTCCCGCGTTAAAGGCCACAGTCGTGTTGTCATGTATGGGCACATCATCGTCCATTGAGTCGGTGGGAGGGTGGGTGAATAACAGAGGCTGGGATAGATCTGGGAACGCCGCCGCCCTCGTCGCAAGTTGGCTACGAATGGCGTCCAAGGTAGATCGGTCTTCATCGGATATCTCGTGGACTGAAGCAATCTAAATAAGGCTCGATGTTGAAGGTTAGGCTTTATTGCAAAACCACCATCACGCACCCGAGACCTGCTCCTCACGAATCGCGCGTGCGAAGGGGGTATGTCGACTATGGAACTCGTGGCTGCCGGCAGAGTATTCTGGTGTTTGAGGAACTCGGGGTATGTCAACAGCCGGCCTGGGATCTGACCAAAAACCTCATCTTGTACGACGTTTCCGCTTGCGATACACGCATCGCAAGTGCAGATTTGTACCTCGGAGGTTGACATTTCTTCTATATGCTGTCCCAGGGCAGATATAGTTTCACCCACGATGATCTGTAATGCGATCACCTTGTACTTTTGAATATCATAGAAGAAGAGACTCGAGTGATGTACGTACCTATGGGTAATAAGATGGTCAGTCCTCTTCGAGGACGCAGTCGCTGTTACACACTAAACATCAAAGCTTAGTATCAGGATATCAAACTATTATCGCATACGCGTACCTTCTTACAAGCCGCTGGATGAGCGCGGCTACGCTTCGACGTTGGAGGTTGCGTTAAAGCAGAGGCACGCAGAGAGCGCCCATTGGTGGCCGGAAAGGCGAGGCAATTTCACAAACGGGTCATACACATGAATATCGAATGTTGAATACTGGGGATAACAGACAGAAGTTTATGGAGGAAATTACGGGCGAAGATCCCACGAATACTGTAACAATACATGGACCCCTAGAAGTCAGATGGAATAAACTGTACGTGTCCCATGCTGCTGCTGACTTGTCCAGCCAGCGCGCGGAGCATATTTTCCTCCTCCGCCACCCTCTCTCTTGTGTCTGTACGAGCCGTCAAGAGGGCGAGACCCAACTTCCACATATCCTTCTCATTCTGGAAACGGAACTCCATCGAAAATGCGGAGTCGTGTTGCATCTCTTGAGCGAAGTGCAGGTCGCATTCGAGTCCGGTCTAATAATGCTCAGGATAAGGAGATATATGGGGGAGGAGGACGTGGTCTATTTCACCTCCTTGCAAGAGATCCTGCTCGTAGCATTCAGAGAAACGTTCTTGACCACAACACCGTCGTTGTTGAACAACATGGCCCTGACTGTGAGCGAGAAACAGAAGCATCAGAGACGACAAGACTACCAAGACACAGTCCACTCACAAGAGCCACGATCAATCTTAGCAAGGACAAGCTTCCCGGTGTAGTGCGCCTCCTCCGAAGGTCCTAATCTATCTTTGTAAACCACAAATTCATCGTACATCACGCTACTCAGAAAGCTTTCAGCAGTATTCGAAGGACTAGAGAAGAACACGTACACAGGTGCCATTGCGAGAGACGACGCCGCTTCGGCTAATGGATGAAGAAAAATGAGAGACGGGTAGGAGAATGGTAGAAGAGGGGGGATTTGTGAAGCGTAGGTGCGAGCGAGATGGATTTATGGAGGCCACAGAAGAAGGGAGACAAAGGCTCCCTTGATCATTGGGCGATTCTCCTGGTCAAGGCCTAGTCTAAACCGGCCCTTTGAAGTATCTGTCGATTCCGCTATTCCAAAGATGCTTCGCTGTAGTTGACAAGATTGTCAGTTGAGAAGATGACAGTCGTGATTGACTCGGAGAAAGCCCGCGCTTAGTAACCACATACACGGCGAGTGAATTATCGCGCATAACCGCTATGAACCGAACCGGGTGGGGTGGATTCGGGGAGCGTGACATGTACATTAAGGCCAGCAAACGGGGATTAGAGGGCATCATCCTTTAAATCTCCTCTGTTCAATCGAATGACACAGTACTACATAAACACGCGTAGCACTCTCAAATCAAGCACATCGAAGTATTGAGAGAGATATGGGGGTAAGGTGGAGACGAAAAGGTGGGGGTCGATTGACACCAGAATCAACAACGCCACAACGACACAGAGAAAAATGAGCAGTACGAGGGAGAAGATATTCTAACCAAATCAGAGCTGATCGTAAACGTTTGAGACGGTTACTCACAGACGATTACTCACCGAAGCAATGGAAGATATCAGCGCTACCCTTGGGGTAGGGAGTCTCTTGAGCGGACCTATCACAAATGGTCAGAGGGCTCCTGAAAAGAATACACGCCTCCTTACCAGGGGTTTTTATCGTGTACAGAGTAATACCGGCTGTGTTGCTAGGGTGTACATAGCCCACGGCGATGGCAAATTGATCCTCGGAACCCGAGCCTTCGGTGAGCTTCACAAAGGCGTCCAGACAGGTTGTTCTGGAGCAAGCTACATTGAAGTCAGCTTAAGCTAGAATCATAGGCGACGTGCTTACTTTGAACGGGAATGCTTTGGTGCAGCAGACCTGAACTCACGTCCCATAATGTAACCACATCCTCGTAGCCTCCCATCAATACCGCACGTCCGTTATGAGCAAAGCGCACGGGTAGTGGATACTTCTGCGAATCCGAGCTTGCCGACTTGAAGACACGGATTGCGCTGGTAAAACCGGAATTTATTTCGTAGACTTCACACCCATCACCCGGTCTCGAGACTGCGAGACGTTTATTATCGCAGGAAATCGCTGCGTCGCAACTACAGAAACCAACGTCACGAAAGAGAACCTTGTCTGTCACTGGATTGGGCTTACAGCGGCATTTGGTGTTTGATTACGCGCGAAATACTCCAGTCAGACGACTTGTAGAATCTGGTAACATGAATAAGTACAGAAAACAGAAGCTGGGAGAAGTTAAACGAGCTCACACAATGCCTTGATACATATAAGTCGCGATCAACTCTTCCTCCGAACATTCAGCTGCAAACCAGTTCAGGCTTGTAACCACGATTATGTCGCTATTGTCAGTCGACGGCTGTGGCAGACGTGATTCGATAATCCACCGATCTTCTTGAGCGTGTCATCCAACGTGAATTGCAATTTCGAGCACTTACTTACCCGTTGTCTGTTTCCACACACTCAGCTCCCTCTGAGCACCGGACGCAAGATACCTTTTGGACAGTGCTAGTTTCTCAACCGGATACTGATGAGCACCAAATCCATCCACGGTTGCCCTGCCCTGACCATTGTTTAGTTGGTCATTCCACCAATAAGATCGGTCGCTCACCTGAACGTTTCCAAAGGAATACTCTGCTATAGCTCCGTCGCCCAGCCCACAGATGACCCGATCATTGCGCTCAAGCTTCCAAATACAACACAGTGCAGCAACATGTCCCTGCGAAAGAAAAGTGAACAGAAGTTGTCCCGTCCTCCACCCCCAGATACAGAGCTTGCCATCAAGGCCACAAGTTGCAAGCATGGTGCCATCGGGACTAAATGTCATATAGGCTATCAAGGCGGTGTGTTCGTTTCTTAGGGAGTAGAGTTCTTCGTAGCGGAGTGTGTCCATGATCCACTGAAATGGTGTTGAGCGAAGCAATCGTGGACGTATGTGGACAAAAGGGGGACACTGAACGGGATGATCGCTAATTATCAACCGCACAGACTCAGATTTGGATCTCCGAATGGCTGATCCGGAGAGCCAAATTTAAAGGTAGGCATCAATAGTATGTCGGATCAAACGGAAGCGTTGCTGGTTATCGCAATCGTATCGCGCACCTTTTTCCTTACGTTTGTAACACGAGAAAAGGTGTTACCAAAGGTATTGTTTTTGGACTCATTTGCCTAAGTAAAAGCTGTGTATCTTGTCATGGAACACAGGCACTTTGTGGGAGCCCCTCCTACGTGCAGGCCTTTCCGCCTTTGGCGTTCCGGCCAAGGGCTTCACCCCAGGAACTCATTGCATTACCGACGTCGGGGATGTCGGTGGTCGCAGAATAAGTTTCAGTGAGATGTACGCTTCCCATTTAAGACCGTACAGTCTAAGTCCTAGCATGCAGGAGTAGTGCAAGTGGGCGATATAAAGTACAATATACAATATGAATTACAATGCGGGGTACTACATCAATACATTTTCTGCTACAGTAACCGCAACATGAGCGTACCGAACCCAGTCGTGGCCGACATCCCAGTGGCTGATCACCCCTCCCACGTCTAGTCCGTAATGCACTCCTACCCTCTTCAAGTGTTGTCCCTTGTCCCACTCACTCGCATGGTTACCTGTCAGCCATAGCAAAAGCCTTGTCTTCTCCTGGTCTTCGTCGCCACGGTCACGCACGAAGTGTGAGGGAGTACGCACATGAAGGGTTCGGAGGCGAGTAAGACGCTTAATCATAATTGCCCATAACTTGTAGCCGTTGACAAGACGATAAGCAGAAGGAGTAGCAGCCTGTCACATTACTTTGGAATCAGTGCTTTTCATGCTAGGTGTTACAACGTGCTTGCTTACCACGTTCACATCAATCTCGACAATCTTAAGATTGGCTACTCTCGGCGCAAGCCAGGGTATAGTTGAAAGCACACGACTGTCTCTCGCGGAAACTTCGATGGAAAGGAATGAAAGACCAGGAGCGCGGGGGAGGGACGCGATGAGCTTGGAAGCTGGGGGCGTGGCTTCACGATGCCAGGTAGTCAAACGCTCTACACTCTTTCCCAGAGTCAAGCCCGCGGCCGCACAACTGAGCGGACATTCCAGCTCGGTGATGTTATCCATGACGCAGAGACTGAGTGGGCAAACTCGAGAGCGTCCGCCACAGCTGTCAATGACAAGCGACCTTAAGGGCGCATTCGCATTCACAGTGGTGTCCGCGTGGGAGAGTAGGAACATCGTCATCCTTGAGTGAGGCATGTTTGACTTGAACAAACGAAGGTGGGGGAGGTTCACCCTCGCGAGTAACGGAGGCGTAATTCCCCGAGGAAAGTCAAGAACGAGGTCGGTGAGGTTGGTCATGAAGTTTAACGTAGTGCGAAGGACCGAAGTGATTAATGTTGCTTCATAAGCGAGCATGATATGCATGGTGTCAATACCGAGCGCCACTGCAGGACGATGCCTGCAATCCGAGGCTAACTGATGAAGCTCTTGAGCACTGCGTGCGCTGTAATACGACTAATAGTTGCCATGAGCCTTTTATACGCGTAGATAAGTGATTACTTACCTGAATATTTCGGTTGAAAGCGTGCTATGTACCCGTATGTTAGCTCGAGTGGCGATGAAAGAATCAATCTGCATACTGTTACCGCAATACCGTTTGAAACGCTTCTGGTGGAGCAAGGCATCGTAAGGATTGGGTTTTGCGAGTACAGCAGCGGTGGGAGTGTATGGAAGGGAAAGAACAAGATGGGAGAGTCATGAAGAGCTTGGGGGAGTGGGCACAGCAGATAAGCACGTAGGGCACGAGCAACTGAAAGTTGTTTGTTCCATTATGCAGCTAGAGGACGGCTTGTCGAGGAGCGTCATGGTTGCATAGTTGGCCATGGTACCGGTTCTTCATAACCAGAAGACGGGAATACTTAACATCTCTGTTAATAAGAGCGGCGAAGGTTCCACATTCACCGAACACGTTAACGTTGAGGACCTCAAGGTTGAGTACTTCTCAGTGTCGAGCGCTCCGTAGGTAGCAAATCCCTGGACACTCGGAGCGCCTGTTTGAACCTTGAATTTGCTTGATGCGCCGATCTCGTCGCCATCGGGGCTTCTCTTTACTTCAAGCTTCCAACCCACTTGACGTCTCTAAGCGACTCCCATACCAATCGCCCTCTTACATACACTTGGCTTAAGCTCGCACTTCATTAATCATGTGTCGTAGAGTCAGTAGAGTCATTTCAAGTCGCAGTTCCGCTTCTGAGCGAACAAGGTCAAGGGCTTTAGGCTATCGTTACAAATACGAGTAAGTACATCTTCGCCGCCGCCTACACGCGCGGCTGAGGTATGGGCAAAAAAAATCTATCCCACTCTTCCCCAGCACTCTGGCCCACCATGGCTTCGGTACAGCGTACAACATTCTTCAGAGCGAAGCACTCAACCGGAGCACTCACCACCCTCGCTCTGCAAAACGGGCAGCAGTACTTGGGCCCCACTATGCCATCCTGCCAGTCGCGTAGCCTCTGCCGGATGACGTATGCATCGAATGCAGAAAGGTCAGGCTCTCTCAGACTCTCCAAAGAATATTGTACGGCCGGGGGACAAAGCTCGTAGGCTGGGTTCGCTATACCGTGCTCGCGTAACTTCCGATCAAATACCACCTCCAGACATCTCTTACAAAATGAATGGCCGCATCCTAGCCTATAAGACGGTGGTCAATACCATGGACGTGGAGATAATTGTGTCACTGACATGTAAGGCGTCCACATAGCCTGCAGGCATACTCTGCAAACGGTATGCTCTTTAATTTGATCGAGTGTAGCTCGGTCTGCTTGTGTACGGGAAATGGCCGCTGCTAGGGCAGCTTCCAGCTTGGATTTCGCCTAAGAACTGGATCAGCTGGGCAGAAGGCAGAGAAGTAGGTACGTCCACACCTTTTTCAGCGCTTTGACTTCTTCCCTCAAGCGTTCCGTCTTTGTCTTTCTCCTTTCAACCATCCTGGGAAGGGAAGCCTCTTGGGAAGCCTCTTCATCCGACGACAGCACGATAATCTCGTGTAAGTCATCCGGATCGTATTCGATGGACGGCATTGACGAGAATGTGGGTGTGTGGAGGTGTGCGGATACAAGGCTACGATGCAGTGGCAATATGTTGTAGCTTCAGTCAGCGCAAGCAAAAGGTGATGGTGGGACGAGTACAACGTGACGGACCATCCTTTACTTATACTTCCTGCAGTCGAACTTCCACAACAACCCTTTGATCGTGACGAGCTCGAGGGGCGATATCTCAACAATCCGATTCAGCCGTTTCATTCAACAAATAGTGAGGCTAAGGTTGCGACGAATATAACCGTCGTACCGGTTTGAGTGGCCTGATGTGACTGGTGAAGTAGGTATCCTTTTGTCTGGACATGCACGGGGCACAACGGGCCGTGCATTGTGCAATACGCGGCTTCACGAACAACACGCTGCGGATGAGCGTGATTCATGACGAGTTCTACCACTCTAAAGTGATTGTGGACGGGTGCCATGACGAATGCAGTAAGTACTCTTTGTTCGAGCGACAACACGTGCAAGAGGCACGAGGCGCAAGAAACTTGCGGTATGATCCGTAACGAACAGGCGTGGTTGATATGGATCGTTGTGAGACGTTTTCAAACCACCGTGACTCGCAATGTTGGGATTGCATAAAGCTCGGCCTCGCGCATCCTTCAAACTTCCTCTCCTCCTACTCTCTCTCGTCATAGCTAGTTTCCGGAGATTACGTTTCTTGGCCTTCTATTGCGCATTCTATTGTGCTTTTTATTGCGCCGCAGTTATTATGAGTGACACTCAACAAGATGACGTTAGTGGCCAACCTCAAAGGTCGCCTCACCATTTTCATCATGGTGGTAACCTATACGTACAGGTAAGCTGACCGCGTCCTTTCGTTGATAATCTAACCATCGTTGACTATATTTCTCAACAGGCAGGAAACGTTCTGTTCAAGGTCTACAAAGAGCTGTTCCTTCGGCGTTCTTTAACGATGTACAAGACACTCTTTGATCTGAGACCCAACGACGCTGGCCTTCCCGGGACCACAGAACACAACCCCTTGCATGTCAAAGACTCCGCAGAAGAGTTCACTCTGGTACTGAACGCGATACTTGGGGACCCTGCGTGAGTACTCAGTTTTGATTATCATAACGTCATCTCATCTCTCGTTTCAGTGAGGGGGTAGAGATCGACGAATATAGGGAGCCACCGTTGCCAACCATCTCTCGTGCTTTCATGAGACTGCGGGTTGGTACCCGCTGGGCCATCGAACCCATGCGAATTCTTGCCATATACGAGATCGAAGCTCTCAAAGAGAAAGAATTAGTGGATCCCGTCTCAATGATGATGATCTCGGTGGAGTGCTCCATCTACTACTGGTACCGTCCTGCTGTGAGGGCCCTTCTCCGCACCCCGGAACTCGCGTTGACCCCTGACGATCTGAGCCTCGTGGACATCGATACCCTTCAGTGTTTGTTGAAGTGGAGGGATAAGATCGACAAAGAACGCATCCGAGCAACACTTTCCTTCCCCAACCCTCCGCCCAACCCGTCTTGCGAGCAGCCCGACGTGTGCGAGGACGCTGCCCTCACATGCTGGACGGGCATAGAGGACTTTGCCCGTTGTCCTATGGCCGACTTCGCTGAAGATCTTGCTTATCGGATGGAGATGTCGGGCTTATGTGTCGGGTGCATGGAGGCATGGAAGCTCAAGATCAGCGAGAGCGGTGTCCTGAAAAAGGAGGAGGACATGATCGAGGAAGCTGCAGCGCAGATGTCCGCATACTGTACTAACTTCGATTGATCGACGCAAATACCCTGGTAGCATACATGTACTTACCATTGTGGTTTGTAAATTGAGCTGTAGTTGAAATATCACGGTCACGGAAATGCGAGTAACGTTCTACTAAACCCGAAACTCAGTCCGTGTGGACTGCGTCCTTCAAAGGGCTGTGACGTCCACCACTGTATGATGTATGTATCATGACGAGCAGGAAATTTCAGGCATAGCTAGTATCGTGGTCGTATCATGGTAGCCGTGATAGCCGCGCTCTCCGCGTCGAGATCGCGATCAGACGACGCCAAGGCTCGATTAGTCACATTGTGTCATCGTATGATTTGAGATAGCCTTTTATCAGGGAAAAAAGGAGTCGAAACCGTTGATCACAAAGATACTTTTTTATCGGAGAAGGCGATCAGAAACCTTCCCAGAGTGATCCCTTTTATCGGATGCGTTCTCTACTACTCACAAATCAATATCAGCCTTCTGTATTGATTGGTGATTGGATTCGCCGGACGTCCGCCCGTGCCTCCATGACGTCAATTCGCGAAGTTGGCGCGGCCGTATTGCCATTTTAGGCAGTCGTAGCAGCCGAAGTTAGCAGTGACGTCAACAATCTGATGGATCCCAGCAGCGACCGACGTTCTTCAACTGTGACGTACCGCGTGTGCATTTTTGATTAACGAATTGATGTCGAGAAACTCGTCGCTATGAAGTATAAGTACGTCGGGGTCGTGCAGTACTGCTCTTTGAGACTGTGTTGCTATATTTGGAAGTGGAAGGCATACTCGCTCGTCCGTCAGATATGCATAATGACCTTCGGAACAACTTTCCTACTTGGAGTTTCCGGCGACGACTTAGATATATCAGCGAATTGTAAGCGAGTAGTCGCATGAAAACTTCTTCAAGTCGCATCTGGCCCTTATATCAAGACATCAGGGTGCTTCACATTCGCTTTATAGGACAAAGCACGATGTTACGTAGAAGAGATAATGTAGTAATTATACAACGAGAGGCTAGTGCGTAATCTAGATGTTATTACACAGCGAAGTACTCGATGAGAGTCTCCATCCCAAATCGTATGGCCGCCTGCTCAGACGCCAGTTTGGCCTGGCCATGATTGTTCATACAAGTCGCGATGCACTCGCAGTCTCGTACCTGACTGGTGGCGACACGCTCCAGGCGTTCCACGACCATCTTGAGAGGAATCTCATCCTCCAATAAAGCCTGCTCCAGGTGACATTTCCACAGCTTGATCCAAATCCGTTTGCAAAGACTCTTGTGCTCGCAACCCGAATCGGGACGGAAACCTGGAGGTACGGAAGCGCGATAGCGGGCTACTTGCACCGAACTGCGCTGTTTGAGCAAGACGGTGAGGAAGTCTCTCCCAAGAAGCCAGAAGTGTCCCGGGGGGATAGTCGCAATGGGCTTGGTCAGAAGGTCGTGTAGAAAGACGTTGCAGCGAACAGCAGGGACGTCGTTCATGAGAGCAATGTGGAGCCTTCGCGCAGGGTCGGTCATTCTGAACTGGCTGAGCAAACGAAGTCCCGTGTTGACCGCTGAAGGGCAGATACAGAACGCGGCCATCTTGAGTAGCCTTCCTAAGTCATCGAGGTTCCAAGTTGAATCGGTGCCACTGTCCGACAACTACAGTTAGACCATGTGTATTGCAACAACCGAGATTGCACTCACTCATGATTCAAATATAGTACGTTCAACAACAGGTCGAAATCTCTTGCCTCCACTCCCTCTATTGCAATGGGGTTGGCGTCGTCGTTTCCTTCGGTCGATAAAAGTCCCGTCTCAGGGTCAAACATGTCACGAAACAACTGCGAGGTCTGAACCAAGGTATAGCGATAGACGCGGTAGAGAGTGGCTTGCACCTGTCAAAATTGTTAGCCATATCAAGCATAATGACTCAAAGACGAACGTACACTTATGCTGACATTACCGTCCCAGTAGTAGTGATCGAGAGATCGCGTGAGAGTTGCCATCGGCGAGACTGGTAGGAGGCGTGCGATGGGAAGGAGGTCTGCGTGGAAGTGTTAGAGGCCCCGTTCGAAGGAATCTGTCTTATATTCGGGAGACAAGCAGCCGGGACTTCCATAACCTCGGTGTCAAAGGCATATCTTTCTTCACGCGTACAATCGCCGAGTGGTTTGAGCGAGGTTTGGCATGCAAATGACGCTTTGTCATCAGTTATATAAGCGCCCACAGAAGGCTTTGTTCCATAAGACTTCACATCACATCACATCACATCACATCACTTCGAATTCACACCTCGCAACCTTTCTCCCTTGTCCATTCTATTTCTTCCGCACATCCGTACACCGAAAGGCCTAAATGTTTCAGTTCTGTACACGTGTGGTCTTTGTCTGAGAATAGTTACCGATCTAGAACCCAGACGTGATTTCCCTATCCGTACGCGACGATCAGAACGCTGACGTGGGTGCCTGATCGCCTCCGATTGCATTTAAGCATAGGCGCGCAGCTCTCACGTCGACCGTCTCCTAAGCGCTCCAACCTTGAAATAGTCAAGATCAAGACATAGCTATAGTCCTGCGTTGCGTGGCTCCAAAGGGGCAGCACTGGAGTGTTTCAATTATAAAGCAGAACAATTGATCACGACGAGTTCGCGACGAGTTGATGGCGTACCACGTGTGGCGTAACACGTGCGCACTCAAAAGTGCTTTTGTATAGATTCAACCATGTCACGACAGTTTCAATCACCGACATGGAGTTTATCGCACTGTGGCCACTCTCGTATCTCACTCATCTCACTCGACCATGTCTCTCTCTCGATACATGATGCCCACAGGCTTTGAGGATGTGCGCTTGGATGTGAAAACGTTGAAGGGCATTAAAGATAAGCAGGTCGGTTTTGATGGCACCTTCAACTTAGTATCACTTTACTGAAATTAGGGTGCAGGAACACATGGAAGATCAATTTCGTCACCTGCGAAACACTATCTCGAATATGTGAGCCCGATTGTATTCGTCGCATAAGTTCACTGATTACCTCAAGCTCCCTTCAACACAGTTCGGCGGATTACGTACAGTTACGAGACTTTTGTGAAAGTCAAGTAAACATTCTCGTTACAAAGCAGGCTGCTTTTCAACACAATAGCGACGAACTACGAGAAGCGCTTCGGAAACTGAAGAGAAACCAGGCACGTTGTCTCGCTATACCTTGAAAGAGCTTGATCGTACGCGTACTCACCGTTCGTGAATTACAGAAGGACGACGGCGCTCGCTTGGACGGTTTTGAGGCTGCTCTGAATGCTGTACAAACAGCATGTGGAAAGTCCACTCAGTCTTTGAGAAACATAGTCACTCACGCAGAAGGTGCCCTTTGTTTCCCTTGGCAATGATATCGTTTAACGTTTCGTAGGTGTACTCGCAAAGAGGCGCGAAGTTCTCGATAAAGCGCTATCCGCTCTCCCTGACGTTGAGGCGCGCCTTAGCTCACAAATCGGGAGGCTTCAGTTATCTGTCACTGTCCTAGAGAACCAGATGCGGCAGATGAAACCTCAAGTCGAAAGCTTCGAGCAAGTAGCCATCTCAGGCAACGACCTCGACCGCCAGCTGCACGAACTTGACCAGGAAGTAATCAGGCTACGAGGGACGGTTCAGGGCGTCTTGATGGAGATCATCGAATTGAAGGTGCCTCGCACTAGCTTGGGCCTAGACAAGGTGCTCGAGGATGCTGGTAGCTCTCAGGATGGCGAAAAGGTCGGGCTCTTTCCTTTCCTTTCCTTTGCTTATGCAGTTCAAAACTCATGTCTATATCAGGCGGTTAAATCCATCGCTGACGAGCTTCAAGCAGCAGGCACAAACATGGGAGATCGCAGCGTGAGTATATCCCTCCATATGTTGATTATAACTTACAATGCCCCCAATAGACCCCATTTCTGAACGAGGATTCATCCTCAATCTCGCCGTCCAGGGGCGCGGATTACCAGGGTGTTCATATGAGGTATCGCCCTGAAGGAGGTGTCCAGGATAACTCAGCTGCATATGCAGGTATCGTAAGTGAATTGGCTGCGGCTGCGAAGGTTCAAGCTAACCTTTGTCTTGAGATCACCAATAATGCCGAAATACTCTGCGACGGCTCCTCCGACTCTGAGGGTACAGTGTTCAGCGATAACTCTATCTCTCGGGACAGAGCGGCTTTGAGTAGCTCTCAAGAGAACCAAGGGGAGAGCAGTGATGCGGTAAGCAAAGGAAAGTCGGTCTACTTCACGCTACTCACTGCGATCCAGACTTATTCCACTCCGAACGGGCTCTCTGTCGATCAGCGGATCCAGTTAGCTCAGGGGGATCCTGCCCCTTACCAAGATACGGCCTCGCCAAGTCTGTCTTTTGCTTTCTGTTTGGGTATTGCTGCGCTACTCGCTTACTATCAGCGTGTTAAACTGATGGTAAGCGTCTCAGATAGAGACTGTTCGCGTTTGCTGATTCATTGGATGTCGGGTGATGCAGTACTTTCGATACTTCACTCAAGAAGGACAAAAGTATGCCTGTGCGTGTGCGCTGATGCTCCTCATCTACCTTTTCGACGAGTATATCATCATTTACTTCTCTGAGAGACCGCTCTTTGAACAACTTAGAAGAGTGAGCACCGGAACCAGGCAACCATTGGATTCAATTATCATAGACGTACTCGTTGTAATGCTTCTTCATGTGTTAGCAATACAGGGTTGATCGCCCACAAATCGTACAGCCTCTCATTCTACATCACGATGCACATACTTACTCCGGCTGCACGCACGAAGGGGATAATGATAAGTAGATGCTGATGAATAGTCGGGGTGAACCAGAAAGTCAAAGGGAGGTCGTTGTTATCGTTGAGACCGTACGTGAGCCGCTCTTGTTGACAGTGGTAGCCTCATTTGAGACTTGTCGAACCGGTCCGGTAAGCAGGCGCCCACACGTGACGCGTCACTTCAGATCGCGGCAGCTGTTTTCTAACTTTTCTTTGTCTGAAAGCTACGAATGGCGTCGCTCTCAGTTGACCCCTCCACGGCTGCATCGAACTTGACATGATAGCCATTTCCTTCAACGCTCTACCAAGTGATGATTACTTCTATACTCTATGCACCATAGGGACATTGGTATTCACAACAGTCTTGCTCTGGTGTGCAAGACCTCGCGTCACTTCACAACAGAACTCGCCATCATCCACGACTGTGGGAGGAGGCCTTTCAGTGCACACATTCTCGAGCAGCGTACTCGTGGTTCCCGGACAAGCCACCATTCTGGCGTACGACTCCTCAGCTTCATCAGCCGGTAAGAGGCCTGTGGCCCGCCCGACGATTCTGCAGGAATTTCCGCCTGCGTACGCTTATATGTGAGTCTCTACTTACTACCTACAGGGTCTTGTATGTGCATCTTAGTCCTCTTATCAGTCACGCCGTCGACAAGCTGGATAATCCCAACCAGACTTCATACCCAGAAGACCGGAAGTCCTTTCCGTCATCAGTTCCCTCGCCGGACAATGGGTATGATGCAGCTGCCATGCAGACGCTGCGTCCTAAGACTCCAAGTTCGACTCACAACGCTGATAGTGGCCCAACAAGTTGGACTGCAGATGGCAATTCAGTACTCAAACAGCACTGTCACGGGTCCGCAGGTCCAAACGGGTTGTTAGGTTCTCTCTCACAAACTCTCGACGGCTTCCGACGCAAATCCCCCTCCACCACAATTTGTTCCAGCAGCCATTGCTCTGATTCGAGTAGTCCACCATCCGTGACTGATCTTGTCACCGGCACGATACCCGGCCCCGACGATCGCTCGCCCATACCTACCAGTAAAGCGAGGAGTACAACCCCCACGCTTTTACAGCCTCCGGATGATGATGGAACTGTCTCGTCACCCGGTGTTCATGTCCGTCACCTCCCACTATCTTGTCCCAACGTTCACTCATACAGCTGTGCTCTGCAGATTTATATAAGGCGTGTCGTCCGCAACACAGCCTTCTTCCAGTTCGCCGACAAGGTGGACGGAGCGATTGAGGTTCCCTCCGAGCTTTCCAAGCATCCGGATCTAATGCTTGGAGACTTATTCTATCATAGGAGCGGGACTAAGTGTCAGATGTGGATTTGGGAGAAGGAAACTGCCCAGCAGCTTCGGTGGAGGCCAGTAGGGTGGGGGTATGAACGCAAGTCAGATCGTAAGGTACTCATCCTTTCGGAGAAAAAGGCCCTGCCTTCCTGGGTTCAGAAATCACATTTCCTGAAGCACACTCAGGGCCATCCAGAACTACAAGCGATGGTTATGATCCCAGGATCTCAGACATAACTGTAACTTTTCCGCCCATGTTCAGCGCCTCGTAATTTGGACATGTCTTCCCCACGCCATTCAGAATGTATTTCCATGCTTGACGCTATCACAGTTCAATCTCATCTGATCATGACATTCGACTGAGTAAAGAGTATATCTCATTAGGTGTGAGCTCGCTGAAACTTATTATAGCTACATAACAACTATTACGCTATTCAAATCAGCGGCGTTAATGTCACGTGAGAAGTTTGCAACGCATTGTGGCCTGGCCTAGCGGTCGCTGCAGGCCCTATTCGTGTATCGTTCAACCATCTTCCAAGAGTCCGCATCCAGCATCATTCCACCATATCCCGCAGTCTCATACTCTACACCACGTCTTCTTCACATCAAGCATGACGCTATCCGAAGCAGAAATCCGAAGACGACTAGACCCTTCTCGATTCTGTTACACTTCAGGTACGTGCTTAGCTTTCCTGGTATAAATTTCCTCAGTCAATACCTCAGCTCAGCGGAAGGCATGCCGGACGTCGACGCAGATGGCAACTCTGTTAATAAAGTGGGCCACAAGACGGCCTACGAAGATGGACATACAAACAAAATAGCAGCGGTAATGCTCGGTTTTGCCTTTTCCACGAGAACGGCATGGGTGTTATCGCTTCTTCTATTGGTCGCAGTTGGACGTGTCTGTATTGAACTAGGTCTGGACACTGTCGGGTTTCTGCAACATATACGGCCTCTCCTACAACTGCCGTCTCTTTCCTCCACGGTGCCTACCCCGCCCACTGCGTCCGAACAGGAAATTTTATATCAACTCATCCAAGGGTACAAGGATTTCGCGCTCACTACAAATGGCGGGAGCATTGCTTGCCCTTTCACTTCGGGTTGTAAGACGCACGCCGATGTTCATACCGAACATGGATCCCCCTCTCTCAGCATCACGGACAGTTTACACGCCGAAGATTGTTGGGACACCCTCGGTCATTCGGCGGAGCTTGGGGTGCTCTTGAGTCAACATCTTCAACCTCGTTACATCGCTCTAGATCATGCTCTGGCGCATATCCCTGGCTTGCATAGAGCACCTCGAAATGTGACTGTATGGGGTGTTGTCGATGGCCTCAAGAATCGACGCCTGCTCGAGGGTAGGGTCAAGAACTCTTACAACATGCCTTCCTCGGCCTCTGCGAGAATGGTCGTACCGGTGGCGACTATGTATTATTCCATCCACACCCCTGTGCCCACCCAAACGTTCCCGGTCTTTGACTATATCCGAGATACCAAGGTCGACTTCTCCCTCTTCATTTTCCAGATCATGGACAATTGGGGCGCCGCTTCGACATGTTTATACAGAGTTCGCATCTACGGGGAGCCGGTGAATGTGCGGACGTGGTTTTCAGCCAGTTAATTGTTGGCGTTACAGCGTTTGTGATAGTTAAATACTTTGGCTTGAAGCGAAGCTCAATAGATATGTATGTTACGCCGCGGTCCGAGTCGATACGAAGTTGTCTAATCTAATCTGACTCGGCACGGAGTGATCTGTCCGAGTCGATACCAAATCATCTAATCTAATCTGACCTGAGACGGATTGATCTCTCAAAGATTGAGCCAGGTCGTAACGGAAATTTCCGATCGCAGAACTCTCACCACGCAAATGACCAAGCTCACGACACCCTGTATCGTTCAAAGCCAAAATTAAGCTTCGACCAGTCTCAAGTCAAAACCTCGCCTTTGCGCTCGAGTCTGGTACGCCTTCGATTGATGTGGCCTCTGAGAGGTTTATCGCTTATTTCTTTCAGGTCATTATGGTACTCGTGCTCGTGGTGACAACAAAGGACTTCATAGACGTGCTCCTTCATATGAAGTCAACTAGGGTTCCCAAGGCATGTATGCCAACAACTACTCCCTCTCTCCATGGATCGCCCACCTGTCCTATGCGTCGGAATGTTGGTTTGTACGCAAACAACTGGCGGATTCTCCGAGCTAGTCACCAAAAGACAAGAGATTATGCAAGGACAATGCTATACTATCGGTTCAGCAAAGGAGTGCAACGGGTACATTAACATACCTTATCTCAGTGAGTCTGCGAACCTACCGATACTACAGAGTCAGGCTAATCAGTTGACAGGTCCATACCACTGTGAGATCAAGGCTTCGATGAAATCCTCACAAGCAATCGTCAAAAACATCGCCGAGAAGGGTTACACCGCCGTGAGAGGCCCTCGTGGTGACGATATCATGCGTCTTGAGAAGGACTCTCCGGTGTTGCTACACTCCGGGTATGATATATACATAGGGCGATCGACGAGCCAAATCATGGGTAAGCAGTCCATTTCCTGCTCCCTCAGTCGTTGCTTATTATATCTTTAGTACTCAGATTTATCGCGTATGACGCACGTTCAGTGAGTCCGAGACTATTTCTGACCGTGACAACGTTCTGAGCCAGTAGCAATAGGTGTTTGCTAACTACGAGTTTGGTAAAATGTGAGGGCGTTCGATGGAACCCTGCTCGTGCTTACCGATATCTTTTAGGCTCGGTCAGGGTAGCTTTGGTCAAGTTCATGTAGCGCGGGATAGGCGTACTGGACTAGTTCGTGCCATCAAACGCTCCCAGTACGGCTCGCAGGTGGATAAATATCTTAGCGAGACAGTGCAAATGGAGTACAAAGTCTTTAAGGCGACCAAACACGTAAGTCTCTAATGTTTCCTCGAACGTCTGATTAACTGAACCAGGCATGCAGTGCAATGTTGTAGCCATGATAGAATGCTTCCGCGATGCAGGATATTTCAGTAAGCCTCCCTCTATCACAACGTATCATTCACTAACGACTGTTCTGGGCAGTGATAGTGATGGAGTTTGCTGAATATGGTGACTTATACCACTACGCTCTGAATCACGACATGGGTACGTAGAAGCGCCTTCCTTCCGCGATGCTACTCTGTCTCTTATTTCTTAATGATTTCTTAGAAGAAAAGCTTGTTGCACAAATGGCGAAGCAGATGCTGGAAGGAGTTCGTCATTTACACAAGAACAAACTAGCGCATATAGATATCAAACCGATGGTGAGTAACTCGGAATTGCTATGACACTTGTTGCTAAACTCATCTACAGAATGTCCTTGTATTCAGCACGTCTCCAGTCCATGTCAAAATGTCCGATTTTGGGCTGGCCCTACCGTGTGGGCGAGGGAATGTCCGTCGCTCCCATTTACCATGTTACTATCCATCACGGGTCTGACTGCTCTATAGGGTATCGTTGGCACGCCCGCTTTCCAAGCTCCAGAGGCTGCTGTAGGCATCAGTTGGGACGCGGCCAAGTTAGATGCATACAGCCTTGGAGCTTCATTCTTTCAGATGTACGTAGAGATCTCCCGACCGTCAGCCATTCTGCTTCCTCATGACAAGATTTAGCTTGGCTCCTGATCGCCGCCCTCCATTCTGCCTGGTTCCTGAGAACGACAATGACCCGGCAGCCGCCCTGCTGAGATTACCCATCTGTTGGGAACGGCTTCCAAAGAAGATGTCGGCGCGAGGTGAGTGGGTAGCCATGGCTTTGAATTCTGGTTGACGATAACTCGGTAGGGAGGAAACTCCTGGAAGGCCTTCTCGAAGACGAACCCTTGGAGAGAACAGGGGTTGTAGAAGCGTTGAAGCATCGCTGGATCAAGTGGGCTTATGAGTAAGGCGCAGATTCACCGGGGAATCTGTATATACCGCGCAGAAGTTTCAAAGAAGGCCAGAGATCATTGCACACGAATAAATACTGAAGGTTCAAGAGGGTTTGGAAGAGAGCGTATAAGGCAAAGTAATGAAGTCTATGAGGCAACGAGACGGAGACCCGTAATCTAATTGCAATCGGCCACTCTCAGCTTAATGTTCCGGATTCCGTAGTACGGCCCACGTCGATCTAATACTCCTCTTACCGCGAGATTGATTCTTCGAAGTAACAAACTTAAACGCGTGGGAAATAGGTCTCGTAGGCGCCTATATACATAAGTGACTGAGGCTATTCTAATTCGCCCAAGCTTGTTCGTCACGGTCGTCGTACATTCATCTATCCTTCCAGCATGAAGCTTCGGCTCCTTCTCCTAATACTACAACAGGTATATCAGGCCGAAACTCAGACCATATAGCTTGAAGATGATTCCTATAATCAGGACGCCCTCGGTATCATGCTCCGACGCACAAAGGGCTTTTGTTCAGATGAGAACTGGGGCCTCGGTATAAGAAACGGTGGGTGTTGTACTACCTTTTACTCTCACTTCGTGCTTCCCTTCATCGAGAACGCACTCCTACAATATCAACTATGCACTCAGAGCACTCATCTTCTCACCGTCGTGAGTCTATGGTTATCAAGGTTCGTTCGAACATGCCCGTCATGTTACACAGCTATCGTTGACACATCCGCATTCTCAGGTTGAATCGGTCAACCTCAATGTGCCCTATGCTCTTCTTGCTGCCCACTGCCCCTTTTTTGCGAACCGCCGTAACGACAACGGCATAGTCGGCGATCCCGGTTTGGGATGGATAGGAGTCAATAACATCACGCTACAGCAGTTCAAAGCGTTTCTTAGGTTTCTCTCTCGGACCTCGTGAGTCTGCTACTGCTCTCTTCGTAGTATCCAAATTGACTTCTGTGGCGAATGCAGTAGTGGTTCGCGGGGCTATTTCTCCGTAGATGAACTGGAAGGCATCCTCCGGTTTTCTTTCATGCACAACGTCTCCGAAGGTCGCCAGTTTGTGGCCGAGCAGCTGTCCACTCGAGATGTCAACCCTACTCGCCTCCTAAGCTTAGGTGTGCAGTATCGGATCTCGGATATCTTTCTGGTGGGCTTCATGAGGCTCGCAGGATCCCCACCTGACTTGGAGAATGCGGCCGTGCGCTCTCACCTCAACGCCCTTCCGATTTCCGTGTATAACGACATCGTCGCTGCCTGGCGCGATAATCTGCGTGTGAGGACGTCCATCATTGAACGCGACACGGCGGTTTGCCCGGCCCCTTGCTGTGTTTACGGGTGCACTCGAAGACCCCTTGGGTCCTGCCTTCCTCGTATGCAACGCGTTTACGAAGAGGTTGCACGTCCTTTGCTCCTTGGCAAGGTTCATGCTTCCTATGTCTACCAGGCCTTATCCGACGCCATCTACGAGGATGCCATCATTTGCGAAACATGTGGCATCTATTATGAAGAACTCTACCTCGCCGGCCTCGTGAAGGAAATAACGATATCCAGAGAGGCCGCCAAAGCTGCACTGCGTTCTCGAAAGGGTGGCGATTCCGTACAGTGGGATGAATAGACGAAAGTAATTGGTTGGAGCGCAACTCATGTATTAGTAACTGGCTCCCCGCACAATTCATGCTCATACACCATCCGTCGGTACACGATTCTAAACTGTCCAAAACAATCCTCTTCACGAACCAGTCATTAGATAGACGAGCAAGAAAAGCCGACGCAGCAAGGCTTTACGAGTCCTCATGCTCATGGGTACTGAAGATACAAAGGGAGAAGGAAGTAGAGTTTCTCCGCTGTAAGTAGCCTTCTGTGTACGTTGAATCTTCTAGTTACAGATCGTAGAAGGACGGCTACTAAGGTCGAGTTCGAAATACAGCCTCCAGCAAGGCACTCAATGCCTTAGATAATGGATGATCTCTCGTTTCCGACGGAGACGATCGCGTCAGCGTGCAATCACATACATATCCGTTGCTACCAGCTCCGCGGCCGCTAAGTTTCATGAGGAGTTCGGTCGCCGGCAGGGCGACCTAACACCACGCGAGCGCCGAGGTCTGCTGCCTGAGGGCTGCCAGCGTGGCAAATGATACCTTCCTTCCGACCATCACCATCACCATGCCGTTCTTAAACCTTGTCGAAGCTCTTACGCGATGGTGGTTCCAAGACGGTAGGGAGGTTGGAAGAGTCTTCGTCGTCCTCGATGGCGAACTGGCAATCACAGCGGATGCTGTGCAGCCGTCTGAAAGTACTCTCTCAGGAGAGGAGAAACCAATTGTAGGCAGTGAAGCTCTTATTCCAGCCGCAGCTGCTCACATTTCCTCAGCCGTTTACAATTCACTGCGAGCCCAAAGATGGCATCTTACGTCCCGGTAAACCAGTAGCTCTCGTGATCCGTACGCCGGCAGAGTACGAGGGACGCGTCTCTTTCACTGCTGTCAACAGAAAGGTTACCACTCGGCAGCTGCAGGCAAGCATTGCACCTACTGAAGCACACCCACTCTACTCTAACCCGCTTTTTAGGCTTTGAACGATACCTCTGTCTCCCCTGCTACGAGTGCCCCCATCTACCCGCTTTCCCACCAAGGCTGGGCTGTGACTCGCAGCCGGTTCAGCGCTGACAGCCAATAGTCTCAACACACCCCTAAACTCGCTCTTGTCATTCTCCCTCGTGCTTTTGCCACCAATGTCGCTGCTTCCCTTGCTATTCTCAGAGCATACACCCGTTTTGTTATCTATCTCGTTCTTGTCCTGCAAGTTGTCCTTCGCTTTACACTCGCTCTCTTCTTTGATTATCAGCTCTTGTTCTCCTAATGTAGTAGCACCGGTACTCTTGCTTTGAATTGCAATGTAGGGACAATTTTATTCGACTTTATCCCTATTTGAGATGACTTTTGCGCGCTGTGTACGAGGTCGTCGGTAATATAATCATATATTCCAGTTGCACGGGTGTGTGCGGTCGCTGCACGTGTTTCCCCGGCGCTCTAGGGCTGAGAATTTTGGCTGTCCAGTAAACCACCCCCAGGTCTTCATAGCGGCCACAGCACTTGGAACAGCACAATGCCATCGAAGTTGCCCTGAATCTCGAGCTTAGCTTTCTGTTACGGGCCACTGCTACACTGAAAAGGCTCGACCTCTAATCTTGGGTCACAACTCATCGACTCTTCTCCAGAGGGATATACATTCCTCTGCTGTAGCTCATCAAAGCTAGGCGAATAATCGGCGCAACAGACCTGAAGACCACTTTCTCGTTATCTGGGGGACTCAGGGCAGGTCGTCGGTGTGGCCGTCATCGTATACCAGACTAGGCCTTGAATTGCGTTGCGGTGTATGCCTTGTGTGAGTAGGTTGACTAATCATCGCACAAGAGTTGACTCAACACAACCAAAATGGATGAGCTGCCGCTGCTCCTGAGGGAGGAGGACCAAACCCCCTGTGTATAATCAGCCCCGCTCTCTGTGCGAAAAGACTGTAGGTTCTGGCACTATTCTCGGCATCGCCGTGAAGCTCACCTTGAAGATTCCCCCTTGGAAGAGCTACGCGTTGCAAGTGTCATTGCTGGTTCGCTTTCTGACATTCCGGCCGCGAAGTATACGAGGAGGCAATGCTGCAGATTCTGGATAAACTCTCATGGATTTACTGTAAGTCAATGCTTCTCCAGCTATCTGTGCAATCTTTCTTACCAAGCGTAGCATCCTGCAACCCGCATCCCCTAACCCACAAAGCCGTTCTGTGCGACGTTTTTCCCAGAGAACATACAGTGTTCATTTTGTCGCGGGTCGGCCGCGAAGCTCCTGTATTCCAAACAAAATACCGAAAGTCAACGGGAAAGTAGAGACAGGATGCCACCTCGACCGACCATGGCCGCGGGTAGGGCCCCGATGTGCATAAGTAAGCTCTTTCCGAACCGTAGCTCCCTTCTAACACATATCAGACCCTTGAAATCTAGTTACCTGGGTACCAGACGAGTTATTAAACGTGGAAGAAAGATGCAAGAGAAATATGCGTGAGTTAAAGGATGCTTTCACCGCGGTATGCACGCCTTAGCCATCGGAGGAACCCTGAGATTTCAGGGTAGGACTCTAAGGGCGGAAGGGGGAAGAGGCAGAGGGTCGGGCGGGTACCAGAGGATAGCAAGGCAGGAGTGGGTCAAGTATCGAGTGCGTCGACGTCTATGGCCTCCCGACGAACGGCAGTGCGGCAAGTATGAACCTCCAGGCATCATTCACCCGTATTTGCCATAACAATTCGTAAGTGCTAGCCCGGCTGTCGCACCGTACATGCTTTGACAGCTGTCTGTAGAACTTAGCCAACTAGCAGAATTGCGGACCGAGAGGAACGTCTCTAGCTACCGACCTAGACATAGTAATCAGTGGCCGATCCTTTACCTGCACTCGCGAATGATACGGAAGTGCACGTTGATAAGTGACATCGAGTATGTAAACAATTGACGTGCCATGCTGGATTTCTGTGTCACCGGGGCGGACTGCTGGCCACAAGGGTAAGTCGTTGTTTATATGATGCAGAACCGGTGCCGGTGTACATGGAGCAGCTTCGACTCGAATTGGGCTTTCTGTGTAAGACCGGACAAGGGGTCAGAGTCTATACTCGTACTTGCAAGAAATTTATGCTGGGAATGCACATGAGGTCAAGTCACGCCAAGCACGCTTTGGAAGAGATTACCCAGCTTGCGCCATCCCGGTAGTGTCGGAAGTCAAGGTCGTAAATCAAGGTGTGTAGCGTAAAATCGAACTACTGGTTAGCTAACAGCTAACGCCTTCGATCGCGACATAGGTTTCGGTTCCACAGAAGGGAATCGTGGTTGTATATCGAGATTTTGCATCAGCGGGGGGTCCTGACTTGTACCTCAGCAGACGGATGTCGCCGGGCCAAGATTGTCATTACGCGCGTGTTTTATCTTCAAAGGTCAGCCAAACCCCGAATAACAGCTCTCGCTTCCTCCTTACGGCGTGTATGCCCGTGTCGAACGTTCGTATTCCAGGTCCTAATACCTCGTCACGAGAGTCTCTTGTTCGTGACCGCAGACGACGACCTCCCGGACAGCGATCGCGGGCATTCTTCGTTGCTTGACAAGTGGTGCAAGTAGAAACACTTGTATAGCGGATCGCTCGCGCTGCTCAGGAAGGTATCAAGCTCAAGGTCAGGGTGTTCCACTCATAAAATGGTGGTATGCTTACTTGATCGCGGTAGACCGTGGCTGGTGTTTACAGCGCTTCGGCGCCCACAGCCCACTACACGAACAAACAGCGCCGAGCCAGTCAAGCAACCCAAACGCGTGCTGCTCTTGTCATTCGCGCAATTCGACCTGTGACCTACAACTCATCGCTACAAAACCGCTCAATATACCTCGCAGCATGCCAAATTCTTCCGTGAGTATGAGCGCATGGCCCCAACAGACTCTGCGACTGACCTTCGGCCTTCTAGTCTCAACTTCTCGTCCGGCTTCGTTACTTTGTCTGCGAAGCCCTTGCAGACGTGTCAACCGTCGAAACTGTAGTAGCCGACGGAACGCAACACAAGGAGGGCAGACCGGGGGGGAAAGGCTATTGGGTGAGAGTTACTTGGGATCGAGTGGGTAGTGATATGGTGGGTACGGCTTTGGTGGACGAAGGGAGTCTTGAGGTAAGTCTATCCAACTGTGAGGTTGTCTGCAAAGAGCACGAGACAAGAGAGGCCTGCCAGTTACAGGAGAGTACGAAACAGACTGAAGACGGCGCGAAGATCGTCCGTGGGTGCACCATCGTCACATCAGACTTCGACGACCCGCAATGTCAAGCCACCAAGGAAGCCGGCACCATCTCCGGTCTCAACGTCCTCCGTACCACCAACGAGCCTACGGCTGTCAGCGTCGCCTACGGTCTTGGCAAGAAGGCCGTCGGCGAGCATCACATGCTCGTCTTCGATCTGGGTGGAGGAACCGTCGAGAAGGGTATCTTCGAGGTGAAGGCCACCGCTGGTGACACTCGCCTTGGTAGCGATAACCCCGAGAGCCGTCTCGTCAACCACTTCGTCCAGGAGTTTGAGCGGAAACACAAGAAAAATCTCTGTTCCAACCCCCGTGCCCTCCGTCGTCTCCGTACCGCTTGCGAGCGTGCTAAGCGTACCCTCTCCTCTGCCACCCATACCACTATCGAGATCGACTCTCTTTTCGAGGGTATCGATTTCTACACCATCATCACCCGTGCTCGTTTCGAGGAGCTCTGCCAGGATTCCTTCCGCTCCACCCTTGAGCCCGTCGAGAAGGTCCTCCGTGACTTTAAGACCGACAAGGATAACGCCCACGAGATTGTCCTCGTCGATGGTTCCACTCGTATCCCCCGTATCGCTAAGCTCATCTCTGACTTCTTCGATGGCAAGGAGCCCCATGAGTCCATCAACTCCGACCAGGCTGCTGCCCACGGTACTGCTGTCCAGGTTGTCATCCTTTCTGGCGACATCTCTGAGGAGGCTCAGGTCTTGCTTTTGCTCGATGTTGCTCCCCTCTCTCTCGGTATCGTGACCGTTAATGGTGTCATATCCGCCCTCATCAAGTGTAACACTACCCTCCCCACGACGAACTACGAGACCTTCTCTACGTACGCCGACAAACAGCCTGCCGTGCTCCTCCAAGTGCACAAGGATAAGTGTGCTTACACAAAGGGCATCCCTCTCGCATCTCGTGGTGTTCTTCGAATCGAGGTCATCTTCAACGTCGACGCCGCCGGTGCCTTGGATGTCTCTATTTCCAGCAAGGTCACCAGCAAGTCGACTCGTATCACCATCACCATCGACAAGGGCCGTCTGCTGAAGGAGGAGCTCAATGCCCCTTCTATCGTGTTAACCATTGGGGCGGAGGATGTCATGGGAGTCTTCAAGTTCCATGCCACCCCCATCAGGGAGGGTCGCCGATTGAAGGAGGAAATAAATCACGCCGCAAATTGCATCGAGCAGTATAAGAGTATGTTTTCTCGCTTCTATCTACCCAAATGCTATTGATGCTGACTTCTACAGAAGCCGAAGTTGCTGTCACGTATATTCGGGACGGAAGCGGTTCCAGCTCGCTTGTCTATAGCACCACCGCGGTCGTCTACAGCACCCGCACTCCCCTCATTGACTCCGCCACCGCCGGCAACCTCTATCTCGAGACCAAGAATGTGGATGTCGTAGATTGCATGGACATCGACGAAGATTATATGGACGTTGACCCCGTAAGCGGTGACAACGACGCAATGAACGTTGACCCTATAAGCCACGTTGATGATGCAATGGACGTGGATATGGACGGATGACGGATCGTCGATGGATGTCGACGACAACTAGATACCCGACGACAAATTTTTCGTATTAACCTTTGTTATACAATCTTCGTAATTCATAAATGCTCTTGCCAAAGCTCACTGGTTGAAATCTGACCGCAGAATATTTCTTTGAGCCTTCGAATTCTCGACAAAAAAGCTGCGACAAAATGAGTGATTAAATGGAGCCTTCGTCTCTTAACAAAACGGACGGGCAAAGGAAGGGAAAAATGTATCACTTGCGACAAACCTTTGGGCGACGTCAAAATGGCAGCTAAAATGTCTCCTAATCTCGTCGAGAAAATACAAGGACAAACCACACATTTTCGCTGTCATATTTCTGGAAAACAAAAGGTACATGCGCACGAGCGAAAAAAGGCACTATTGCAGCGCGGAAAAATGTCGGTGATCAGGTTCCCTTTTTAGGGGCAAACGATGTCATATTTTGTTGGACAAAAAAGTAGCATACAAAGCGTTCTTAGTACTGTAGAGAAAATGTTCGGCCAAATAGACTACCAAAGGAAGCATTTCACCGTGCACTTTGCGCGCAACGAAAGGCTCGCGAAAAACTATTGTTTTGCGACTCATTTTTTCGCGTGGAAAGTGTGAGAACTATCCTACCTTTTATGTTCCATCTTCTTCGCATTTTTCCGGCGGGAAAATATTGGCAGATACGCAGTGCTAGGACTACAAACATGTTAGTAGCCGTTGTTGGCCCACTTTCAAAGTATTGTACACATACATTTCACTGACTTCTAGCTACCGGATAAGAAGTGCTTATGGTCTACATTGATGGCATCATTAATTAAGCGCCCAAAGCGTAACAGCTTGAAAAGTGGCCACATTGAAAAAGTAGGAGTACAACTGATCCAATCAGCATACATGATATGAGTGTGGCCAGGTGATGGCATCAAGATTAGATATAGATCATGGGCGCTGATTTGGGCACTTATTTGATCGTTTGTACAGTTGTGATGAGGCATCAAATTGATGGTGGTCTCTGATTGGCTAATGACAACTTTGTTTGGATATGATCTATGAGCTTCTGGGATCATGGATCTTCTGGGATCATGGATCTATAAGAATTATGTCATACTGATGGCTAGATCTTGCACAAAATGCTTATCAATGTCAGATCTAACTAGATCTAGCAAAGATCTTCAGATATCTCTTGAACACCTGTATAAATTTGCACCAAATCTGAGCCCAGCAATCTAGAATATGAGGAGCATGCCTGGGTGTAATTTGATGCCAATCAAACAACATCTAAATATGGAAATACAGGAAATACCTCAAAACAGAGACAGAAGACTCACTGATCATTGGTGATGTATCATGTCACATGATATATTAATGCGTAGCAAATATCTAATAATGGTTCTTGAATACATTCTGATTTTTGTGCGATTTTTCCGGGTCGAAATAAGCAATGTTTGAGCTGAAAAGAATTTTCCCTCAGTAGGATTTGAACTTGAGGCCTTGGGAATGGCATAATACAGATGAGGCTGTTTCATGAGCAGGCACCGTTTTGTGGGCGCCTGTCCATGGATTAGCTTCAGCATGCTCACATCAGCTCAAATGAAGCTAAACTCAGGCTATATTTTGACTGTAGCATTTTTAAAACTAATAAATGCTTTCTTTCATAGATGGTTAATGCATGCTTATTAGGATAGTCTCAGCATGCATTTAAAGTGTAAGTAGAGTAAGTTTGAGAGTGATGCTTGAGTAAATACACACTTATTATTTGAGTAATTAATATAATAAAATGTCACTTACTAAGTGTCAAACTCATAAATTGCTTATTTCTTTAATTATATCTGTAGATTGAAAGTACAACTGAGATAGGTATGAGATCATAATGAAGGTTGTAATGAAGATAATCAATATTACTTACTTGAGTAACAAAAGTGACAAAACTCAATTTAGCAATTTTCAAAAAACAAAAAATTGAATTACTTTGATCAATGTCTGCTGTAAGTCTAGAGAGTTACTGAGTAAGTATGGGAGCATTAGAGTGTAAGTATTGTTAGTTATTTCAGTAACAAAAGTAAGAAAGTTTGATTTATAGAAAACTCAAAACAAATCTTGATCATTATAGATCATGTTTGAGGTAAGTGTAGGAATGTTATTAGCAATGTATAAGACTATTACTGTGATAGATAGCTAATAATATCATTTGATTAGTGAGAGCAACAAAAATATTACTAACCAAGTATAATAGCTATAAACTTCATTATTATATTTGGTCATATCAAAAGTAAGTTGAAAATTGAGTTATTATAAGTATGAGATCATAACAAAGGTAAGTAATATCACTTACCTGAGTAACAAAAGTAGCAAACCTCAATGTATTAGAGTCACTCTGATTGATGTCTAGAATACATTTAGAGTATTACTACATAAGTATAAGAGTATTATAGAGCAAGTAGTATTGCTTATTCAGGTAATAAGAGTAATAAAAAGCGTTTATAAAGTATTCAAGTAATAAAAATGTAATCATTGTGAATTGTACATGAGGTAAGTTTGTAAGTGCTATTAGGTGAGTATAAAGCTGTTTCTACACTAGTCAATATTGTCATTTGATTAGTGAGAGTAGAAAAATCTGACTTCTTAAAGATTCAATGTACAAAAATTGTATTACTATAAATGCTATTATATCATGTCTTGAAGTATTACTAAATGTGTATAAATGTACTACCGTAGTAGACAAGATTAATTTTTAAGTGATAAGTATTACAAAATTTGATGTTCAAAAAAGCAAAAACAATTGTTTTGATTAATGTGGAGAGTAACTCTAAGTATTGCATTATATAAGTGTGAGAGTCTTACTAAGGCAAACAATGCTCACTATTTGAGTAATAGCAGTAACAAATTTTAATTTGCTATAAATTCAAAAGATGAAAGCTTTGACTACTTTGGGTTGATATTTGAATTGAGTAGAGCTATAAAAATTACTATAATAAGCAAATCGAGCACTTTGGAAAGATAAATTTTGCGCTCCACACTGATAGATACTTAGACTACTACCAAAAATACTACTTAAGTGAATATATGTTTATTGATTCACAGCTTTTGATATATTTAGAATACAATGAAAGACTCAACTAGAGTAGGAATACAACTGCAATGAGAGTAAGTATTACTGCTTACTTCAGTAACAAAGGTAACAAAATCTGTTAACAAAATTTAATAAATTATGTTTAAAATATTAAACTTCTACCATTGTAATATTGATATGTGATGGTGTAGAACAGATTATATACTCAGAAATTGTATCCTTGCCGCTTGCCGGCCTGCTCAAAACAAGTCATCTTTATCTGGTACTGACTCTTGACTCTTACCACTGGTAATCTCCTCATAAAACGAGAGCATTAAAAGCTTGCCTAGTCTCTTCACTATCCAAGCTCGTGTGAGAGAAATTGAATGTTGTATCGGAAATACAACACATTTTCCAAGCCTATTGTGATTTATGACCATATGCCAATTACAATTTCTGAGTGTAACAAAGATAATCGTCTCTGTTCGGTCAGGATCTGTTAGGTTTTGTTGGTAATGGGACCTGCTGTGAATCCGTGGGAATGTGCCTTCTGTTACTGAGTAACAAGTTCCATTAGAAACATTTGTAGTTGGGCACTTTTTTATGGAAATCAGTATTTGATGAATAGAGAGCCCAAACCTTGATAATTTAATACGATTGTTTTACAAGATTATAGCTACGGAGTAGGCCTACCAGATAGTCAAACTACCATGAGGTAATCTTGTCTGTGAGGAAAGATATGAGCTGGATGGTATTGGATGAGGACTTGAGATTAAAACTCACCCAAACTCTGACAAAAGCGCCCAAGTGCGCAAGCAACTCGCATCAACTGCTTCAGAAGGTTGTGGATTCAACTCTCCCTTGGGTCATATTTTATAAGTTGCTCACTTTTGATCATGTAGTGTCCGAAAAATACTGTAAAATGGGGAAGATAATCTATTAACATGAATGTATGTTCAATATGATTTATCATCATGTATACTTGTCTCAATTCACAATATATGGTTATGCATAGTAAAATAGTAGCTGACCTGAGTGTCATCATATTATGCACCATATTAAGTGATAGAAAAATCACCGATGTGGCAATGGATTATTTCCTCATTTAATAGTATTTTATAAAGCATAATAGAATGAAAGGAAAGGTAAAAATAAAAGTGGCCTTTGAGGGATTGGAACTCGCAAAGTTTGCGGAAGCAAAATATTTGAGGTAGCTAGATTGGTCAATACTGTTTAGTAAGCAATTCAAAGCTTAAACAAGCAGACAAATCACATAAATTGTATAATTTTGTCAATAAACTGGTTCCTGAAGGATGCTATGCTCAATAATCACATGCTTTCTTTCAGATAGCTCAAGAGGGCAGTAGTATAGACTTACCACTTCTTTGAGTGCTTTTTTTTTTTTTTTGGTTGTTTCGAGATAGTGTCACATGACACAGTTTTGTGCAAGTGTCAAAAATGAAAATATGGTTTCTGGACCAGATTCTGCTCAGGATTCTGAATATAAGCTCAAAATGTTAGTAGCTGCAGTATTTTAGGAGGTATTTAGCAAATATTGATCATTGTTTGTAATTTGACACCTGATAAAGTTTAATCAGCATTATTTATGGACATCAGCAAAGATACAGCTTGCATACTATGGTACCATGATTCCTACACACATATACTTCGTCTATCACCTTGAGGGTCACATAATCAGTATCTAAACTTGAGAATGTATATCTTGGGAGTATGATGTTTTGTTTCTCCCATAACAACAAAAAGAATCTGATTCAACTCCTCAGTAAGTCTTTCAATATGAAAATATAAGGCTACACTATTTTTGTTGATTGCTTACTTTTGTTTCTACACATGTAGTAGTCCTTATATTTCTCTATCAAGCTTTTATCTCAACAAGAGCATTTTTAACTATCTCAAAGTGTTTCAAAAGCCACTCAGAAATCGTTACCTGCCACTTGATAGCCACACTCCCACAAGTTAGTTGATGATACACAGGTACGTGCATTTGAAACGAGATCCACCTTATTGATTGTGTTGTAGCTATTTACAACCCACTCAACTGAGCATATTTCTGACCACGCCAATATGTATATCAAACTTGATTTGTGTGGCTTCTACGACCGAGCTTAACTGGTCCATGGTTTTGCGGATGATATGTTGGTGAGCGCTTTGTCGCATGGCATGCTTCAATGGACGCTGAATACTAATGTCTGCCGGCTGCCACAGATCAGTACGCCCACCAAGAATGTGATTCATTGTGATCCAAGGGAAGTTGGCTCGCATCTATGTACAGAACTCGAGGGAGCGGTAAACGGACCAGATGTCAATAGTCTATAAGTAGTACTGGGTTGGCATCTTGGACAGCTGTCATGATCTCTCTTTCATCCTGCCCTGTTTTGATCACAGTCAACCACCACCATGCCAGACAAATGACAGCGATGAAAATACCATTTGAACCACCTTTCCTAAGCTCATTCCAACTATTCCTACCACTATCTGGGAGCTTCTGTTCAAGCGACCATCCATTTCCTCTTCATGTGGGCTGGAAATGAATCCACCACAACCTTCATGTGTCACCGAACGTTGCGACATCTTGAATTTGAGGAGGCTTGAGATATTTTTGACCACGGTCCAACCACCACCTCACCTCACCTCAGCGGGTCGATTTGTACAGGAGAGCTTGAATTCATTAGTCGTGCCCACTACAAATCCCAATGATCGCTCAAACACCAGCCAGCTATTGCAGGTGTTCTTCCACTCCTAATGATCTACTTGCTCTATCAAGGCGACATGTGCAGTGCTTCATCGAGGTGGACACAGGGAAGTCATTGCGTCTCTTGACTGGCTTGAACTGTGATGCAACAAGGACTCGACGACAAGACAAGCGATACGGAATGAGGCCTAAGTACCAGCCAAATCTTCGACAAGTCCAGTAGTGGTGCAAGATGTTGGTGCCTTGATCATCTGCGGCAGCATATTATATAATATAGATATGGAGGTGTCGCCAACTATATTTGATATTGTAGACAACTCACTGGAGTCTGCGATAGACGATTTGGCAAGGGAGTATACATTGGTAGGTGCAATGGAGAGAGAAGCCTTGGATGTGAGTGACGTAGTTGTCTGTGTCAACCAATACATCTTTGTCTTTGAGAGCTTGAAGCAAAATCCTAACTTCTGTGCCTTATTTCAAAAAGGAGCAAGCAAGGTCTGAAAGAGGTGCGAGCTAGCTGTAGAGTACGATGAGCTAGGTCAGTTGGCAGGGAAAGCACTCAGTCACTCAAGTGAGAGTTGGGGATCAGAGTGCGATAGTAGGATTAAGTACAAAAGTTGAGTATATAAGACAAGTACGTGTGCGCCTAAACGGGCGCCTAGATTACTAACTCTGATTCAGTTGAACACTCCCCTTCAAGCATGAATATGAAGTAGTTCATTGAAGTGCTTGAGTTTCTCTAGTGGAAGTGCTTTAGTAAGAGTATCAGCGTGTTGATCGTTCGAAGGTATATGATGTATAGTGATATATCCTTTGTTGACGCGATCGCTGATGAAGTTCTTTCGGATGTTGAAGTGTTTAGTACGTTGCGAATGTTGTTCCTCAGGTGAACGAACAATCGCGATAGTGGACGCACTGTCAGTGAACATTTTGACAGGGTCCATAGTAGAGTTGGTAAGTTCGTCAATCAGACTCTTGAGATATATAGCTTCTGTTGACGCATGCGCGAGCGCATAGAGTTCGGCTTCCGTGACCAATAGAGTTACAAGTGAGCCTCGCTTACTTGACCATGAGATAAGCGAGTCATTGTATGTGAATGCGTAGCCCTTTATAGGTTTATTGCCGTATGTAGTCATGCTGTCAGAATCGGCAAATCCGACCAGTGAAGTTGAAATAGAGTTGGCCTGGTTTCCTAGAACAAGCCAGTAGTCGCATGCTCCCTTTAAGTGTAGATAACACTGTTTAGCTGCAGCAAAGTGTTCCTTACTAGGGTCAGACAAGTAACGTGCCAGTTGCCCGGTGCAATAAGCAACATCAGGCCTAGTTTACGATTCCTGAGGTACGAAGAAGAATCGTTCCAGTGCAAGCTAGCACTTTGGACAACTGCGAGATGTAACGCGAGTGGTCCCTCAGCGTCTAATTCTGCCAATACAGTGGGTAACAAATTCATTAGCATTTGCATGTAGTTGGGCGCTTTTTAATGTCAAACAGTTTTCGATTTTTGGAGAAGCCAGCACACATTCAATCACATCAAATTATAGCCCTTGAGAAGACCTTTCGAATGATCCAACTTTCATATCAAAAGGTGGAGATTTGAGGAAGTTATGAACTGGATGGCTTTGGATGACGACCTGAGATTTCAAACTCCGCTTCAAAGTGTTATAGGCACTTTGTAAGCAGCTGAAGCATGTAGTATTACATACTGTACATGTATTTGAAGTAAGTCCATACTATAAGACGTAGTATTGGACATGGTGTCATGCGTGGCATGATGCATGGCATGATTCCTGGCATGATTCCTTGAAAGACGAGGATGATATATGAATTCAAAATTAGCCCACTGGCTATATACCTAATGCTCTAAACATGTCAGCAGCTATGTAGGTGGCCAAGAATTGATGAGATCAATAGAACAGTTCTGGTTAAATTACAGTTTGATGTAACCCTGGCAGAGGGTTAGCACGGCGCCTGATAGTGCATATATACTCCGCGTTGGCTGAGAATGTAACTTCTCAGTTAAACTGCCTTTTGGCGTAATGGTTACAGCGGCGGAGTCTGAACTAGTTTACATTTGATACAAGTACATGGAGAGGAACTGAAAATATGACCAAACCAGTTTAGAACAAGTAATAGGCTTTGATTACAATGATCAGAGCCATATATCCTGGCCCTATGTAGTGTACAAATAAGCTGGAAAAGAAATTGTGATGATATGTTTAGTAGCAAACAAGATATGACTTTTTTCCCTCTTACTCCTGACCAAATATGTGTATGATTCGAAGTTTTTACCTGTTTATGGCCTTATAAAAATAACTCATGAGTATCATAGTATATCGGACGGTATGACGTAATATATTCTGATTTTTCCGAATTTTATTGCTGCACTTTCAGCCTTGAAAGAAAGATGCAAAAAGTGGCACGTACAGGATTGGAACCGGTGACCTTTGGATTTCCATACTTGAAACATAGTAAACATGCACAAATAGAGCCCGGCCCACCTACTAAGAGGATATCACGAGAATTTGGAAACTGGCGCTGTCCGGACAGCACCAGTTTTCAAAATGGCATCATTAGCAATGTGTCAGCATATTTATAACCTATGATATAAAAATATTTAAATACATGAAAATATATTTGAAAATGGATGTTGGGGGGCTTTCTAGTGTAAGAATGAGTGCTAGGAGGCTCATTAGAGTATGTAATGATGGGTAAGACTTACTTACTATACTTTGTATAGGTTGTATGCCGGTAAGTAGAGAAATTTGATAACATAACTGGTAAGTAATTGATGGGTAAGTAGATGTGTTTACTGTGTAAATATGAGTATATATGAGATGAATAGGGGTAATAAAGCAGTAAGTAAGTTTACTTACTTCAGTAACAATAGTAACAAACTTTATACTTACTGATAGTTGAAAAATTGAAAAATTGCATCAGTGCAGAGAACATCAAGAGTAGGTTTGATAGATGTTACTAAATTGCCTAAAGGAGTAACACAGCATGTTGCTTACGTTTATGGGCGCGTATTGTGACAATTGACTCGTTTTTGATGCAGATCACATGACATCAGTATATTTTGATGTAAAATGGATATATATGTCATCTGGACCGGATTTTCCCCAGGATTCTGAATCTGCGCTCAGAATTTTGATAGGCTGAGTATTTCAAAGGATATGAAGGAAGTATTCACAAAAGTTGAAAGTTTGAATGCTTTCAGTAATATCTGGAGTATTTTAAAAGCCGTTACAGCGGTAATAAATGTTACTTACTGCAATAAAAAAAAGTAAGAAAAGTTTGCTTTACTCAAATTTCAAAATTCAAAAATTTTAATAAATAAAACACTGTAATAATTGTGTCAACGTATTGATTAAAGTGATTTAATTGTGTAACTAGAGTAACAAACTTTCACTTGCTGGAAATAAAAAACACTTCCACATTTATAGTTTTCTACTGCTTCAATGATTGTTATAACTGATAGACATTATTAAATTGTCTAAAAAGGTAATTTCCTCATTTCTTATTCTTTTTGAGCGCTCATTTTCACATTTTGCTTCTTTTGAATAACATAACATGACATCAATGTATTTCTATGGCAAAATTAATAGATACCTTGCCGGGATTGTATTTTAACTAGGATCCTGAATACAATCTTAAAATTTCAATATCTTCTCTGGCTCAAAATATAGAGAAAATATTAGTGCTATTGTACGGGTTGAATAATCTTTGAACTTTGCTTTGTATCACAGAGTAACATAAGTATGAGTTGAACTTTGGTCCATTCAAAATATTGCTTTGTCAAATCAAATGCCTTCCACAGCAACAAAAATGATTTTGTAATGTGACTAATTTCTAATGTTAATGTATTACGTTTTTATTTAGATCAAGTGTGTATTATTTTAAAATAGTGTTATTAAATGTCCTTTCAATAAATAACAACTCATATGATCATCATAACTTATTATGTATATTGGTACATCTCAGTAGCCTCAGGAATCGTGATCTGCCGCTTGCCGGCCTTGCTAACCACAAGTAGATACTTAGACTACTACTAAAAATACTACTTAAGTCAGTATATGTTTATTGATTCATAACTTTTGATATATCTAGAGTACAATGAAAGACTCGACTAAAGTAGGAATACAACTGCAATGAGAGTAAGTATTACTATGACAGTCTCTGTCAAGCTTTTCATTGCATTGCTTTATCATTGTCCTAGTGTATTTGATGTCATCAATTGTCTTCCATGCCAATCAATTCAAATAAAATCAAAAGTAAGTGGAAATGAAGGTATTTCCTGTCAAGCTTTTGTGTTTGATGTTATTAGATTTACATCTCAAAATGGTACTAGGAAAAAATCTAATCAATCCAATTGAAATGAAATGGTTGAGAATAAAGATACTGTACTAATACTTGTGGTTAGCAAGGCCGGCAAGCGGCAGATCACGATTCCTGAGGCTATTGAGATATACCAATATATATAATAAGTTATGATGATCATATGAGTTGTTATTTATCAAATGAACATTTAGTAACACTCTTTTGAAATGATACACATGGAATCTAAATAAAAATGTAACACATCAACATTAGAAATTAGTGACACTACAAAATCTTTTTTGTTGCTGTAGAAGGTATTTGATTTGACAAAGCAATATTTTGAACAGAACAAAGTCCAACTCATACTTATGTTACTTTGTGATACAAACTAAAGTGCAAAGATTATTTAACCTGTACAACAGCACTAATATTTTCTCCATATCTTTTAAATGACAGAAGATATTGAAATTTTGAAATCATATTCAGAATTCTAGTTAAAATACAATCCCAGCTAAGCATGGATTAATTTTAACATCAAAATACATTGATGTCATGTTATGTTATTTAAAGGAAGCAACATATCAAAATCAGCACTCAAAAAATGAGAAATGAGAGAATTGCCTTTTTAGGCAATTTAATAATGTTTACTAGCTTTAACAGTCAATGAAGCAATGGAAAACTATAAAGATGGGAGTGTTTTTTATTTGTAGCAAGTCAAAGTTTGTTACTCTAGTTACACAATCAAGTAACTTTAATAAACACATTGACATAGTTATTATAGTGTTTTACCAAAGATATTGAAATTGAAAATTTGAGGGAGCAAACTTTTCTTACTTTTTTTATTGCAGTAAGTAACATTTATTACCACTGTAACAGTTTTTAAATCGCTCCAGATATTACTGAAAGCATTCAAACTTTCAACTTTTGTGAGTACTTCCTCCATATCTTTTGAAATACTCTGCCTATTAAAATTCTGAGCTCAGATTCAGAATCCTGGTGAGAATCCGGTCCAGATGACATATATATCCATTTTACATCAAAATATGTTGATGTCATGTGATCTGCATCAAAAACGAGTCAATTGTCAAAATAAGCGCCCATAAACGTAAACAACATGCTGTGTTACTCCTTTAGGCAGTTTAGTATAGTGTTGCTCACAGTTCAGCTCCTTAGCCACGAGCCGCGTAGCTGAACCATTTTGGAGCGGAGCTAAGCCGAGCCATAAATCATTGGCTCTGGCTGGTTCAGCTTGCCACGGCTCACGGCTCATAAACCGGCTATGACGGCTCAAGCCGGTGATCCATCCTGGCAATGGACGAATATACCAATCTCTTATATATTTGAATAAAATCAGTCAGAATGCAATTAAAGTGAGTCTGAAATACTCACAGACATATTCTTTGAGGTTAATCTAGCAGAATTGTGAAGTGTAGGTAGCCAAAGAGGCAAGGTTAGTATCGGCCCACAGAACGTGGGTACGAGGCGCCCGTATTGATGGCTCATAACTGGCTGAGCTGTAGCCGTTTGAACTGAGCCGTAACTTGGCGGCTCGGCGTGGCTCGGTCCATCACTTCTCATCAAAAGCCATCAAAGCTGAACCGTGCTGAGCTGGGCTGCGCCATGAGCAACACTAATTTAGTAACACCTACTCTTGATGTTCTCTGAACTGATGGAATTTTTCAATTTTTCAACTGAGTAAGTATAAAGTTTGTTACTGTTGTTACTGAAGTAAGCAAACTTACTTACCGTGTTGTTACTCCTGTTCATCTCGTATATACTCATATTTACACGGTAAACACATCTACTTACCCATAAAGCACTTACCAGTTATGTTATTAAATTCCTCTACTTACCAGTATAGAACCTATACAAAGTCTAGTAAGTAAGTCTTACCCATCCTTACATACTCTAAAGAGCCTCCCAGCACTCATTCTTACATTAGAAAGCTTCCCCAACACTCATTTTCAAATATATTTTCATGTATTTAAATATTTTCATATCATAGGTTATGAATGTGCTGATGTACAGCTCATTATGAGCTCCATAGAAGAGGCGCTGTCCAGACGGCGCCTGCTCGACAGAACTCGTAATGGCACTGACCGGGCTCTATTTGTGCATATTTACTATATTTCAAGTATGGAAATCCAAAGGTCACCGGTTCCAATCCTGGGGGTGCCACTTTTTGTGTCTTTCTTTCAAGGCTGAAAGTGGATCAATAAAATTCGGAAAAATCAGAATATATTACGTCATGCCCTCTGATATACTAAGGTGTTCATGATTTACATATATGAAGCCATAAATAGGTACCAACCTCGAATTATACACGTATTTGATCAGGAGGAAAAGGGAAAAAAAGTCATATCTTGTTTTCTACCAAACATATCATCACAATTTCTTTTCCAGCTTATTGGTATACTCTATCAAACCAGGATATATGGCTCTGATCATTGTAATCAAAGCCTATCACTTGTTCTAAACTGGTTTGGTCATATTTTCAGTTTCTCTCCATGAACTTGTATCAAACCGTAGTTTAACTAGAACTATTCTATTGATCTCATCAATTCTTGGCCACCTACATACCTGCTGACATGTTTGGAGTATTAAGTATATAGCCAGTGGGCTAATTTTGAATTCATATGTCATCCTCGCCTTTCAAGGAATCATGCCAGGAATCATGCCACGCATGACACCATGTCCAATACTATGTCTTATAGTATGGGCTTACTTCAAATACATGTACAGTATGTAATACCACGTGCTTGAGATGCTTACAAAGTGCCTATAACACTTTGAAGCGGAGTTTGAAATCTCAGGTCGTCATCCAAAGCCATCCAGTTCATAACTTCCTCAAATCTCCACCTTTTGGGATGAAAGTTGGACAGTTGGAAAGGTCTTCTCTAGGGCTACAATCTGATATACATTTTGTGTGGATTGAATGTGTGATGGCTCCTGCAAAAATCGAAAACTGTTTGACATCAAAAAAGCGCCCAACTACAAGCAAAAGCTAATAAATTTGTTACTCACTGTATTGGCAGAATTAGATACTGAGGAGCCACTCGCGTTACATGTTGCAGTTGTCCAAAGTGCTAGGTCGCACTGAAATGATTCTTCTTCGTACCTCAGGAATCGTGAATGTGCAGAGTGTATGGTTACACGTTACATCTGTGCTATCCGCTTTGCTCAAGCACTGCTGCCACACGTTGCACAATGACCATCTGCTTGTGTCTTGTGACAGCAGGAACAAATATATTTTCCATATTCCTCAATTTGTTTTGTTCTCTGCGGAGTAGACTTACTATTTACTACCCTGATGGTGTCACAAATTCTTAATGCCTTATTCGCTTATTCACTATAGTGACTTCTATCACCTGTCACAACCTCATCCACTCTATGCATAGTATTTGAATAGCCTTCATAATTCATGAAAATATGAGTGAGATATAGAATATCTGTTTTGAAACACAATAACATAATAAAATGCACACATATTTTGAATTCATTCCTTGCCAGGATTCTGGATCAAAATTTACAGAATCTATGGTTAGAGTTGTGAAAAAGATATCCAGCTGATATTATTCATAATTTGAATCTATAAAACTATCCTAAGCATCATATAGGATACTATGGAGTATAACCCAGATGACTAGAAAACATGCTGCTATACATTGCCAGTATGGTGGCTATTACAAGAAATTGCCAAGGTGCACTGTTGTATATTGAACAAATCATGTTGTACTTTTTCTTACATGACAGTGATACTAATGAAATTTCTCAAAGTTTCATGAAACATCAAATAATACTCCAACCTGTATCTGGTTCCACATTTTATCATTAATTCATATGTATTGTTGTAGGAAATGTTTTTGTACGCTATCGCGCGTCAAAAGTGTTTGACACCAGAATTGGGCAGCTCACTTGACAAAGACTAGCAGCATTCTAAGCCCTCGCCCAGGGAAGCCCAGAATAAAAGTCTTTTATCATAAAAACAAGGCCAAATGACTCATTTAACATAGGAACAGGTTCTCAGGCACATCTAAGCAATAGGCCGAGTAAACAAGTTCTGCTTTCTTGTCAAGAACAGTCTCTCTCCCCGACAGATTGAGTTCAAAAGTATTGGGGAAGGGCAGGTGGTCTTCAACATGTTGGGGAAACACAGCCTCATGCAAAGAGAAAGGAAGCTGGTCCTAAACTGTTGAGAATCCCGTCACCCACACGTTCACGTACCACTATACTTACGTTTAGATGTTCAGATTCTATTTGCCCCAACCGTTCATGAAGTAGAGTAGTATCATGTAGGCGAAGTAGCAACCCATCAGTTTAGGAAAGGTATAAAAGGCGGCAGAACAAGCCAACGGAGGGAGGGAACACCCCAGATTTTGGAAGTATCCAGCCCTCAGTAAGTCAGCCAGCCTAAGGCTCCCCTGTCAACAACAGACAGGTGTTTGAGCAACCTCCTGAGCAGCCAACTAGAGTGAGCCTCCACAACATAGGTATTGTGGAACTCATTAGCCCTGGTTGTCACCAAGCCCAGTTCTGTCAAGTTTCTGCTCTACACTCTGGTGCAGACTGTGATATCATAGACTCTTTCGCCATCAACATTGGACGTTTGTGAGCTGTCTGAGTCACCTTCCTCACTGTCTGTAAGTAGCGTGATCCATTTCTCTGTCTCTGTCTCTGTCTCTAGTGTGCATTCTGTGTTCCCGACTGTGTCTCTGATTCCTTGTCTGATTTCTTCATCTCCTGCCTGCTGCTGTGTTTCTCTCTCTCTTTGCCATCTCTGTAGTCAGCAGCATTGTATCCAGCAGTCTCCGGCACTTGTTTTATTTTACTCACAACCTTCTAGCCTTACTTCTAGCTAAACTCCTCTTCATATCCATTCTCGGGTATTGCTGTAGTCATTCCATTCCCTCACTTGAACAACTAAGCTAGCTCGACCAACGACAAGTCCAGCGACCCTCAGGACAGACTGTCAGTGCCTATTTTCCACTTCTCCCATTAGTTGTGAGGGTTGATTATTTCAGCTCTCTTATTTCTAGGTTCTTTGCAGTTAGTCACGACAACACTTGAAAATGCTCAGGAATCGTTATCTGCTACTTGATGGCTTCACTCCCACAAGTAGGCGTAGATTTTCTAAGATCTCTTGATAATGCAACGACAGGAATAGAGTCTGTAATGCTCAACGCGAGCGATCTCAGTCTCAGATATGAGAGAATCGACTGGGAGTGGTCCGGTGAACGCTAGGAACTAGAGGTGTGAGTAAGAGTATGACTGCCTCTTTAGACAGTAGATTGCTGCTTGCGTATATAACTACATTGATGAGATAAAGTTTGAATAGATCGTCTCTTGCAATGCCTTTGCGAGCGAAGCTCCAGCGAAGACTAAATGGTGCAGAAAGAAGATAGCATTCTCATTGTGATACAGCTACTTAATACAGAAGACATGAGGCGAACATGAAGTTCATTTGTGTCAAGAGTTAACTACAAAATACAAAATAATCGAAAAATTCCATACAAGACAAGCACTAAGTGCTTAACCAAAGTGCCTAGTCACCGGATGTCACGACAATGACCAGGCTAGAGCTCGCTCGAAGTCGAGAGTAACGAGGTCGCGTAACAAAAGTATCTTAGTAACTAAACAGGACCCTCGCAGAGACAAGTGGAGTGTGTGTAAGCACCAACGTCAAGGGACTAGCGATAGAGTTATGACTAGAGACCAAATTAGTTATTATCGACAGTACAAAGTGGAACTCATACCTAGAGACCAAGAGGTCGAAACTGAGGTTTCCAGGCAGAGCCCAGTGGGGCTTATATATGTATCTACGAGGACCCCTGGTACTGGGTCTGTACTCCTAACGCCACTATGAGTAAGCAATAATGGAATGATGACGCGATATGGTGCAATGTTCTACGAGGTTCTAGTGCTTTCTATAAATCATGTGGACGTGGGATGGAACTATACAGTATTACATAACTATGTCTTAGGGTCACGTGACTGGTCTTTCAGAACAGGTACAGAAATGACGTAGGAATTGGGAGCAAAATCGGAAAAATAATCAAAAATAAAAGGAAAAATTGTCCAAGTCGTGACACCAGATCACGAAGATACTTATTCCTTCTTGTTCAAAGGAAGTTCAGGAGATCTCATCAAAACTGTTAGTCCTTATGCAGCCTGTTCTCTGGGAGTCAATGGCCAAGGTCTCACACATCATTCTACCTATATATCCAGTGAGTTTCATGAATCATTCAGACTTTGTTCATATGAAGAGCAAAGAAAATGATGAGGACTGATGGCTGTACACCATATAGGGTACAGCCATCAGACTATGACCCAAATGGATGGGTAGCATGGTCTCCTGTTATATTAAAAGTCTGAAAAGTGGCCACATCAATAAATTAATGATTTCTGAGCCATCAAATGACTAATACATGCATGCTTTCACTTCAGATTGCCTAAAAGGTAATGGGTGTTTTGCGCATATTTCAGCACTTCTGGGTTGATGGGAAGGTAGGAAGTGGAAGGAAGTACCTACAAATATTTATAGGGGTGTATACAGTACAATAACATGTTCTGACACATCGTGCCTGAAGAGAAACACATTAGAAGGCTCATAGGAGAGAGTAAAGTGAATATAATTGTATCTTTCAATTAGTTTTGCTTGAAAGCATCCTGAGAAGATTCAGGACATGTTTTTGAACCCTGAAAGTGTCCAAAAGGTATCTTTATACTAAAATATTTTAGTTGCATGTTTAAAACATTTTAGTCTCTATGGGCGCTGCAGTCAGATTTTCCCAATTGTTGTGCAAACAGCTGAGACTCACTATCTGTTGGCCATTGTGATTGGTGGGTTGCGATAGATTTGCGAGATTCGCACTCCAAGCACTGCTAGAAAATTAGCTGAGTGGAGCCCAAATATTTTGCAGAATCTGATTTAAATTGTCCAACCAAAATACTCTACTGTAGGGTAAGCATTTCAAGCAATATGTATGCAAGGGAATGTGTATATAGTCCTATATAGGGCACATTTGTTGGCAGCAACTCCTTTGTGCATCTTCTCTCATATGTACAGAGGCGCCTTATGAACCAAACTCAACTCCTCCCACCCCAATCTGATCAATCATGCACACATCTGCTTTTGAAAACCTTGGATCAATGTTTTGGCCAATGTCATTGCATCTGCAACCAGTTCCTTCCCTATCTCTATCAAGCTCAACCTCTATTAGCTGGTCTTGTACTTTTTCATATGCTCTCTTATAGTTCAGATCTCTTTCCTTGCCTTGACATCAGACACTTTCCTTTTAGGTGTAGGACACAATTTTACATATATACTGCATGTGCCTGTTGATAGAAGGACAATAGACCTCTCCCTCCACTGTTGTCATCTCAATTCTATGCTTCCTTGTGCCTTCTTGAGCTTCCACTGCATTTCCCACTGTGTCTACTGTGTTTCCGTCAGCTTTGTTACGATTCCTGAGTGAAACAAAGAAGAATCGTCTCAATCCGGGGTGGTGCCTTTACGGCGCTTGTAAGTGATGGATTTTGTTGCCAAACCGTGGGAGTTCTACTTGTTACTGCTCTTGCTACAGTGTAAGGAAGACTTGTATGTGGGCGCTTTGTAGGTGAGATATATATATGGACTCTCATGTATGACTGCTTCAGATAAAGATATATAATGTATATATGGATAGATAGCTGAAAACAAGAGCTTTCGTTTGACCCAACTATCATAAGCTTTGGACTAAGATTGAAGTATATACAGGCTGGATAGTATCAGATGACGACCTGAGTTTTCAAACTCAGACAAACTCCGGCTGAGGACATGTGGAAATGGACAAAAGTGAACGCGCGAGATTCAAGTTCAAAAGGTTGCGAGTTCGATTCCTCTTTGAGTCATTTTCTTGACTTGCTCGATTTGATTTGTATGATGCTCAAGAATAATTTGAAGTTGCAGAAATAATACATTGGCTCATCAATTGTCTTATAGTTATTTTCTGATGCTGTAGAAAGCTACTGATAATATAATTCTATTGTTCTAGTAGAGATATATGTCTGACGCTCTTTTTGATATGAGAATGTGCATTGATCATGCTATCAAAAGATGCCCACAAACGGTAGCTTTCGTTTGGTATAAAAATCGTTCAGATTGGATGAAAACTCATGGAGATATGAGGGAAATGACATGAAATGACACGAAGAGCTTATAGATATGACCTAAGACTGCTTACCTGGATTTCCACTCAGGCGCTGACCGGTCGGCGCCTGAGTGGAAATCCACATAAGCATGATTACATAGCTCAAAAACCAGTGCAGATTGGCTGCACTTTGTTTTCTGCATATCGTGAGTGTAATTCATGAGATTTTCTTCAGTGTTATGTCAAACTAGCATTGCCATCAATAGTGATGTGATTGATGCCATCAAAGGGACTTCCTAAAATGGAAAAAGGAGCGAAAATGACATCAATTTGAATAAAACTGCCAGTAGTTGGAGAATAAAAATAAACTTTGTCGAGCCAGTTGTCGCATCACGTTCTGGTTACTACAGTGATGTATAGAAGATATTATGACACTGCGTAACCAGCGCCATATTTCCCTCCGAAATATCTCATCATATGGAGTGAAAAACGGTGGCTATTTCCCTCGGCTTTTCCACTTGAAATACGCAGCACAATTCTGACGCACTGTTCCATCTGAAAACCCTAAGAAATATAACTTCTTTTTCCACTCATATTTCTGAGCGGTTTTCTGGACATTTTCCCTACCTTTTTCGATCGCTTTTCTCTCGAGGATCCTTGGCATTATTCTGCCGAGATTCCCACGTGTTTTGATGGCATATTTCCTTGAGAAAAGGGGTTGTAAAAACATGGTATATTTTCCACGTGCTATTCTGGAAGAAAGACGTGTTCTTTTACAGACATATTTCTAAGCGAAAAATGTACATGCAATCCCGTATACGTAATTCCGGACTGCTATATTCGTTTGTCAGGATTCAAGCCTATGTTCGTCTGTCAGGAATCAGGATTCTTGAATTTGTCTGTCGATGTTGGGAATTTCTGGATACTGGTATCATACATGTGTTGGAACTCATGTATTTGCCAGTCAGGACTGGTGTGTTGAAGTTCCGGCTATACCAAATGTAGGAGCGCTAAGTCCATCAAAACGTTCAATAAACATGAGGTGCAAAACGCGGATCGAATCTGCGACTTTTCGAAGTTGGTCCGGATTCCATGTGGCCCAACTGCCCACTCCGCCATCTCGTCCGGATTTCGGGAGAGACCTATGTAGTATGGACACTAGTCCCTCAATTTCGTCCGGATTTCAGAAGGCCTACGGCCTCCAAAACCCCCAATTTCGTCCGGATCCCTAAGAGGCCTTATAGGGAAATGTCAGGGGTCCTGACACGTCTCGAGGCGGGCGCGACGGGTTGACCGGCCTAGCAGGCGGGGCGGCAGTAGGTGAGGGGTTGGGTGCCATTGCGGAGGTGGGTGCCGTGGAGGGGGCACTGGGAGGGTTCGTCAGCCGTCCACTGAGTGGTCGAGACGAATGACGCTGCTCGTTCGAGTGCCACCTGTCGGCTTGCGATGCGCTCGACCCGCCGCCCTGGTCACGATGGAAGGGCCCTGGAGTTGGGGCGCAAAGGTTTCAAATCGGACTGTTCCTTCACAGTGGCAGGTGCATCATGGTTATCGCTTGAGTCGAACTCTCGAAGCGCAGCTGGGATGCACCTTGTAGTTCACGAGAATGCGAGGCTGGGGAACGATGCGACTGCAGGGCCGCCGCGATCCACTACCACGATGAAGGATAGGCGCGGTATGATTCAGTTGCTTACCATGAGCACACTCGCGACCACCATAAAATCCCTATGCATGGACAGCTGTCGATCGGTGACGAGTGGTGATGGCCTTCGATGAATTTCCTGAAGCAGACGCATTAATACGTTGTCGAAGGCTAGATAACTTGGTACAGAGGGCTCACTGTCTCCTGTTATCGTCTAGCGGCGGAAAGGTCAGTATGACATCTCTGTAATTCTAGAATATACCTCACACCCGCGATGGCCGAGTTTACGCAACACGTAAGCATGTCAACGAAACGAAGCACGTAGGTATGCGCTGCCTATATCGCAACTGAACCTCGCGAGCGAGGATACAGAGCGTAGTATCAGCACGAAGTTATAATAGAATGTCCTAGATATTCGCACGCCTACCTCCATGATACCGGTAGATTTGGCGACCTTGGCAAGCGATTCTCGCAGGATGATGATGATTAACCGTCAAAACAATGCATTTGAAAGCCTACAAGAATGATCATGTCTATCAACAAAAGAAATTGGAGAAGCTTACCAAAATACTATGACGTTTGGGCGCATACATGCCCCTCTGCGAATCTGTCAACAATATTTCTTTCTCTCCGCACATCTCAATTCCGATGGGATCATAATCCTAAAGAGAAACAGATAGATAGTCAGCAGCGTCGTCAGTCAATTAACCGTAAAATTACCAGACCTAGCAGAACTCATGTTTTGCTAGTGGTGTGGGGTCATGAAAGGGTCATACGAGCGAGCGAAGGTTGGAAGACCAATGTGGGCACCTTCCTGACGTTTCGTCAGCCAACACAATGTCACATAGATATATTACGATTCAGCAAATCTCCTGCAACCATCTGATATACCCCGCAAGCGTTAGACCGACCACATACACCTCGACTGCTGGATAGCCATTATGCAGTCTGTAAGACGTGGCATACGATTGTGCCCCCGATACTGCCCCTCTTCGAAATCCCTCCTAGCACCCACTCAGAGAACAGGCGCGCATGCCACCATAAATCGGAGAACGTAATGATACTTCGCAGCCTGGTCGAATTCGTCGTCGACATCCATGGCGAAGTAGTCGTCGTCGACATCCATGGCAAAGTAGTCGTCGTCGATGTCCATGGCGAAGTAGTCGTCGTCGATGTCCATGGCGGAACAGTCGACATCGACGTCTATGGCACAGCCCGCAACAGTCGATAGATGCGCACTGACATGAAACCTCGTCCGTCGGAGTGTCTGCAGTGAGGTTAGTATGATTAACCTGCATAAGTAGTAGGTCTTACGCTCACCTGAAGGGTTACATGTAGCTCAGTGCTGACCAACTCAGGCCGCACCATCTGACTGACGTTCGCGAGCTGCATGTCCATCTGACAGAGTGCTCCCAAAAAATCCCCACGCATGCCTCCGATGGCCACTTGAAGAGCATCACGGCCCACACCATCCTGTGCCTCACAATGTACATCCTCGCAGTTCTGGATCCTCATGGCCAGCCCGCCGCCGTCGAAGTCGAATGACACCTTCAGTGCAGCCTTACCGTCCTCGACCTCAGCCTTAATGCATAGCATTCGATATGAGTCGGTGTTGAGAACCATTGCTTGACGAGCCTAGTTTTCAGCAGAATTTTAACTTCTAACAACGTTGAGAGGCGACATCAGCGTACCTCGATTTGAACCGCCATCATCGAAGAAAATCGCCCTCGTAGCCTCTCCTGGCTAACCTGTGGTCCACGGTGTCCGCTATCGCCCATTATCCGGTTGCGTCTGACTATGTAGAGTGGTTGGAATACGGCGGTGGTAGCTGGAGAGAGTCGAGTGCTGGAGAGAGTCGAGTGCTGGAGAAGGAGAGGTCGAGTGCTGGAGAGTCGAGTGCTGGAGAGAGTCGAGTGCTGGAGAGAGTCGGAGGAGTGGTGCTGGAGAGAGTCGAGTGCTGGAGAGAGTCGAGTTGAGGTATGTGACAGCACACAACGGGAAATATTGATGATTTCTCTTATCGACATATATTCCCTGCAAAATTAACGTCGTCGTCTGACGTCTTCTACGACGAGGCGCCTGCTCGGGTAGGCTTCATTATTCAGTTAGAAGGGCATTTTGATCCAAATCGCACAGGAGGCCATTCGGTAGTAGTTCCACCGCCTATCCGCAAGGCCAGTTCCACCGTTTCAGTTTAATTTCCATTTAGTTCACCGTCGATTTTCCAGTGCGTTCGACTTCTCTGTCAATGTTCAGTGCATCGTAGCGGTCTCGTATCCCTCACGCGTTGACATGGGATGCTGACTATAAAATAACGCGCAGTAAGCTTGTGTTCGCCCTCCAAATGTGTCGCATCGTACTTACACACGCACCGACCGCCACACTCGCCTTTATAGAGCCACCGCGGCCGTTACAGCTTGCAATAAACTTAGAGTGTCGCGGAATATGTCGACGGTTCCGATTATATCCCCCGATAGAGGCTCGTCTCGCTCATGACCAGCCTGGTGAGTGTACAGCTACGTGAGCGGGGCCTGGCCGACGTGACTATTACACTGTCATTGGAATAGCCGGGTCGCATGCTCTGGGATCGCCACGGTCGTCATTGGGGAGGCTCGAATGTATTGCAGGACGTGCAGTGGTTAACCAACCAGCCAGGAGCGGACCAGCGCCGAGTGGGTACTCGGTCTCTGACATTGAACACGCACGGAGTTTCAGCCGGGACAGTACTTGTGATACGACTTTATTCAAGGGAGCGGACATGGCATGACTCGTAGATCTAGGTGAGACGTCAGTGAAAGTTGGCCTGGCATATAGAGTCGACGATGCTCACCTATTTACGCAGGCAATCGAGATGCGCGCCATCTATCTACGTTATCGTATACCAATCCCCCAGCCAAGAGACCTGCATCCAACGGTTCAGCACCATCCCAATGCGGGTCCTGGATCCCTGGGCAATGCCTTGATGAACGTGCGGGCGGTCTTAGGCGGAAGCTTCCCACATGGTCTTCGACTAGACGTACCTTTGACATGTCCAAGCACTGCAAATGCAGTAATGTTCCCTCCGAGGAAGCTCTTGTTGTTGCAACATTTAATATCATGGTACACGTAGAGCGGTAGAAGGGCCAACTCACGCCTTCGCGAGCGGAGACTGTGGGATGCTGTATTCATGCGGGGTACTGGTGCCACCGTTTCGAAGGGACAATCATCGTGGGTGCTTCTCCTTGGACCGCGATAGTTGACTGACCCGGATGTAGTCACGACCGAATGGCCACGCCGGGAGGGTACAGTCTGGCCGCTGGCGTGAGTAACTGTAGCCAGACAACCCGCCAGCAATACCGACCGAGGACACCGACCGAGGACATCGACGAGGACATCGACGAGAACATCGACGAGAACATCGACGAGAACATCGACGAGGGCACCGACCAGGGATGGGCGTGGCCGGGGGACTACGACCGAAAAATGAGAGACCACGTGACGCATCTGTGACGCCGCGTTACTGCTTATCGTCAGGGGTTTCAATTTTCAAGCTTGCTTCCTGTACAAGGGTTTCATAATACAGACGCTCGTGCTTAGTTATCTCGCCCAGTTTTGTAGGGTGAAATCACAAAGCTACTAAGCACGCTGCTTACTCTGATCATCGTCACCCGTTTCAACCTTGCTACCCAGTGTCATACCGCCTTTCGACTTCAAACACCACGAATCTCCCTAACAGTCTACGTACTCTCGCTACTCCATCGTCAGCCTGGTTTGCCTTCCCGTCATTGCGGTTGACTCTCACGCAAGCTTATCGGATTCTTTCCCATACCTTGTATGAACTACCCTCTGCTGTGAGGGTTAACAATAAGACTACAAAGCACCCCTTATTCATGTATGCAAACACATCATTTTAAACGAACCAGCAAGCTCATCTGCACCCATACCCTACCCTACCGCCCTATGCTCGCTTGCCACTCGAACTTCTATCGCTCCGGTTGGAAGCCAGAGTCCTGTAACACCATCCCATCGATATTCCACGGAGATACTAAGCCTATACGGAAACGGTGTTGCTGTATGTCAACGGCTCATACCAACGGTGGGCTGGATGGCAGTGCTCAGTGGTTCTTCCTCGGGCAGCACTGTGTCTGACGAATACTGTCTGACAGGGAACTTCAAATATATCAGATCGACTCCTTGAATGATTAGAAGCCGTTTACCTGGAGAGATTGAAGAGGAATCAGTATCGAAGGCAGCGTGCTTCCATCTGCTCCTTCCGTGCTTTCAATCATCCCGGCGTCAGCGAAAAATATGGAACCGCTCTGAGGTTTCAACTTCAACTTCACAAATCTCGGAGACCCTTCACTTTCAATCTCCCGGCTCCACAGATACTGGGACGACCTTGTAAGTGCTCGGTTTGCCTCCAGCTGCTTGTTACGCTGAACGATGGCGATGGTATGCAGTAACAATCTCCACACTAAAGTGAAACTGCGTGCACGGGCGCTGACCACGTTTCCCGACTCGACGTCAGAAACATTCTTGGCAACCACCACCACATTGACCCGCCCAGTTTGGCTGGCTGCACGGCATGGTTTTGCCTTCATTCTACTATTTCAACACTGCTGCGTCTAACTTCTCTCGACGTCATCTCACCGCAACAATCGCCGGACATCTCCTCATCATCCAACTACATATGACGGAATCGACTAGTACATCAGGCCCAGGTGCCCATCTTGGGCCCATTTTATCCTTAGGGTACAGTATGGGCGATTTGGAAAAGTGCAGCCACCAGAAGTTCTTGCAGAAAGACTGCCCGCTCGAGCTGTTCAGCGGCACGGACATGAACAGAATGGAGACGAAGCTGCTCGATTACTTCGTTGGACTCCGACGCCCTTTCTCATCAACCACCACTGCAATCTGCGCCCACTACGACCCATTTACACAGGATCGACAGGCCTGCTATGTATTTGTGACGTGGAAGTGTGAGTGCTGTGGCTACCGATGTGTCGACCTTGGACTAACCGCTCCTTTTCTGACAGCACAAAGTAATCGGCCTGCCATGCATATTGACTACACACCAACTGTCCCTAGTGTAGCTTACCAGTTCCTGCCTCGATCACTGTCTGCCTCCGTCCTCAAAACCGTCTCCTCCGTCCTCAAAACCGTCTCCTCCGTCCTCAAAACCGTCTCCTCCGTCCTCAAAACTGTCTCTTAGTCTTTCGAATACACGTTATACCTCTCAAGGAAACGCCAACACACTGGACCCCGTCTCACCCGTCATCGCACGTTCAAGGGTCTTCGGCTTTTATCAATCCACGCCGGGCTCCCATTTCAACCACCTCCAAGAAACCCTTTCCACGGCGCCGATCTCAATCCCCCCATCCATGCCGGCCCCTTGTTTCATTCACTCCCTTCGAATCCTTTCCACAGCTCTCCCTCTGCGAAAGGCAACTACAACCGTCGCATTAAGCCGACATTTGTGTATTCACACCGACGAGACCATTGGGCACACAACTTCGCTGCTAGAATTCCACTAGACCACAGTCGTATCTTAGGACGAGGCTTGTGCCTGAGAGATATTAAAGACGATATAAGCCACGTAAGTTATGTGCTCTTGTCTGCAGTCCTTGAACAGACATATGCCGGTTTCGTATGTTCTTCTGAGACACACTTGTATTCTCATCCTCCGAAGTCTGGGATGTTGTATTCTTCTCGTGGTTGCCTCTCCCTGGTCCCTATTACAAGCGTACCGACGAAATTCACATCATCCAGCAATTTTCATCTAATAAGGTCTCATTCGGCCATCATCTGCGCGACGTGGTACAAGGCATGATGGATCATATTTACTGGACTCTCAACCTCCATGGCTCTGTTCCTTCTAATTTCCCCTTCTGCACACCTCACCGGAATATTCAATATTACACCATCCGTCACTATCCCCGTTCCCTGCTGCGACCCCTCCATAGAATCAGAGTGTCATCAGCTTGCTCTACAATCGAGGACCAGCTTCTGAGGGAGTCCGATCCGGAGACGCAGGAAAGTTAAGACGGTCGAATGAAATGATTGGGAAGGAGGTCGGACTGCACCCCCCGGGGGGGGGGGGGGTACAAGGAGCTTGTCATCAAGCATAAGGAGTGCGTGCCATTGTTCTAGTATGTTGGTCTGTTGCTGATGCTTCGTGTAGATCAGCGATCCATGACCTGCTAGCTGACCATGGCACCCTTTGTTCCCCAATCCCTACGTCATATGCCCGCCAAGTATGCATCGTCGAACGCCTGTGGAATCGGACCTTCCATCATCCACCCGAAAAACTAGGACGCGTTGCCTCAACGTGCCCACCGGAAGCCAAAAGTGTGCTGCGCCTGAACATCTGGTGGTCAGTGTAGTATCTGATACTTATGCCTTATGCAGACATCTGACCCCGCCGTTTGCAGACTTCATCTACTAGATATACGCATTCTATTCCGGCCTGGCCTGCTCGAAGAGCCGAACCTTGCACCCCTCAACAGCAATTAGGCGGAGGCCTTGGCGATCGCTGCAGCCTTCGACGCGCCGCGCTCATTTGTGACACACGGCGGCTAAGTCAACATTACCGTTAGTTGCTTTGCCTGGGCTGGTGTAGCATAAGTAGTGCATGGATATGTATTTTATTTGTACTAAGTGCATTTTTAGTCCCAAAACCATACTGTGGGCCACTCTCTCATCCGATGCTCTACCTCCACCGTTGTGACTATATTTTGATCGCACCGTCTGTGAGTGACGGAGCGTGACTGGGGCTTATCAGGAGCGTGACGGCGGGGTAAGTAGTATTAGCTGTAGTACTCCATAACACACGCATATGTATAGTAAGGATGTCGGTTAAAAGGGGGATACTGACCTTAGCAACAGAGAAACAGAGAATTGAGGACATACTGTATCCCCAGGCTCGGCAGTGGCACTGGCATGCATGGCTGAGGGCCTGAGGCCCAATTGGTGTGTACTTACCGGACAGGTGCCAGGAGTTGATACCAAAGACATTGTATTACTTAAAATGTCAATACTAAACAGGCTCCTACCCAGCACTCCCTGGCGTCGTCCAATCTCACCAAATGTAGGTTATTCTTTGTTTCAGTAGAATTACCGCTTGCTGTATGGCCACCGGAAATGACCGTGACTTGCTGTATGGCCACCGGAAATGACCGTGAATATTTATGATCCGACTGAAGGAACAACTATAATATTAAATCTCCGACGAATATGAAACTCAGATTTAACCTAAGCACATTAAGGTTGTTCAGAAAGGCAGCCTGGCCTAACGAACGCGCTGAATCCTCTCTAATTGCAGAAGCAGCCGTCTCTGTACCTTAGGGCATTGACACATCAAGTTGTTTCGGCTTCATGGCATGGTTTGGGAGTCGAAGTCGCGTGGTACGTTGCACTTAAGCGTTGGTGAGGTACGACAATGGGTCAAGCGAGAATGATGTCGATTCCTTTCCAGCTTCGGGCTCATATTCGATACAGACATTCAGTTTGTACTGAGGGAATGATTATGACAGTGAGGGAGGTACTGGAACCAGATATCGGAAATGAAAGGTTTAGAGAGCTTTGATAAGTGCCACCTTCGTTTCGACTTTGGCAACGCACAATCATAATCCATATCTCTTTCTCTGCAACAGCTTGCAGCGTTACTAAAAGTACAGTGAGACTTGTTTTTTGTTTTACAGGAGCCCTCGCTGATCTTATCTCCACGCGTCTGGCTGATTTGCTGCTTACTTGACTCCATCAACGCAGCCCCGCCCTCCCCAACAGGATTGCTGCCCCTCTGAGTCTACTATGCCATTACCTCGTAGCATCTGTCATTGTTGTCGCGGTCAGTACTTCAGGCCTAGGGATCGGCTTTTTGTGATGTCCAAGATAGATCACTTTTGTTCTCGAAAACTCCGAGTCGGCATATCGCGGAACCGAGAGCCGTGGCCGTCTGCACCACACCTTCGGGTTCGTACTGGCAGCGTGGAAGTAGTGAGCTTGGAAATGGAAGACATGATTTCAGTATCACGAGGTGCGAAGATTATTAGAGGCTGGTCACGAGCCCAGATTTCAGTACAGGTCGATAGCCCACTCTAACAAATGTGGCGGCGTCCCGGTGGTCCTCCGAGTCCTCTGGCACTGGCAGGTTATTGCTTGCAACGTCACGGTCTTCGCGGCGAGTCATTTACGCTTCTGCATAAATAACATCGTCGCTGGGAAGTCTCCATGCCCGAGCCAACTGCTAAAAGCTCGGATCATGGCGACTGTAGTGGGCTTGCACTGCAAAACGAGAGCACGGAAAACTTGTGATTTTTTTGATAACTCCTGGACTGGACGTGCGAGTATGGGAAACAGATACTTAGTAATGCACAGTGCTTATCTATCTATGATTTTGATTACGCACTGCTTGCGGAGGAATATGTAGTCTGATGCACAGTTGCGGAAGGAAAGTGCATTGTGGAACACATCTACGAGATTGCCGGGTGTATGAAGTCTGAGAGAATCTGCGGCATCGTATAGAACGCGAACCTGAATATGGCTGAGACGAATGCGTTCCAAGACATATCATTGACACTTGCGTAGTCCGAAGATGTTGTCGATGATGCCATTACCGTACTACTTATCAAAAGGGATGGAAATGCGCGGGAGATTCGATTTGAGGGACAAATCAAAGACTCACGTATACTAGTAGGAGCAGAATAGTACTACAGAACGTCTGTCGTGGCAATCATCGCTACGTTTCGAGCAATACTCCCGACTTGGGCCGACTAACATGACGGCATGCCAGTGGTACTAAGTCCTAGTAGCGTATGCCACGGTGATTCTATAGCCCGACTTCGACCCACATCTGATATATGGAAACACCAGCGTTCAGAGCTTATGTAGGACGACGGGCTTCCCGCGAGGATACGAAACCTAGCGGTGGGAAATACAAGTTCAGATCGCGCTAGCAACTCGTGCATAAAGGCCCCGCTGCACCGTGACTAGTACTAGGGGCTAGCCGCTGAACAAAAGAACTCTTAACGTTGGTGTGAGTAAATCACAGTCGTTTGCACGATCATGGAGCAGGCGGAGGCTGGGACTGTTGTGTGTTGAGTTTAAAGCAGCCATGATCCGCTTGAATGCGTCACTCACTGTCCATAATTCCGCGTGCATCAGCGGCCAGATTCTGCGAGACTGTTTCGCCGGGGACGACAGCCGCCCCATCATTAATCGATTATTAATCATTGTGCAAACGAATCAGTAAATTCGGCTTTCCGATTCGCTGAGGCATCGTGGATCATACATCAAGCTTGCATCAAGTCCTAGAACGGCTTGTGGTGTACATCCCAATCTCAAGCTTCTCGACAAGATAAACCGACTACCAGCAGATATAATCTAAACCATCTCAGTATCATCACGACTGTTGCCCCAATCCAACTTAGCGCTCTTGTCCAGGATTTGGTTCTTCCTACGGGTATCCTCCATTCGCTCAGCTATACGCGCCATCCCCGCGGCTATGCTATAGAGTTGCAGTTCCATATAACTCACGGTAATGCGAGATGCGGGTCTGTCTACAACCGCAACTTCGGTACGGATATGCGAGATGTCTTCTCGGATATTTAGGACGCCATCCATCGTCTGTTGGACGTGTTTGAGCGCCCTGGCACGATAGTTCGCCACTCCCCCCATGAGGATAAGCTGTTGACCTAGTCCTCGCAGACGACCCTTGTTACCTCCGAGCATGGTCCAGAAAGCATCTTGAAGTTCGTCACGTTCGTTTATCAACATAATGCGCTCGCGAGAGGTAATGTCGTGAATAACGGAGAGAGTACTAGCCATGGAGTCCAGGCTGTCCAAAGAAATCTTGCAGTGCGCCAAGATCTGCGTCGTCCCATTGACAAGGGCCTCGATTGAATGGTCAAACTGGTGGTGAAATAGCACCGCGGCACGGAATTCTAGCCCTGGAAAGATAGCTGAAAGCCAGGTAGGGCTAAGATTTTTCAGGGCGCGCAAGGTATAGTCATTGACCGTCATAGTCCTAGTAATATACCCCTCAGCGATCTTTTTCAAGGCTCAAATAATTGCTGCTCACCTTTGCACTGACCTAGTTATAGCTGCCCGGAGACCTCGCAGTGCGTTCATAGAGTCCTGTATCTGATGTTGAAGTTGACCCAGAGCATCCAGTAAGGAACCTTTGGAATCAAGGTCACTTCTGTGCACGTAGCGGATCAGGTCTCCTACTGCCATGTCCGACCTCCAGAGGTCCCAGCCAACCTCCGCAATTCCCACTGATTCCTCTAGCAATGTTTGAAGGGAGTCTCCTTGAGCTTCGGATAGTCGACGGAAATCTATGGCAGCCACAGAAGTACGAAGCGAGCGAGGCGAGTTGCACGGCCAGAACTTCCAATAGGAAGACACCACCGGAAGACGACATATGATTTCGGATGTGGCGAGACTCGCATCAATATAGCGATGAATTTTCGAGAAGATGAGTATGTTTGCTATTACCCACGCGAAGTAGAGTCCCACTGGCCATTTGAGCAAGCCGAGCAGTATCTTTAGAGTTGCCACCAAGAAACCAGACAATTCGTTCAGGATGGTAGCTAGGCCATTGCCTGTTATAATAGCTGACGGTCATTGTCGTCGGTCCCTGTATCCTCAGATATTTGGAGGACACTCACATATGACACCTAAACACCGACTTACAAAGCCTTCCAGCCCCTCTCTACCCGACTCTTCTTTGGTAGTAACTGGTTTAGGCAAGCAATAAATTTAAGCTAGCGTCAATTTGTGGCTGAATGCGAAATCCACATCGTACTCACTGTCGGGGCTGCTCTCATGCTGATGAGGTGTTTGCATCTTCTTGCCAGTGGATGGAGATAAATTATTAATAGTGGAATGATCAGGACTGGAATGAGTGGCTCGAAGAGAGGGACGAATGAAGGTGGAATGAGAACGAGCGGCGATAGAATGACCGGCGATAGAATGAGAGGAATTAGAGAGATTGAGAACGGAATTATGGGAATAAGGCGCTTCCCTCGCAACGGGGCTACCGGCCTGAGATGTATATTCTGCACCCCAGGGGGGGTCTAGAAGCGGCAGACAATCCGTTATCATCATAAAGGTCACCCTAGCACTTATGGCTTACTACTCACCGTTAAACCCGGGGGGATCCGTAAGATTGCGCCGATCTGTCTCAATATCTTCGTAAGACATTTACGCTGCCCCCCGATGATAGCAGTCAGTAGGTGCACAACGGGGGTAGGGGGTAAAGTTACCGAAGACGACCGCCGCAAAGAGCTTTAAGGACATCCTGCCAGAGGACTACCCGAGGAAAACTGAGCCAAAAGAAAGTCAAGTTTCATAGCGGAGAATATTGATGGCCGATGTACTTCTGGTAAGCGTATCAGAACCGGGTCTTGGCGACGTCCTGACTGAGGAAGTCCGACTAAGCGGGAGTTTGGTGGATCTGTCGATATCATAGCAGGCCCGTAACAAAAAATCGGTTCGAGCTGATCACAGGCAGAGGTGGGGAATCATGATGGCCGCCTGTCTCCTATTGGCTAGGGAGGGCGAGAAGAGAGCCGGATGCGTGTTTCAGCGAAGTCCGACTTTGTGTCTCTTCAACGAAGTGGGCCTATCGTTTTGAATCTAGCTGCAAAGAGAACGTCTGGGTCTGGCCCATGCAAGCGCGTTACTAGAACCGATGCGTATCGGGCAGCGACGTCGACGCGCCCACCTGTCTTCATGAAGAAACTCTTGCCGGAAGGGTTTATTGTTTTGGTGTTGGAACTTAGCCTCAGGCAAAGGTACTAGAGTGAATTGACCGATATATCACGATAGAATAAGGGGTATTCAACTGTCTAGACACCGCCGCGGATTACTCTTTTTCTGTAACGACATTTGATCAACCGGCGGTCTCGCTCTTCTCGAAGAGTCGTCCGCCTTGGGTGTTTACCATTTTGGGCGGAGTGACTCTGATCTTGTTGTATAACAAAAGGTCGGAATATTGCCTTAGAGCTATGGAAGATGCGAGGCTTGCAATGCAGATCGTGATGAGAGCAATTTCCCTCAAAGACCGACGGCAAAACACTGACTTAAACGTAAGTACAGATCATCAATTGATGGCCATGCGTATCTTGCACACACTTACGGCTGCGGGATCCGCTGTGGAGAGACGATCTGTCGTCCCTGCTGTGAGGTTCCAGCCTTACCGACGGTAAGTCCGCCAGAATAACCTCCGATTCTGAGTTTACTTCGAAGACTTACTCACGTAGAAAGCTATAGAGCGTCTTACCAGGTGCAACAGGATCGATTCATGGGTTAGAAGTGGCATGGATGCCTGCGATAACAGTATGTTTTGAGGAGTGACCATGGTGAGTCAAGTCAAGGTGTTCCGATGTAGATAGGCTCTGTAATAAAATGATCAAAAATATACCAGAGGTAAATCTATGCTTACATCATCAGCATCCGTCCTGTTCTGCATGTCATCTTCGACGGTGTCATCACTGTCCGTCCAAGTGTTTTAAGATTCTTCAAGTTCCCCGATGAAAGAGACGGCAATATTGCTGCCCAAGTCTTCTAGTTTACTTGTAAGAGAGTCTTTGTCGATGTAATTAACTGTAGAGAACTGGGAGTTGAACAGGTCTGGCCCGTTGTCACTGTGGTTGTCGTTGTCGATACTGTAGTGGCTGAAGGTATCTTCGTCTCCATCTTCGCCTGTGTCGCTTTAATATCCCCTGTAGATATCCTTGTCAATATATATACGGTACAGATAGTTGCGCCGACGTATGATGCGAGTTCGACAGAGTGTTCTTGTTGGCCGCACCAGGCATTAGAGGCGTGATACTCAGAAGGGCGCTATCCATATTCTTCATTTGCCTGATTTGGGGTGCGGACCTTGGAAAAAGAAAGGCTCGTCCGCGCAGGCAACCGGTGAGCGGATGTCAGATCCATAGTTCAACGTTCAATGTTCACCTGGTGTGGGTGATGAGCGCTGAGTCTACAAGCTTCAGCGTCCGAAGTCTGGATGGTACCGTCAAACATAAGTAAGCTTCAGCCCAGAGTAAGGGGAAAGAACGAAGAAACCGGCACAGTGGAAATGGTCATTTATTGAGGACGATTGCAATTCGTCATCTGAACGAGTCCGTCGCCAGTAGTCTCGTGACCAGACGCATTGCGACGGCGGACTTCGAAAAACATGGGAGAGGCGAGCCTTGGAAATTATGAACTTCGCCGTCATCCCATCCCGCCGGGTTCCTTCACCTCTATCAGCGAGCGACGTATTTTTCTTGGCAGTTGTATTGGATCCCATGAGTAGTGAATCATGTTCAACAGAGTTCTAGCTCCTACAAGGCGCTGACGTGTCATTATTCTAGATGATAGAGAAATCCAAAAGGAGAGGCGATTTGTAGGGCAGGCAGACCCGATAGGAGCGCGAACCGTTGGTAAGCTTAAGCAGTTTCTTGTTGTTCGTGTGGTAATGTTATGTTGCGTTCTTGTAGATGTTCTCACAAAGAAAGACAGGATAACGCCCAGGGTACTCGAGTGCGAACAACTCTGCGTGAATGTGCCACCGGAGCACATGACGCAAGACGGCACCTACGTTCAACCTTTGTCGAAAACGGCGTTGTGGTCTCATAATCGGCCCATCTTTGGGACTCAAGCTTTAGATAGGTATGTGCTGACTGCCTTTCTTCTTGTCGTTCTAGCAGGGCCTGCGTCGACTTATGGTATCACAGACTTCCCACTGGCAGGGTGGAAGGGAACAAGAACCAACCTGCTTCCTGTGATCCTGGACTCAATGACCTCCCGTTTACAGCCTCGTATCCATCTTTGCCCACTCATGATCAGCTGCAGAACTTTTGCTTGAAGGTCCGTGAGCAAGTCCGAGGCGGCATTGATGCTCCAGAGCTGTTGCAAGACTGTCGTGCTGCATATCGTGCCCTAATGGCAGGGATCCGGCGTACAGCTCCCCTGTTTGCGCCATATACTGATTCGCAGGGTGTATCATTTCCCATTACATCGACTCAGCCGCAGCAGTTAGCAGACGATGAGGTGTCTGTGTCCTTCAGAACAGCACAGCAGATCACCATCACCCAAATACAAACGAGAATCAGAAGGTGAGAGGCCCCATATTAGTCGATTCCGTGCAGCATATCAAAAACTGCGTTTTCTATGCATTGTTAGTGCCCTTACGCGTGAACTACCCGGAAATGTTCCATACATCGTGAAACTCATGTTGATTAAGGAGTTCCAATCGAACTGGCAGGAGATTGTTCTCGACGCTGGTGAACAAGTTGTCAAGATTTTGCGGACATACATGGTCTCGTTGATCGATGCAGAGTTTGGTTCGTGTGACAAACTGAGCCTTCATGTGTCGTATGTGCTTCATGTCGTCCTTGGTCGGAAAAGATAGCTGATAAGGAGCTCACAGTAACGCTGTGGACGTGCTAATATCGGCTCGGCGCAACGATATGGTTTTTATATTATTCAAGCTGCTCAAGTTTGAGTCGACAGTGTATACGCAACAGACACGGTACCTATTGGACTTAAAGGACAAGTTCCTTGTGCAGTATCTGTCCCTGAATGCAAAGGCTCAAGCGGCTGCTTCTTCTGAAGAAAAGCTGTGTTCCTCTACTTCGGTCAGTCATTCAATCAATTTTCCTGTCCATCTGTCGATCTCAATCTCGCGAGCATTATTGACTTGATTCTCATAGCGGGTTCCAACATCCGACTGTCCAGGCACTAAAGCTGTGAAAGTGTTCGCGCCTTATCGAGTAAACGATATAGATGAACGCGAGAGAGGACTACTTAATAGCATCTGTGTCCCTTCTCACAGACTTCAGCTGTGGTCGCATGAAGTCCGTATCTACTTGCAGTCCCCATGTTTCTTGCACTGACAGTGATCATCTACGAAGGAGCTTCGTGTCATCGATTATGAACAAGGAGTCAAGGGTGCGACCACTCCATCTAAGCTCGCACCAGAGGTCCAGCACGGGGTTCAACAAGTCACAATCTCACCAGTCCCATCTTATGTATTGGCAGCCCCCCATGAACATGACTTGCAGAATGTTGTAGACGAACTCCATAAATTAGGGTTTGGCAGAATGCCCGTAGAAGCGTTACAAAAACTCAAGTTGTCAAGCCAGTATAAAGAAGAACTTACTTTGATGGCTGAAGTCCGCGCGTATTTCGAAGTTTCTTGTGAGGTTTGTCTGCAGCTTTTTTTTTCAACCCTGCTTAAGCATTCCTTTCTCCGCGTCCACTAACCTATCTCCCCTATAGCGCTTCGTTGGCACCATTCCTCTAGCCATCCATCACGAGTTTTTGTTCGCGTTCGCGACCGATTTGGAATCGCATCTCAAAGCTACTCTAGATCTGAAAGGGACGGGTGCTGCCAGTGGCAGAAAGTGACGAATGACCTACTGGTGAAAAGAGGCTTTTTTGTGGAGGGGTTGACTAACAAGGCTTTGTGATGATAGAATACATAGGTAGTCCTATGTTTTATATTGACCTGCATCTCTCTTATCTTTCTCTGGAAGTTATATTTATGTTCACATCTTCCATGCTAGACAACTGAGTTCTATGTATTTTCGCCAATTCGTCGGCTGAGTCTGATTTCGTTCGAGTCAGGCCCGTAAGTTTCCTTGTTGTGCCCTGTCACGATGCAAACCTGCGAACGAGTAATATCCACGTTGTTATAAAACTCGTTGCAAAGAAATGATAACGTCCGTAAAATATCTACACGTTCACACCAGGGGACTCTCAGTCTAATAGACGATACAACTCTAAACCTAAGTCTGATGCATCTAGAGAGTCTAATACATCAATGCTGCGTCGTCCTTATCCCTACTTGCGTTGCATCTCAATCCTTCACTCTTGCAGGCTTCCCAGCTTGCCTTGAATATAATGCTGTTGGATCAATCCGACTGATAGTGAGGTGCCTGAGTGCGAAGTCACGGCCCTCCGAGTCCTGGGCGTCGTACAAATCTGACAGCCTCAGCAGCTTCGAAATCTTGGAGAGAGACGTGATCGGCAGGACTGTAGTACGATCGGGGATATGGACTGCGAATTCCCTTCCACTGCCGGGAATCCGCAAGCTAGGTACAGAGAATTAGTTACAGTCCGCCTTGTACTAGTAGAAGAATCCACATACCATCTTGTAATGCCGGTCCTGCATGATTGATTCCCCGTCCGCGACCGAACCCGCCACAGCATCATTTCCGTCCAATAGTTGCGAAGGAATTTAGTGATATCCTCGTCAGACCACTCTAGTCCGTCGTCCTCGTTTTTCACGGGGGCGCCCTTGCTCGATGGTGGTTTGATTTTCTTCTTCTTTGTGATTTCGGGCTTGGCAGCAACAGGCTTTTTCGGATGACAAGAGAGTGCTTCCGGAGGTGTCGGATCGAAAGCAGCCACCGCATCCTCGTTCTGAGCATCTGTCGCATTCTGACGCTTTGTAGCACGTCTGTCAGGAGATTGGGGCAACTGCGACGAATCAGACCGTGAGCGACGACCAAGATTGCCGGAGGGTGACAGTGCGGGCATAATCATAATAACCTCCACGCTGAGCTCCAACGGCGTACGGTGTGTGCACGCGGAAGCGGGGCAATGGCAGAAAGGGGGGGGGAGGCTATGGTGCTGCACATTCTTGACTGGCCGAATCACGGTACCACCGCATCATGTGAGGAGCACCGCTGCCGGCGATGAGGTATCCTGCGTGGGCGGGAGCCTGAGGTTTGGAGCACGCAGCTGTGGCGGTATCCGTCAGCTACCCTCTCTGGACACAAGCAGCAAGAGCATGAACTTACCTGGTAATCTTGCTGCTCATGCTTATCGTGAGATGGCGTGAAGCGTGAATTTTGCGCAGAGTATCAGTCAGCATGGATTTGCTGGGCCCGGCCTCCGTTACCAGTAGGCACGGAGATAAAGCCAAACGACGGTTCTAGGGCCTGGTCGGTCCCAAGCTGATTCTGGAATTGAAGAGATAAGTAGGAGTACAACAGTGAAAGGCAAGTACATACTTGTCCCCCTTTCAGAGGCTGGGGCGGCCCGGCTGTGAGCAGAGGGACGTCGTCGAATTGCAATCGCGGAGGCAATTCATACAATCGTCCCTGCGCGATGTCAGGGATGCTGCGAGATAATATCAAATATGTAGGTATGTAGGATATGTATGTCACTGTGTTTTGTACGCACTTGTCGTTGAACCAGCCGGTCCAAAAATTGCCTTCCATACTGAGGTTGAGGTCGTCGATATAGCAATTGCGCAAAGGAGTTCGCGCGTCGTGTACGCATCAATGTAAGGTCCGGCCGTTGCCATATCATGGCATATATGGTATGCAAAGAAAGAAGACGTTCTGCTGCAACGTATTCACGGGCAGCTTTTCTTTGGTGTGGTGTAGAGAAGAATGGGCCGAGAGACTCCCGAGAGATGGAGATAAGTAGACCAGTAGAACAAGCCTGAGGCAGGGCAACTTTTGGAGCTAGGTACGTTTCTTCCTGTACTGTACATACGCACCGTGACCGTCTTCCCTTCTCATTTCAGCAGGACGCAAGTTCGTGTACTAATAAATAGCCTAAGTAATAGTCGTGCGTCCATGCATGAGATTACCAATGTACTGGCTCGGATGTACATCGACTCAGCCCCCCTTTCTGCCAGCGCCATCGGCATACGAACGAAGGGAGTCAAGTTGGGATATACTGCTTACAGAATCTGGGATCTATGCATCCGAGTCACATATGAAAGAACACTCCATGCATTGAAGTCACATGTATTTCTAAGACAACGGAAAATCCACGCCAACTGTAATCCCATTTCCCAAGGCCCACCTTAGTTCAACGTGCAACCCCACGCTTTTGGTGTAAGATTGTAAGCTTCCTGTAACTTGATGGTAGATAATGCTGTGGAAGCTTACTTACCAGACCGTCTGTCATGTATCTAGATCCATGGGAAGGCCGTGGACACCGACATGGCATAGACTAGTACTTGTTGACCCCCAATTGCTGAGTATCTGGACAATCACAATACCAATCGGAAAGCCCAGCTCTTCCACTTCCTTGAACACGGGAAAGGATTGTTCGTTGGTATCTAGATACGGATTATACTCCACGAAGGCGAGAGGAGTGTAAATATCGTCGGTAGAAGGAGGGGGCGATATTCCTTGGGGAAGGTGTTCGTTTAGTCTTCTCCGTAGATCAATGTTTCGCCAGTAGCTGTCTTCCCAGTCCTGTCCATCCACCAGACCCCAGAGGATTATGGATCGGGGAGCAGACTGTACGGCCACATGCTGGTAGTGGGCGATGGTCAAGGAAGAGACGTTCAACATAGATACGAGGATGAATCCTAGCTGTCCGAAATGTCCATCAAACTCCCAACAACGCGGAGTGTCCAAATTCCCATCAATGGCATACGAGGGTTCAGTCTTCAGAGGTGGAGGGACAGTACCGGGTGGAGGGGCACCATCGTCATCCCGGCGAGCAACACGGAGCTCTGAGTCTGGGGGGGGGACGACAGAGGAGATCTTCTTTGAAGTGCTGGTCAAATCTAGGACAACCTCAGCACCACATTGCTTGAGAGCGTAGTTAAATGGAGTAGGAGTTCGTGGTGCACTGACGTGGAAAGGACTATGGGAAGTAGTGGGCTGTACATTGCCGCACACCATTACTTGAAGAAACGACAGGGATGTATTGAGTGAGGTATGGGGCAGCCACTGCTGGGTCAGAATTCCGACCATTGTGAAAAGGGAGGCCAGAAAAAAGCCCCGCGCGACTCTCCAACATATTCTTGGTAAGACAGTGGACTGTGTTCGACGTCTCACGATATAACGTGGAGCAGTCGTTGTGGGCCGCTGAGTATTCTCCTACATGAAGATGAGATACAATCTGCCGTGTTGACAGCTCCTATTACGCACGCTTGGTGAGCCTAAGTCGCGACCTGCTTTCCCTGTGATTAACGGCAATGAGCACTCTCCTCCTGTTTGTGATAAAGCTCTTACCAGGGGTAGATTGTGCTCTCAAATTCATAGTCTTTGGCAGCCACATTCTCATGCCGCGTTCTTCAAGTTGACTGGGTGGGTTGAAAAGCTGACGGCGTATCAAGCGACGCTTGTATGGCTTCATCAGAGCCACGAAGAAGGACCCCAGTGTCGGAGAGAAAAAAAATGCAACTGCAACGAAGCAAGACCCCGGAGGTACTACCGCCACCAAGAAGTAGCAGCGGATAGGCGATGTCGGCTGTCACCCGATCAGCGCTCGGCCGTGTTCAATATGCTCGGTGAATGGAACCGCGATCCTGAGGCACGAAAGTTGGTAGGTCGTCTGCTTTGGGGAGACTAAATGGAACACACTTTTGCATAAGTTACAGCCGAATTCAGAACGATAGGCCCTTAACGAAAAAATGGCAGAGGCTCGGTTCGAGCTCATCACAGGCAGAGTTGGGAATCGTGATGGCCGCATGGCTCTTATTCGCTAGGGAGGGCGAACAGCGAAGTCCGACTGTGTGCGTCTTGAGCGAAGTGGACCTATCGTTTTGAATCTGGCTGTACTTGAAAATCGTCTTTGTCGGTGATTGGATCTTCGGAACCAAAGACGGAGAGATCCGGCGACGTGAACCACTGACCGGTAAGCGTGTACTGTCAGCCATGCCGGCCACGATGACGTACCACGTATACGGTACACGGTAGGTACGATCCGCTGTAGTCTCGCACCTAACCTCTCACGCCTTCCCAATTTGGGAGCCCTACCATGCTTTAGTCAATACCTTTGTCCTATGGGAGACTGGTGCTTCGAAGCGGCTCATCCAGATCTTGAACCGACTGGGTTTTTGCATGTCTTATGATGTGCGGGGACGTGCAATAGCCGCGGTGACCGATGACACCAATCGAATATCAAGAGAGGCAGCTCAAAATGAAGACAACGCGAAGGAACTGGCGTACGATAACTTCAACTGGCGGAAGCGGGCATGGGAAACGTCTGCCCTCCATAGCAGCCTTCAGCACGATCAGGTCTCTGCCGTGCTCATCATCCTTAATATTGATCCAGCCATCACCACTCGAAGTGCAACTCAAATAATGGGCCTTCGTCGTTTCGATGAGCGTCTTGGTGCTCGCCACACGCTACCCCCGGTGCAGTCTCTGGAGCGCATTTCACCGACAATCCCCTCGTGCGTCGGAGAAAGCCCAGCATGCAGTATCTCCACTAACGACGAAGGCAGGCGGACACTCTTGAGCCTTGCCGTGAACCACCATAGCAGATCCGTCAACATAGTCACGTCGTCGCAATAAACAATAGTTCTTTTGATAGTGTTTAGGCGACAACCATCAGGGACTATGAACCCAAGGCTATAGTCAAACGATGATCGTGCAGTGTCCAGTGTCAACACGACAGTTGACAACTCAGCACGAAAGTTGCCCAAGTTGATAAGGCCGTAATCATCTCGTAGTCCAATGTGCTTGAGTGGTGAGCGACGATAAGTCCCAGGAAGAGTAGCCGAAATCGGGACCAAGGGTACATCAGAACCGATGATTGGACGAAGCTTATACAATCGCGCGTAAGAGGTGCGCCAGTCAGCGGATTCATGAGCCAGGTGAGCCTCGTCGACGTAGACAGCGAGCAGCCGGCGCTGGAACAGTTTCGAATGAAGGATAGGTGCAAAAGTTGGATTTTCGACCATTTCTGGGCAGACGAACACTACACGGAAGTGACCTTGTGCTACACTTGTAAGAATAGCCTCGCTGTTCTGCTCGGCATACACAAAGACAGAAGTCACAGCTGCTGAGGCCACTCTAAGACAAAATCAGCTCACTTGATACAGCACATGTAAAGCGAAAACGTACCTTTGCTCACACTCTATACCAAGGCTTGTATACGGAGTAATAACAAGACATATCCCATCTTTCGCGACCAGTAGCGGCAACATCCACACCATTGACTTTCCAGCTCCCGTCGGCGCAACAACAGCAACATCTCCTAAACGGCTCACAACCGCGTTCGCGCACTGCATCTGGAAGCTCCTCAGACACTGGCCTTCATCAAGAAAACCAGCTTCGTGAGCAAGCTCGTTCCACCGCGCTTCCGAAAGGGGCTTCGATCGAGTGAAGGGGGGAATTACAGGCATAGTGTCCAAAGCTTTCAGCCGCTTGCGAACACTGCGATCCAGTTCATATGGAGTGTAGGAAGGTGGTTTCGGTGTCGCCTCCCACCCACTTCGATATTGTATCTTGCGCTTCTGGTTGAGTACATCGCGAAGTGGTGTGGAAGGCTCCGGAGAAGATACCCTTGGCAAGGGCAGAGGTGGTGGCAATGGTGGTGGTGGGGGCGGTGGTCGAGGGGTAGACGATGGTTTTTTTAACGGACTTCTCACCTTTCGAGGCCCATGAAGGCTTCGGATGAGTAGCTGCAGCGCGTTCAGCTCGTGGCTTGCGCCGAGGAGGCCAGACAGCTGTTGAGGAGTGAGGTTGCGGATTTTCGGTCATTCTCGCGCATAACCTTGTTTCAGAGTCGATAATTGGTGGGTTTGAATGAGATATATTATATATAAAATATCTAGAGCGTCATAAGGGCGAAAGGAGTGTGCTGAAGGACAGAGCGAGTGTGCACTGGTGGTCGCGCGCGAGAGAGTCGATTTTCTTAGGCGCTCTCCGCGAAAAGGCGTAAGCCCTCTTCCCGGTTTCCTTGTTGGGAAGCCACCAGACTCTCACGCCAGGGCTCCCAAATTGGGAAGGCGTGAGAGGCTAGGTGCGAGACTACAGAAATATTGCCACAGATATCTGATGGCCTGGGCGTTAGGGTCACGTTCCTGGCGCAGAAACTAATCAGAAATTGTCCTTGTTCGGCACGAGCACGTCTTACCGTCCATCCTTGTCACCAGTGACGAGAAGCTAGTACTAGTGACTAAGTAGTGATCGCCTTACAAGAAAGTATGAATACCACACACATGGCCCACACGTTCGTAAGTGCCCAAATATATACAGTGTCGAGTTACTGTACGATACTAAGTAGTCACTGTTGCGGTGTCAAGGTACAGTGTGGTGTAAGCTGTAAATAGAACACAGAGATGTACAACTTGCACGGATTTCACGAGTCACACGGACTGTATATGCGATCCAGGCTCTGTCCACGACGACAGATGCTTGCGGTGAACGGTGAGGAAGGAACTTGAGGTAACATACCCCGCCAGTTAGCTCAGTGCGAGTGTGCAGACCAGTTATGAGCATACTGTAATTATTGAATTCATTCCGAGTTTGCTTAACGTCCGTAAGTATCTTCCATCGACATCAACACACCGAAACTCTTAGCAAGACACGTGGTACAACTGGGAGACCAAATCTTCTGCTACGGAATTGCTGTCCTTAACCCCGCTTGCCTTGCTACATCCCAATCCTTCACTCTTGCATGCTGCCCTGCTTGCCTTGAGTATGATTCTGCGTTCGTCCCTGACCAATTCTGACTCATAGACTTCACGATACAATTGGGCACAGTTTCGGCAAGTCCGGTCTTGGCGCAGGCAACGTACCAGAGCGCGCGCTATTGTCTCAGCGGAGTGCCACTCCGGACTCAGCAGCATTGGGTGTGCTATGTAATCCCACCGTGTCTGCATTTGCTGAAAACAATAGAGCCCTTGTGCACAACGAGAGTTTTTGCCATAGATAGAAAGTTTGTTGAGGACGAGATCTTGCCGGTGAGTACGGACGTTGTGACGAACAATACGCAATTTGCACAAGATAGAGGAAGGGACCAGCTCAAGCTCTGCAGCCGAGAGATCGTCGAGGGGTATATCGGCCAAGGTGCGAAAAGCATGCATGAAGAGGAGGGAGAGGCCATACTTGAGAGAGATACCCAGGAGGCGTACTGGAGGGATGCTATACTTCTTACTATAGAGCCTTTGACAAGCGAACTTGATGCCGTCCTCCACTGTATACATCTGGGAGAGCTTGAGAATAGCCTCTAGAGCATCGACCGAAAAGGTGTTTGGTACACTGTTCCAAGCAGTATGCATGAATGAATGTCATATGTTGGTGAGGAAGACCTTAACACTCACAGAGAAGGGTATATGTAGTCCAAAAAGGCCTCAAACTCCTCCGAAGTTATATCGGGTAAGTTCAACGGGTGATCATCCGACACTCCTGTGGTGATCTCCTCCTCTGTAGGGATACGAACGTGGTTTGGAAAGGATGGGCAGCGAGAGATGAAAACAGAGATTGGGAGGCGGAAAAGAGTAGAACCTGCCTAACAATTCTCGCCATCAGCGCAGATATATGTGTAGATAAATGTCGGAAACTCACCTTCATGACCAGGAACCGCGAGTCAAGATAGTAGTGGCTTTCATTCTCGAGTGAGATGGATGTCATCCCTGTATCATCTGTATCGCAGCCTGGGGATTTGCATGTCTATGAGAAGGTCTCCCGGAATTTTAAAGTGCACTTCTCGGCTATTGAATATTGATGTACGGGATAATCTAGACAGCAAGCACTAGTAGGTCCGAGTCGTAAAGATCAGTATCACCGTCTTCGTATCTTGTGACACTCCGAATCTTAGGAGCATGAGTATGGTCGGGTAGTAATGACGGCTGCTGCTGATCGCCGGCTTGGCGCAATCTGTAGGCTTCTATAGCCGAGTTTGGCAGCCATGACCGAAGACTGGGAATGGAGATGGCCTGCACTTCGCGTAGGAACAGCTGCGCCATCACCACCGTAGCTCATATATGCTTGCATGCACCGCCGCGGCCTAGAAATTCAGCGTAAGTGCACACAGTGCTATCTTGCTCATGGAATGCCATGAGGTATGTGGTAGGGTTTTGCTCATGTGCGAGGCATGACAGAGGACTAGCACTGGAGTGTGTACGTACACCGTTCAGAAGACAGGTACACCGATTTGCAACTAGAGGGCTAGAGCTGCTGCACCCTCTGCAATGTTTTGTTACCGGCCTATCGATCTGAATTCGGCTCCAAGAAGCCGTCATGCCGACCCAAATAATTTCGTACAAAATCATTGTCGGACCAACTACAGCCGATTTCCAAAACGGTAGGCCCATAACTCAGGAATCGCACAGGCTCGGTTCGAGCTGATCACTGGCGGAGGTGAGCGGGACGAAAGAATCGTGATCGCCGTCTCGATTCCATTCGCTAGGGAAGGCGAGAAGAGAGCCAGATGGAGACATGAACGCCGAGGCCAAACATCGCGGGCGCCGATCGAGATATCACTGACACCGCACTTATTATGTACCAAGTACCAAACTTCTTGCTGCGCGGATCAAGATACCACTGACACTTCACTTCTTGCTGCGCAGATCAAGATACCACTGACATTGCACGTATTTATGTGCAATGCCAACACCGTGTCAGCCGTCAATTACATAAGTCCAAATTTATTGTCTCTGCGCCCATACCGCTGACACCGTCACCTTGATCTTTTCAGTTGTTACTTAAATAATCATCCTAGAGTCTGCCCTATTACGTTGTGCAACTGCATCACAGCAAATTCAAAAGAGTAGGCCAGTAACAAAAAATTGCACAGGCTGGGGCTCAGCTGATCACTGGCGGGACGAAAGAATCCTGATACCCGCCTCTAATATTCACCAGGGAGGGCGAGAAGAGGAGCCAGGCGCGTGTTTCAGCGAAGTTCGACACGTGCACACATTGTGATCCGGTGAGACCGCACTCAGCGAGACAGTCCCCCGCAGCATCCAGCAGTAGCCTGGCCCAGCCCCCGACAAGTATTCTCATTTGAAGGTGCGTTATCCTGTCACGTTTCCAGCTTGCACGAGTTACATGACACAGTTGACATCTTAGCACTGACAAAACACATGTGGTATATTAAAGTTAGTACTTGGAAACACCAGTGGTCTGATCAAAATTAACACGGCTGAGGCGGGAAGTTCAAGGCGGTCAATACAGCCCTGGCGCTTTTCTTCATGTCCTCGAGCTCCATGAAGAAAGGGTGATAGTAGGACATCATGTAGAACTCCCCACAGCTATTGCATAACACAGGGTTTGAGGTAGCCTGTTTCAATATGCTGTGTATGTAGGGCACGCTCTCGCGAGATATCGAGGGATGCACATGCATGTCATAAAGCTCCTGCATGCGGTAGTAACATACACCCTTCGGCTGTTGAGTGCAGCCAGCGCAGTACACCAGGTCTCGATAAGGATCCGGCTTGAGATCGACTAGGAGCTTGCGCCGTTGCTCGCGCTGCTTGCGCGTGTCTTGAAGGGCTGAAAGTATAGCTGGAGGAAGTGCATCCATCTCCGGTCCTGCGCAAACTTCCGGGGGTAAAGTCGCCACCCCCCTGTAGCTTTTTAAGAACCAAGCTGGCACCTGATGCTGGACAGAAAACCTTAAGAGGTGTACCGGATCCATCGTTTCGATCGGGAGATGCTTGAGTACAAAGTCTCGGCCATCTGGAGCGTCGTACATATCTGAAAGCCTAATGATAGCTTCCAAGTCTTGAACGGAGAAGCGACTGGCAGGGCTGCAGTGCAATCAGATATATGCTTCCAATCGAAATGAAAGGAAAGGCGCACTGTGGATTGAGAAGGAAATCTAGGAAAGCTCTGAACTCGGCTGGGGTCACAGAGTGCAGCTGAAGGTCGCTGTTATTGTCATTTTCAGCGACAGGCAATGTACTGCAGTCTTTGAACACTTGACAGCGAGTGGTGAGCAGCACGAAGGGTATACGGAAGCGCGCAGAGCCAACCTGACGTCTGAGATGAGCAACACCAAAACATAGCAAAGAATAAATTACACCAACCGTGATTGTGAAGAAACGAGAATCAGTGTGGTAGTGTCGCTCTGAGCGTATCATAGAGAGCGGCTGAGAGGGTAGGAAGGAGTACGAGAAATGTACGAGCATCACATCTTTAAGATAGGCTCGTTTAGATCCTGAGCCCCGAAGTCTGCCTTGGGGAGACTAGGCTCGTCCGACCTTCTTGGGTTTGGGGCCCTACCAGCCGGGTCGGTTGGCGCTCATCAGTGCCGGCCGTATGTGAGTTCAAGTTGCCGCCCGATACTTATACTTACTTGACTACCAAAAGTTCGGTCACGGTCACAACGGCCGTGAACTGAATATCTGGTCACGCGTCACGACGATGTTTGAGCATCTCATTTTTCGGTGTGACAAGTGTACTCAGCAAGTGCGTGCCTACTAGTACTGAACACGAACGTTCGGTCATGATCACAGGTCGCAGACAGGTTTGAACGTCGAAAATTGTGAACTTCCGCGCGTCACACGTCATACGGCCGAACTTTTGGTCATACGTATTTCGCATCGCAACGCGAAGCGGCATAGCCAGAGATTGCGACGGTCGCCCGGTGTCGAGTTGGCCGGAACCCAACGTCATGCAAAGCGTGTGAAAGGCGGGAGGACGAAGACGAGGATGGCTGCGAAGATCATTCTCTCACCTATCTTGATGAGCTGCTGAATGCTAGTGTAGAGCGTTGAGAGAAAGATGGCTGAGCATGATGAACATGGAACTGAGACAGCGGTGAATGAACGTCACTGGTCAGTGAACCGCCCGAGCCTGCTCATAAGAGAGCTACAAGTGAGTAACTTTAAAGGAAGTGAACATGACCGCATACCCAGCAACAAGTTCACATGGCTCAAGTCTGAGCTCGTTATAGCTGATGACTCGTAAGTCGACACGATAGATAGCCTAGTGCCGCAGCAGTGCATGGGACCTTGAGGCAACCACGATAACGACCATCCCCAACACCGTTCTCCTTGCCGTGAAACTCTCCAATGTATCGTTGCAACCTATTCGCTTATGTGTAAGTGCATGAGTAAACTGTTAGAGGAAACATAACCATCGGTATCCTGTTAACGATCTCGCTTTCCACGTACTGCTCGAAATCTTGCACGTCATCCACATAGGTCGGAGCCCAAGTACCACGATTCGGTGGTTGACCCCACTGATCAAAAGATGTGGACCCTTTCTTCGAGGCGACGGTTGCTGTTGGCTTCGGCTTGGGTCTGAAGTTGATATGAGTATCATGCTGTGTCGATAATGCTCCTCTCGTCGTTGGACTCAAGAACGGATGGGACTGACGGGGGTGTTCATGTGAATCCGACGTAGCCATCTGTGCTGAATATGCTACGCATAGTGTTGGCCGTTAAGCATTGCCGTACCAAAGGTTGGGACGAGGGCACGGGAGAAGAATAGTCACAAAATGTACACACACCCTTGCCAGTGAACCCGGGCCAGTCCTCCTCATTGCCGTTCTTTGGGGGCCCCAGCCCAACAGCGGCTAAAATTCATCTCCTCACGGTCAGCCATGTTGGCAACATTCACACCCGCTCCTTGAGGTCTTATAACTCGCCGTTCGCCAACTTGAACTTCACATGAAATCGTACCATGACAGCACCGCAATCCCGCATGCCAGTGTGATCGACCCGTCTTCGCCACTTTGAGATCTCTTCGATTACTCTGGTAGTTAACAAAAACGCGCCAGCCGTGTAGAGCGAGCGGGATGGGTAGGAGTTGGACACAAAGTAATCGCAGAGAGCTGAGGCCCGAGGCCGAACACGCAATCAACAGCTTCCAACCCCGACCTTCCTAGTGAGGCAACTCGATGCGCGCTCGCGGGATATCCCGATTGCGCTTGCTCCGAGTCCCCAGTGCTCTTCGGCAACATCACTCGTTTCCATCTACAACGCTTTCTTTATCATGAAAGACTTGTATAACACAAGATTGACAGTGTCAAAATCTAACTCCGATAGATATAATTCAACCAGGAGGCAAAATTAGCCAGTTTTACTGCTGGCCCGAGCCTGGCCTAATGCAGTAAAAATACGATGGCAAAATCGGATTTCACGGGACCAGGTGCGTATCAGAGCTATTTGAAGATCTGGCATTGACGGACGCCGCGCCACATTTTAGTTACGCCTCGAGTGCGCTCATAAGCCATTGTCCATCATTTTTGACAGCGCTGAGTCTTTACAAATGCGTTTGAAACTCATCTATTCATTCTAAGGCAGATTGCCTTATCCCCTACTTGACCGTCTGAGCGCAACTTGCTCAAAGTGTCAAGCAACGTCGACTGCCTCTCGAATATTCATCCTCACGTCATCGATTTTATCTTTGTGTCGGCGAGACATGCCCGCATCACATGGTCACTCCCGACCAGCGATGCAATACACCATCAACTGCCTCTTTAGGCGACGCGCGGCAACGACCACAGCTATCTTTTTGCCATGACATCTATACGCGCACACCATCACACACTGCTGTTCACTTATTTGCTCATATTTGAACTCCTACATATAGGATAAAGGAACGCTCCCCGTTCCCCAGCTCTCCCCTTCTGATATCGTGGCGCCGCACGGCATGTACTCAGAACTTCCGCCTTGGGCCCAGCATTTTTGGCGTGCAGGGGTCGACCACACACGCACACAGGCGTGTGGTTTAATTCTTCTTATTTCTTCACTTTCGTTCATGTGTGTGCGATGATGTGGTAAAGATGTTATGTTTTTGCTGCCTGCTAAATGACGTAGTAAACTCCAAGTGTTAAGGTCTTTTTCCAGTTATCCCATCATGAGGCTCGAGGTTTTACCATCTGCACCCAAATCCTCGCCCTATTCGCCTGCCTACAGACACCTTGGGGCCATGTAGATCACAAGGTTCGGGCGGAATTGTGAGTGTCCGAGTCATTGACCCTAAGTGAGCCCGTATTCTCAAATTCATCTATCACCTGCACTCTAAAACGCCACTCACCATCAAGACTGAAGTGTAACGCTTTGCGTATGCATGCGCTAGCCGCCTGGTAAGCATGGTCTGTCCATTTACTCCTTAAATATTGGGCTCCTTACTCTGGACTAAAGCTCCTTATTCGTTTAGGTCAATGTCACGAGGTAAACTTCTTCACGTCATGGCGCGTATCAACACCTCTAGATTCGCCAGCCTGTGCCATCCACAATTGCCATCTTTTATCGCATACTAAACTCTGCATCATCACTTGATATTGCGATCCAAACTGTCTTTTCGCACTAATGATTCTCTGCAGTGCTGGTAAGCTATGATATTGATGAACAGCATTGAAACACTAATGATCAGGAAGTTCATCCATTCCCAAATCTTAGGCACACGTTCTATTCATTAGTCTGAGGGCAAGTTGATTATCCAAAAAAATCCTGATTTTTGCCTAATAACACGAAGGGTTTTCCTTGATAACGATGTACCTCATCGCGGCATATTAACAACAGTTTTTGTGGTGTCCAGGGTTCGCCGTGCATCAGAGCCATTCGAAGGGTGGTGGGATACGCGATGCTGCAGGAGCTAAGATACTAAATCCGGCGATTTTTCCGGACCTTCTCGCAGTCGTCGCTGAACCCCAAACTTCTTACAAAGAAGCTCCCGTGAATAACCGTATCGGCAGGAGACACTGCGTAACCAGTAGCAATAGTGTGTAGGTGTTACGCGGGGAAGCTGCCTGTCCTGACAGGAGATGGCCAGAACAAGGCGGGCAACGACTTTCCTTTCCGGGGCGATATCCCTCCGTCCACAGGCGGCGCAAAATCCTAGGTCCGGGTTACTTGTCTTGGATCTTTCGGGGTCCTTGACATTTACTCAGTCGGGGGTTCACGAGTCAGGCAAGTGACTTCTCATGAGCACTTGAGGCCATCTTGAGCTGAGTCCCAGGGAATACGGTGCCTCATAGACCCAGGTGAGAGAGGAGTAAATCTTTAGAAGCCCCATATTTAATCAGTATTATCATTTTAGACGATGAAGAACACCAAGCTCAAGCAGATAGTAAATGGAAACCTGCGGAGGGAGCATGGAATGCTGTGGTTGGTGGTGAGCAACCCGGATTGGCAAACGGTTTCCTTGCCATGCAAGGTTGGTTTAACCTTAAGACCACCCATGTTAGAACTGACTGGAGTTCTCCAGGACCTTCCCTACCCTCAGGCTGACTGTTATGACAATGTGGGCTGGTACGACGGTGATCGACCCTGGCTGCCTTGGATCCCAGTGGCCAACTCCAAGACTAAAGAGTTCCCTTGGAACTGTTTGCTCTCAAGCATCGCTCCTGAATATCGACGCAACATAAGCACCTATGCATCCCATATTTTGTGTGCCTATGAGAGCGTGCGTACTAGATATCCCAATACCAACACCATTCCTTCCCCACCTCCCATGCCCGCCCTTGGCCGACACCAGGAAGACCTCAGTCGGCTACTACATTGCTGCCTCCAGACCCTTGCCTATCTTCACTACATAGGCATGAAATTCCACTTGAAACCCTTCGACCATTCAGCCATCCCTATGAAGAAATCCAGGGATCTAGTCAACTCTATCTTGGATAATTGCACTTCTAAAGGTGTTGCGCTAGACCTGGGAAACCTGGGCCCTCGTAACCAGGCACCCACTGCCGCCTTTAAGGAAGAATTCTCCCAATGGCTCACAGGCAAAGTTCCAGTTTATATCTTGTGGACGGAGGAGCTTGAGACATCTCCTCTCGCGCAGTTCATGACTTGTCCCTCTTCTCCGCTTCACGTGCATATCGAAAACCGCGAAGTTAATGTGCCTCGCGTGTACCTGGCGGCAGAGAACTATGGGTCAAACGTTGGCCACGTGATCGCCCAATCCGAGTCCGTGGCAAAGAAGCTGGCTTCCCGGTATTGTTATGAATTATACCTGAGCAACTACAATAAAGTCAATCACCAGGTATTCTTCCTCGACTACCCTCTGACGGATGCAAAAACCCAAGACGACCTCGTGCTCCAGAGTATCCAGAAACGGCGATTATTGGAACTATCATCTAAGGACTCGGAGTTTGGAACCTGTCGCTACTTTCTCTCAGAATCAACCATGCCAGGAGATGTAGCCGTTGGAGAGGGTGCTCCTCCTCAGGGGATCTCAACTGGAACGGGGATCATCCCTTCTAGCTCTCCCTCGTCCCTTCACACCACGCCCCCCGCTCCCGCCACAAAAGTTGAATCTATCGATCCTTTCCTGGCAACGTCTACAGCGCTGGCGGCTCCTTCGAACAGCTTGGGAACGGAGCTCTTTTCGAGGACAAGACCGTCACTCTTCTCCTCTAACCCCTCGCAGAGGTCCAGGACTGACTGGTCTACATCCGCCAAGATGCTAGTCCCAGAGCTTATTGTCACCGAAGGGAACCCATCCAGAGTAACTACCGCTCCGGCATCTACGTCACGGTTTACACCTGCTGGCACTACACAGGATCTCTCCTTTTTCCGTCAGCCATTGGCAAAGGCCCCCGCATCAGATACCACGGCGTACAGCATTGTAAACCCAGCTGCTCCTGTGAGTAGAGGGTCGGCAGATGACGCAGAATCTCAGCCCCCGAAGAAGAGGCAGAATACCAGGTGGGGTCGAGATGGAATGGAGAGGATCATGGAAGGAAGCACGCAGATTGTCGGAAGAAGAGACATAGAAGAAGTGCAGTCGCAGACTCTCCTTGCTCTCAAGAATAAGGCCCTAAAGATTGCGAAGGGATGGGTGGAAGGTCTGGCGCAGGACCCAAAAGAAAGAACTCCCTTGCGTGTTCTGTCCTGGCTTATTCCAGACCACAGGTATCTCAACGGCTCCAAGATAACCTTGCCTATAACTTCCCTAGCCTGGGCTACAGAGCTTGTTCTTCGTAATCCCGAGACGAGCAAAACCGACATTGTGCTATTCTGCATCAAGCATGGCGTGCCACTGCGCTTGGCCTTCTATGATGGTGACTTTGATGACCCGGCTTTGCTGGCTCGTCATAGGCATAACCTCATAGACTTCGTGCCTCGTAACAAGCCTGTATGGGCGAGCGACCCGGACATGCAGGACATGCAGGGAGAACTCGGCATTACCCCTGTAATGAAACCAGTCGCGCTCCCGACGGAACTTGAAGTCGCTGGCTTCTGTCTCTCCTATCGAAAGGCCACCGACTCGGTCATGTTCCACCCAAGGCTACCTATTGTTCTCCACTATGGTGCTCTTCCGTCCAAAATTGTGTCGAAGGTGGGGAACGAGAGGCTATTGGATTCAAGCGTGAAAGGCCCGAGCTTAGCTTGGGTCGAGTACCGTATGGGAACCTTCAGAGACGGATTCTGGTGTGAATCCTACGACAATCCGGCCCAGGACCCACTCGTTCCTCTTCTCCTGGGGCAGTTTCAGAGCTGCGACAGTCGATCTCTGTGGCCTCCATACCATGTGTTCTGCAACAGTCGTCAGTGGTCGGGGGTATGGACAAGTGCCAACGAGTTGTGGTTCGAAACGATCTGGAATGCTATCCAGAATGGCAACGCGAAGATGCTGACACCTGAGGAGTGGCAAACAGAGCTGGAGAAAACACGAACCACAGGTGTGCCGAGTGTAGACAGGGTGCGGAGTGCGATCAACATGGGGGAAAAGATGAAAAAACTAGGAGTCATCAAAGACACTGTGCTCGATCAGCTATAGCTTCTGGTTTCATTTTTGTTTTGCAAGTTTATCATCACCCGTCCGCAGAAGCACCTCTCCTTGTGTCAAGATCGCTTATAGTTTCATGATCCTCCTAGTTCCATGATATTCTCCTGTCTACTGTGGCAAATGTTCATCTCTGTCATATGATCTGCCTCGCCACATTCCAGTTGGCAGAGAAGGATCTCAGGCGATATCTACATCTACCGGCTGTATGAGTGATATCTAAGGTTTCTTGATAGTTGTCTGTAAAGCCATTGATTTCCGTGGTATGTTTTTGTAAAATCTGACACTTAAACTATCGATCTGTGCAAACTCTGCAAGTTCCGTCTTTGCTTTGCCGGAGAGGAATGTGCCGCATGCTATCTCGATAGATCGATTGCAACGCAGTCGCACTGTGGCAGGAACTTAGATTTTCATAGCGAGTAAGAACAGAAACAACCCACCATGAGCCGACGGGAACCCTCATAAGGCCGCGGCGCTCGACAAGAGAAGTGGTAGTTTGATCTAATCCGTAGTTGCGTTTAGAGACCTGAAAACTCGTGAGCACTTCTGTACGTTAGTCCGTAATAAAGCACTCACGCCTCTTTCAGAATGTCACTCTGCACCTCTTTCTAGTCATGTCGGTCCTCGACATCTTCTGAAGACTCTCTGCGCTACCCATGTCACTGCCGATGCTGGTAACAACTTCCGGCGGTGAATATGTCGGTATACCTTATATGCATCAGTGATGTCGGTACCTTAGTTGTGTAGGTCTCTGCGGCGTAGAAAAAAGCACGCAACGTTATGGGATCAATTTACGCGATGATATCAGGCGGGATATCACATAGACTAGCACCCCACCCAGGTGGGATATGATCAGCAACGGTACGGCCGATGTAGAAGGCGTTCGAAAAAATGCGCGCTCCCTTGGTGAACTTTGACCACTGACCATCGTCGGCCAACGCACTTATCACGAGAGTTGCTCATAACGTCTCACGAGAGCCGTGTCTATAACGTTGCGTGTCTGTCTGGGAAGCCTCGAGGCCTGAGATCATGTATGAGCTTGACTTCCTAAGCTCGATACCTTACTTTCGGAGTCCTGATCGCAAAATCCGGGCTCTGTGGACTTGAGTCAGTAAAGCTAGCGAAGCAATGCACTGATGGTTACCAATCAAGCGGACACAAGCATTGTCGAGGATGTCCTCCCCGTAGCGAGTGCGAAGGTCCTTGTCATCCACATGTCCCACAGTCTGCGTGCGGACCCAACCTACGTAGAAAGAGTCGTCGTAATCCTTCATACAGCTATCGAAATACTTGGTGTAGCCCATTACCCGGGGCATCTCGATGAAGCTTTCGATAATTCCGGCGGCATCGATGGGGACGGGGTCAGCGGCGTTATCGTTATCGCGAGCAACAGGATGAGGGAAGACGCTGATGACATTCAACCCAAACGAATCTTGGTCTTAGTTTCCGCGAGATCAGGGATTCGGTGCGTAATAGGCCCAAATCAGCTCAAATTTTATTATACCGAAGAGGGAGGGGTACGAAAGACCGAGGATATTGAAGGCTATCGATGTCTCCTTCGCCGAGGATGTACAGACGCTGTGGGCCTCAAGTCGCATCCCTTAGCCCGGTAGCATGCATCTAGCTAAGTAATTCATCGTCAGCGAAAGCATGTAAGGGGAAAGGGGGAAAAGGAGGAAGCAAATAAACTCAAAGCACTCGTTAGGCAGAGGTACTCGCCCCAGCTCTCGAACTCGGAGTGCCTCCGGTTGAAGAGTATTGCGAGAGAAATCTTTGACATCGGGTGCAGGCCGACATTGCCGAGCGGTGTGAGGCTAGGTTTGGTGTTGAGGTTAGGTGTAGAGGGTACAGCACACGCCCTGTTGGTATTGGGGTGTGCATGAGGGACAGGCACCGCACTACCAAGCGAGGGGGGCGGCATTGGCGCTTCTGAGAGGACGTTCCAGCTTAATGCAAGAGAAAGGTAACTTGAAGATCATTTGAAACCGGTGACAATGACGGTGACAATGCTACCGAGACAGCCGTTGCATCGATATCTTATAGCTGGGATATGCGTTCTTGAAAGACTTGTGTATAGCGCCATTGAGAACACTGGTTCGTTCAGGTTCGTTCGGCGCGTTTGGCCCTTCAAGTTTGTCCCTGAGCGACATTAGATAGGCAGTCAAACACTTTTCTTAGTCTCCTCAGGATCATCTGTCTGCTGACTTCGACACTGGCACACTAGATCATCGGAAATGAGAGCCCATTCCGCAAACCACATCACACTGAGAGCCATACCAGACATCGATCCGGGTTCAACCCTCGATCCCTCCCCACCCATGGTCCTTGTACTCGCAAACGGGTATTTCTTGTTTTCCCCCAGTCAATGGCCTCCTGATCAGTAGGTGCGAACTGGAACTGCTTGCTGCCATACTTCTTCGTGATTTACTGGACTGCTGCAGCAGTTTCTTCGATCGCGGAGAGTGCCTTGGAGCTTGAAAACTGGGGCGTGTTCGACAAGGTAGGCACGCGAGGCCGGCACTGGCATTGTCACGGTTCAACGTTCATGGCTGCCATCACTAAGAATATGCAACGTCAGAAACGCGAGTCGATTGTTAGGAGGAGAGAGCTGACTAGTATCGTACAGTAACTCGACACTGTATATATTTGGGCACCTACGAACGTGTGGGCCATGTGTGTGGTATTCATACTTTCTTGTAAGGCGATCACTACTTAGTCACTAGTACTAAGTACAGTCTCGGCACGCTGAAAGCGTGGTCGGCGGGAGGGCAGTTGCTGGTCAATGATGCGATTAAGCTCACGGGAGTTTTTATAGGAAAGGTCAAGAGCGAGTTGTAACTGTCAAATGTGATGTCAATATGGCTTGTACAGTGCTAAGCAACCACTTACACCAGGTAGGGATAGTAATTCCGACATTGCGGTCGAGCCTTGACCTCGTAACTTCGCCCACCGTGCTACCTTCCAGTCAAGTTGCGAGACGGAGGGAGCGTATGGGTTACTTCCTCGGACATCCACAGGCCGGCTATTCCCTGCAGAGCTTTCATCATCCACAGGATCTCCTGCACCGGGTCCTTCGGCTGAGCGAGGAAAATGTTCGACAAAAACCCGCTGCCGTAGAGAGGCCTCAACGGCATCTCTCCCGGACCCCGGGGCCCTACGAGTTTCTACATCTTCTTCAGCATCTACATCCATTGGCCCTGCCATGTATTCATCGTCGTCGTCATCCATGGGCTCCCCCAGCTCTTGCATGCTCCTGCTGAAGCTTTCAGTACTTTGCAACAAGCTTCACAGAATGCTATGATAGACTGACCGTTCAGCTTCAGCTCAGCTCCCTCTTCCTCATCGTGAAGCATGTCATCTAGATGCTGCTCGTCACCCCACCCCGGAAAATCATCAGTTGCGGATCTTTCAAAATCAGACAGCGAGCAGATATGGGACAATTGAAGGTAGATACAATACGGAGTGAAGGAAGTGAGATCGTGGGTTGCCAAACAGATCGGGCGTCTATATCCGGCAAGTTCTGTGTTCAACTTGCAACGCGTAACCTTCGTGTTACAGCAACGTTCACCAGCAACGCCCACCTCGTTCCCCTCCCCTTTCCTTCTTCCATTCCCGTACTTTATCTTTCACCATGAGCGTTGTAAGCAACGCTACTTCGTATTTTCGACCCGCTGTACGTGACACGTCCTGTCTGGCATACCACGCATTTACTAATGGGTTTACCATAGAACCTCGATGCGAACTTGACCTGGGTTGTCATCGCGGCCGCAGATCTTTACTTCGTTCTGCCTCTCTTCATCCGGGAAGAATATCGTTGACAAGGACGGTCACTCCATCCCTCCTGGTCCCTTGATGCGCCTTCCTTACCTGCCTGACTACCCTGAGCGCACCCTTCACGGATGGCCACAGAATCGGTCCGCTTTACTCTTTCTTCTTGGGGAAGAAAATTAACACCACACCAAGCCACAGCGAACACGAAAGCTCACTTTGAGGGGTTGTATGGTATCCACATAGCTGTCGAAGCTGTCAAGAGGTGAGCGGCACTTATTTAGCTCTCATACGATGAATAACTCCAGTCTCCCCAAGGCAGACGAGACACCTACCAACTTTCGTGCCTCAAGATCGCTGCCGAATAACTCCCCACAGGATTCAACCTTTACACCGTCCGTTCTCGTAGGGGTAAATGAATCTCAATGGTTACGGGAAATCGGGCCAGTGGGGGCGCCGGTGCAGTTGCGCCCTCCCACCCTTGTTCTCCTCGGACGAAGGTACGGCAGTTGCCGGTTACTCCCCCGATTTTTCTCTGGTAGAAAACCCGAAGCTCGAAATGACTGTAGACAGTGCTGTGCCCGAGGTGCCACAACCGGCGCGGAAGGGCAGAGTGCTGCGAGTGGTCGGCTCTGGCTCTTCCCCCTCCTCCTAACGCCTCGCCGTGCATGGAATTGCAATCCTCCCTCAAAATAACCCCATGTCCTCGTCTGAACATCCACATACTCCAAGTACTGAACCACTGAAGACCCCTACGACTTTGATCCATCTAAACGGGACAACGGGCAACATATGGCGGAGAATGGCGGATCTGAAGGTACGTACATCTTCGTCCTTGTGGCTCATCTTCTGCTCACTCTCTGTTCTTTCCAGCACACGTAGTAAGCACACTATGTGTCAGATGCTCTACGCAGGCATCTTAGTCTCCAGTCACAGCACGTAGTCGGCGATGAGTTCTATGGAGACCCGAATCTGGACCTGAGGGGCGAGTATGTCGGTGAGTGCCATTGTGTCGCGTGCCAGCTCCCGCGAGCTAGTCCTCAATGCCTCTGAGTACAGAGGACGACTCCCCCTACCCTGAAGTACGCTCTGCCGTTGCCAACGCCGACGATCCTGATATGCCCGCCGGTACACTATGCGCTTGGATGCTTTGCCTGATATGGGCGATAGTGATACCAGGAGTCAACCAATTCTACTTTTTCCGCTATCCTAGTGTGTCGATTGGTAATGTGAGCGTCAAATTCTTTGATGGTGCAATGTCCCCTTCGTGTTAACTCCTCACTTCTCGTCTCGTAGCTCGTGGCACAATTACTTTCCTTTCCTGTTGGCCGGCGTACGGCTCGATTCCTATCGCGAGTACAGATATTTGGCGCTTCCCTCAATTCTGGGCCGTTCTCCATCAAGGAACACGTCGTCGTCACTATTACGGCAGGCGTCGGGGCGTCGTCTGTATACGCAGCAAGTGTCCAGCTAACTCATCTCATCATAGTGAAAGCTGACGGATGGCATCCGCAAATTCTTAGACTAATATCATCGCCGTGCAGCGATTCTATTCTGGCCAAACGTAAAACTTTGGTTACCAATTTATCATGCCATGTCCACGCAGCTCATTGGCTTCTCCATTGGTGGCATCGCAAAACGGTTTCTAGTGTCCCCTCCTTCGATGAGTAAGTTCGTTCTTATTGCCTTGGCCGAGTAGTACTGAAGCGAGGCTTGGCAGTTTGGCCATCAAATTTGGTTCATTGCGCGTTATTCAACACTTTGCACGCACAATGGTGCATCGGCGAATCGAGCGGCGTTAGTCGGGAACGTTTCTTCATCTATGCGTCCACTGCTGCTGTCGTGTGGTGTGAGTATAACGAAGGCTCGCTTTGCATTGGCGATTGACACAGACCTATCGCAGACTTTATGCCTGGCTATTTATTCACAGCTCTGTCATTCTTGTCTTGGGTATGTTGGGTTAAACCTTGGAAGGGTACGATCCGGCTCTCGTTTTTGCACTTCTTAATCTCGTCTAAAGACGATCTTACTTTCCACTGATTAGTGACTATTAATGCCCTCTTCGGCTACCAAAGCGGGCTTGGTATGTCCCTCATCGCTTTCGACCGGTCACAAATCGCTTTCATTGGGTCACCGCTCGCAACCCCCTGGTGGGCTCAAGCTAATGTGGCCGTCGGCTTTGTCTTTCTTCCGGATCATCACCCCTATCATATACTTCACAAATGTCTGGGACTGCGAGTTCATTCCTGTCCTATCAAGACATACGTACGACAACCAAGGCGGCTTGTAAAAGGTCGCGCGGATACTCACGGACAACCGGTTCGATGAGGAGAAGTACAAAGCCTACAGCCCGTTGTTTCTGCCGCCCGGTTTTGCGGCATCGTACGCGATGAGCTTTGCGAGTATCACTGGTTAGTCGTTTTTGGAACACTTTTATTTATATCACTGACTGGATACAGCTACAATCGTGCACGTCTTCCTATATCACCGCAAGCAAATTATGATACAAGCACGTCGGTCTCTGGCAGAACAGCCGGATATTCATGGAAGGCTTATGTCCCACTATTCACAGGTGCCTGAATGGTCGTACCTATGCATCTTCGCCCTTATGTCCGCCTTTGGCGTCATCGGCATCGAACTGCATTCCACCCAGATGCCGGTTTGGGCATTCGTGCTCGCGCTCGTTATCGCATTCATACATACGGTCCCGATAGGCATTATTCAAGCCGTCACGAGCCAACAAATCGGTCTCAACGTCGTTGCCGAACTCATCATAGGCTATCTCCTCCCTGGAAGACTACTTGCAATGATGCTATTTAAGACATGGGGTTGCCTTGTACGTTTCCTGCTGATTTTGAATTGGGCTTCGTTCTAATGTGATTCCCCTATACCCTAGTCAATGCCTCAAGGTAGTTTCCGGCTGTCGTAATAACTTTGCGAGTTTTCTCACCTAGTCCCAATAGCGCTAACGTTCACGTCCGACATGAAGTTGGGCCGTTATATGAAGATACCTCCCCTTAAACCCCTACCCTACACCCAGACGCGCTATCCTGTACCAACCGTTTCGTTCAAAACCTAAATTTACAGGCGAAAATGATAGCGCATAAGGGTCCGCAAGTGGATAGGAGGTTGGGATATTGTGTAGATACGAGGGCGTACAGGACAGGCGAGACACTCCACATTACAGGTGAGCAACTTGAAATAGTCACTTAAACTGGTATAAAGACTGACCTGACGAAGCTCCTTGCCTGCAGACTCATCCATGCGCGAGACGCGACTTCCAACTGTCGTGCCACGTACGTGTTGAGAGAGCAATGCTGTGCGATCGCTTTTGAAGGGGTCGAGGTAAGTACATATTTTATCGGCATTTGTAGGTCGCGTACTCACCTTGAATTATAGTTTCCTCGCCCCGCGCATCGACTCCCCGGCTCGCACGTCCACCTCTCTCTCGCGCAGCACACCACGTACGAAACGACTCCCCCACCCTCTCCGCCAAGACCATGCACGGTCGGCGCTATTCGTAGCGTGTGTCGTCCTTCGTGCTGGGTTAGGGAATGAGAGTGACGGCAGCAGCGCAAGCCTCGTGTGCGCTGCACTATGAACAAGTGAGCGCGCTTCGCATCGAGACGACGGTACACGACACGCACCTAACCAAACTTCGCCCGCCAGTAGACTATTCATAGCACGGCTCGCGTTGATGGCAGGAGGGCGGAGGCGTCAAGATAGACCGCCTCGTTATCCATTCAACGTTGTTCAGTGGCCCATCTAGATTAGCTGCGTCGGTAGCTACGTGTAGCGTGCTTCGCGCTGCACTGAGTAGCAGATGCGAGGTGTCGGGCCCGTTGCACTTGGAACGAGGGGGGCGGTATGGGCGCGGATGAAGGAGTGCTACTAATAGCAGTGGGAGTGGTGGGGTGACTGACGAGGAGGCGACGTGGAGGGGACAAGCGTGGTAGAACTAGGTAAGCAGAATCCGAACTGAAATGACGGAGTACGCACCCGATGAAACTCCCCCGCCTGCAGACTCCTCCGTACCCACTACGCGACTGCCAACTACCGTGCTACGCGTAGTATGCTCGTTGCTGATTCTGAATGCTGAACGAGCGATCGCTTTCTAGGTGGCAAGAGAAGTATTCATAGTTCATCAACACACAATTCACATACTCACCTTGAATCACAGTTTTGTCGCCACCCGTCTCGAACACGGCGGCCAAAGTCGCCACACCAAGTGTGATGTAGGGGGATCGGGTAACTTGGATGAGCTACCGTTATACACGAGTAGACTGAGCTTCTCCATCTGTTTCTCAGTCAACATCTTCGCGGCCTCTTGTGAGTGCCTGTTCTCCTTGTTTTTCCGATTTCTCTCTCTCCTACCTTCCATATACTCCTACACACTCTATATTATGTCTAGTCGGGTTATTTATCCATTCAAACACTTGTGCTTTTTGCTGTCATGCGTGCTTCGACAAACAAGCTGCACAAAGCTGCTGGCAGGAGCGCCGGAGGCGCGCAAGCCTGCAGCAATGTGCGCGATTCAGGTATCATGTGCGGTCTCTCATAACGGTGTTTGATCTTTGCTACGTGGGATGTGTGGGTACAGCCGCCTCCATGGCTGCAAAAATCAACGGCCGTCCTCGTACAGGGCCATTATGCGGGTCAGGTGGCGTATATCGCGTGCTGGGATCAGGAACGTCTGGGACACGGGCTGATATCGTATGTGCATGGGAATTCTGCTGAACCTGAGTAGCACGAGTCTTCATCGGTGGCTGAGGGGTGGGGTGTCGTCCACTCTCTGGAATTGGGTCTCTCCAACGTCCGGCATGTCTTGTGCGGTTGAGTTGATGGGTGGTTGGGAAGGTGATACCGGTGGCTGATACGCAGCAGAGTTGGATTACAGTGAGGCAGACAGACGGAAGGCGACAACTCTAGGGTCTGTGTGAGGGCGTACAGGGACTGGTGCGGGGTGGGTGGATTCGGTTTCCGAGGATGGCTTGACAGGTTGATCAGGAAGTGGACGTGGATGGAAGGGAGTTATAGTTGTGTCGTTGACCGTGTCAGTGGTAGCAAAACCTTGCTCATCAATCTCCGGGAGCTGACTCTGAGGAACCGAGGCGGGAGAGGGTGGTATACTAGCGATTGTACTAGTCTTTTTCACAGGAAGTGCGTCTCGACGCATTTTCCGTGGCTGTTTGACGTTCGGGGAGGATGATGGATCAGAGTAAGTTATGACTTGGATCGATAGAGCAGCATAACATACCCAGTTGCTGAAGTCAAGGTGCAACGGTGTATGCTCGAATGATGCCGATGCTACGTCAAAGGGAGGTAGCGGCGGCGGCTCGGGTATTTCTGGCGCCAGAACAGGCGTATGTCCGTGCGCTTGGTTGACGTTCTCTGGAGGCTGCGCACAATCATGATGTCAGCACACATGATATGTCCCAGCAGAAAGTTAATGTTGACGTATTAACACAAACATCCAACATTTGCCGGAGGAAAAATGGCTATCCAACCGATCAAGGTACAAATGGAGATGCATCGCGTGTGTGATTTCAAACGGAGTAATACATCCACAATAAACGCAGTAAATGAGAATGTGATGACCCGCGTTCACATAAAACTCTCCCGCAGAGAGCATGTATGCCATACAGGTACCGAATAAAAAGTGACATAACATCACCAGACAGACTGTACTCACCTTCTGATCGTGACCGCTAACGCTGCCCGTGTCCTTGCAGAGGAGTTGACTTTGGACACAGGAAGTCCGAATGCAGCCAGCGGAGAATATTTCCGACGAGTCACACTCGGAGTTTATAGCAAGGATACCTTGCGGACTGCCAGTGGAGGGTTATCATTCGGTTTATGCCGTGGGGTATCAGTTCTGGTTGTGACGGAAGAGGTTTCGCAGGGTGTGAATATGGAGCAGGGGATGTAGGCTGAGGAGGTTGTGGGTGCAAAGTTGACGGTGAGGGTGCATTGTTGGCATGTAGCGGCGTCTGGTGAGGATGCGTGCCGTTGAAATTCTGGTTTTGGCCATTCACAAGACCAGAAACTGTGCGAACCTGACCGGGGTGTGGGAATTCTTGCTGTAAGGGAGCTAGCAGACATTGAGGTTCGGGTCCGAGAGAAGACGGATGCAGAGCAGCAGGACGAGGGAAGAGCGAAGTGACCTCTCAAGGCTTGGGCGGTATAGGCGGCGACGAGACGTGGGGAGTACGAGGCCGTATGTGAAGTTAATGAGCTCCGAGTCGTTAATTGGGACGACGTCCATTCCATATGAGGTGCAAGTAAGCCCTGCGGACAGGCCATGGTGAGCATACGCTACAGACGATCTGCGAGGAAACGCAATTTGGGGGTCTGCACGGGCGGGAGAAGAAGGCTGTGGTACCGGTCGTGAAGCATAACGAGGAGGTTGAGCAACCATTTGTGGTACTGACCTTGGTTCGTGCCTAATAGTCGCACTCGGGACCCTGTTCAATATCTAACGGTGCCTAATCTCCTCTTGACTATTGCGACTGTTCGGGAGATGAGGGTGATGTTCACCTGTGTAATTGTTAGAATCGTCGCGCGTAGAAGGTGAGCTATTCACTTCATAACATACCTGTGAAATAGACTCTCCAAATCACGGAAGGCGCCTAGGACGACGGACTCTGGAGCGGGTATTGCTACAAGATGTTCGTCTACGATAAATGCCCTTAGGATTGGATGGGTTGGCGGTTCTGGATGGTCGAAGCAGCGCAAGGGGTCAATGTAGGTAGTGGTGACTACATGAAAATATATGTTCTGCTTAATGGGTGCATATCGACGTTCGCGGCAGGTGATGCGTGGAGACGTGAGCATACGAGCTTGCTGGTAGTCGAGGTCAAGGTTCCAGTACCTCACGGGCCTAATGGATGGGAAAATGTGAGCGGACCGCGTGGAACAATGGAGAAGCAGACGAGTGAAGGTTGACGTTTGAGGCCACACCAACATCTATTGGTCAATGGTAGCAAGTAATCGGCGCAGAAAACAAACACAACACTCGCCTTCAGCCTAGACTCATTGACACCCACGTCCACATCACACTCTTCAGATAGACGATAGTTCGCCTTACGGACGATTACCCTAGCCTCGCGGTCGCCTAGATGCCAGTAGACTAAGCTCAAGCGCAATAGGCCGCGCGACGGACGCACATGAGAGGGACACGCGGCGAGAGCTAGAGTACAGACTGTCAAGGAGATGTGTGAGACAGGCTGCGAGCAGCCCCCATACTATCGACGTCTGAGATTGCTATGAGTATTTCGGTAAGATATGTTCAGAAAACAGGCACTCACATAGCTATAGCTAACGATGGGAAGAGTACCCTCGTAGATATCGTGGTCGGGGTCCAAGCTGGGTTCTCTTGAGACGCCTCTGGCGAGCGCACCACCACGTTAGGCGTCCGAGGTCGTCCTCGTGGCCAAGAAGCATGATATCGGCCGGCGTAAGGGGGTTCACGGAGTCTTGATCCCGGCGTACATACGTAGCGTGGTTTATGCGCAGGTCTTTGTGGTGGTAGATGCGATCGCCAACGAACGTTAAGTTGACGACGTATTTGACGTCGACTTGGCGAGAGAAGGGGCCGCCGTATCTTTACGCACAATAGGGTCAGTCAAATCAACGAGGAAAAGCAAGGAGACGGGTAAGAGAAGTGAGGGGAGTGAGTGGGGGGAGGGGAGACGTACACTTGGAACAGCAGAGGGTGCTTTGTCTGCTCCGAATCGTCCCTCCTCGACTTCGGCGGACGGATGTCTCTCACGATCAACTCTACCGATGACACCACCAAAAGAGGGTTAACAATTTAACTTGACGATAAACTTGAACAAACTTCGCCATTAACAAACAAACTTGAAGTAACTTGAAGTAACTTGAGCGCCACCAAAATCAGTCAAGTTCACGAGAAACCCAAGATCAAATTCCAATCGCACCGTGTTGGATAGACGGCGAACGCCGTGTTGGCATCACAGGTAGGTGCTATGTCAGTGGTATCTAGATCGACCTGGCAAGTAACACTGTCGGCGAACGCCGTGTTGGCATCACAGGTAGGTGCTATGTCAGTGGTATCTAGATCGACCTGGTAAGTAACACTGTCGGCGAACGCCGTGTTGGCATCACAGGTAGGTGCTATGTCAGTGGTATCTAGATCGACCTGGTAAGTAACACTGTCGGCGAACGCCGTGTTGGCATCACAGGTAGGTGCTATGTCAGTGGTATCTAGATCGACGTAGCGAAGCGCGCCGTGCTGGCAGCAGACTACAAAGTTCGCGGGCTTTCTTAACATTGTGCAGCACGTCGCCGTGGTCGGTATTCACAATGGCTGACTCCTTTCTCTACGGACGCCATTATGAGAATAATGTCGCTCTGAGTAAGCCTTCTCTTGATATATATAGCTACTACATGCACTGATGCGTCTCTAGGTCGAGCAGAAGAGGATATCGTTGCGTCCTCCTTTCCTCCTATATACGTCTATTGGAATATGTTGCATAACTTCCAAAACGTGGATCATTGGCCAGATAATCGGAAATATTGGTCTTCTCGGGGGAAAAGCTTCACAACAGTCTTCGTCACTTATCAGTCCGTGCTAGAACCCCTTCCGACATTAGGGCTACTTGGCGATATATGGCTCACCCCAAGCTGGGTATACATCAAAGATGATGCGAGGATCTGGACACCGTGGAACCCGGCCATTACATACAGGTGTCCGTACGACAATCGACGGAGGCTCGTGTGGTCTCGAAATGCACAATTCAAGTACATGATTCCAAGTTCTATTAACAATGAAAAAAAACGTTGGAGAGGTGATTAAAGAATGTCATTGCCTTGCATTAATATAAGCTGACAAAAAATCGAAGAACGTGGAGTACCAACGCAGTGCATACCACAGGAGTCCAGAGACAGGTCGCCAGAGGTTGCTGCTGCATTGATGAAAAATTACGACGATTTGACTACTTCTGACTGCGCATATCTCCTCAATTGTCATTGCAACACTCTCCGTAATTCCTTCGTCAGCATGCATTCCCAACAACAAGTGGTATCTGCTTCAACTCACAGATACAATCAAGGTTAGCTGGAATTATAGATGTTTGACCGGTAAATTCACCTGGGTCTTTGACAGGGAGTGGAGGCTGGGCCTCTAAAGACCACTTTCAGATACCTCAGCAACAAGTGGGCCCTCCGTCAACCCACAGATACGATCAAGGTTAGTTAAGATCATAGAGGTTTAAACTGTAGATTCAACTTGACCATTCACAGGGAGCAGCACCTGGGCCTACGCAGACTACTTGCAAATGCCTCAGCAAGAGGTGAGATATGCGCCAAGTCACAGCTACTACCAAGGTTTGTTGAGATTATAGAGCTTCAGTCTGTAAATTCATCTGGACCATTCACAGGGAGCGGAAGCTGGGCCTTTACAGACTGCTTGCAGATGCCTCAGCAACAGGCAACATCTGCGCCAAGTTTGACCAATGGTCAAGGTAAGTTGGGCCACCCTGCTATCAAAGACATCTTTCCCAGGTCCAAACTCATCTATCAACAGTGTTTGAGGGTGCCGCCAGCACAGATGATGTGCAGATGCCTCAGCAACAGGCGACATCTGCGCCAAGTTTGACCAATGGTCAAGGTAAGTTGGGCCACCCTGCTATCAAAGACATCTTTCGCAGGTCCAAACTCATCTATCAACAGTGTTTGAGGGTGCCGCCAGCACAGTGTTTGAGGGCGCCGCCAGCACAGACGATGTGCAGATGCCTCAGCAACAGGCAACATCTGCGCCAAGTTTGACCGATGGTCAAGGTAAGTTGGGCCACCCTGCGATCAAAGACATCTTTAGCAGGTCCAAACTCATCTATCCACAGCGTTTGAGGGTGCCGCCAGCACAGACGATGCGCAGATGCCTCAGCAACAGGCAACATCTGCGCCAAGTTTGACCGATGGTCAAGGTAAGTTGGGCCACCCTGCGATCAAAGACATCTTTAGCAGGTCCAAACTCATCTATCCACAGCGTTTGAGGGTGCCGCCAGCACAGACGATGCGCAGATGCCTCAGCAACAGGCAACATCTGCGCCAAGTTTGACAGATGGTCAAGGTAAGTTGGGCCACCCTGCGATCAAAGACATCTTTCGCAGGTCCAAACTCATCTATCAACAGTGTTTGAGGGCGCCGCCAGCACAGACGATATGCAGATGCCTCAGCAACAGGAGACATCTGCGCCAAGTTTGACCGATGGTCGAGGTAAGTTGGGCCACCCTGCTATCAAAGACATCTTTCGCAGGTCCAAACTCATTCATTCACAGCGTTTGAGGGTGCCGCCAGCACAGACGATGCGCAGATGCTTCAATACTACAAAAGTCCCCGCGATCATTATCAAAGCATGGGCCACATAACATGCCCAAATGGTAGGGTTGTTTTCTTGCCATACACATGCAGACGCCAGAAAGGCGGCAAAGAGGTAAGTGATCTCTGCTTGCCTTCTCTGTAAATCTAATGTGAAGTTAGAGCACCCATGTAACTGCTTGCAAGTGGCTTTTGTCAGGCGAAGACGGGGACACCACACCTGTTGGAGGCGAGGGCGATATCGACAGCCTCCCTATCATATCTAACCATGGAAGAATACCCCCTGAAAGTGATTATGATGACTGGAAAGATTTCCGGGATATGATAATCAATGTATTATCCAGAGGGAGGGTATCTAGGATGACACTGTCCATGGCGGATGCCCCCCGCTTGCGTTGGAATGTGTCATCCCTCGGAGGGATGCTGAGCCGTAATAGAAATGGAGCATTGTTACACTGGAGCTGTAAGTGTTTTCTTAGGATTAATGCTGGTTCCCCCCGTCTTTGTTCTTTGTCTCTCTTGGTTATGATTTCTCCCTTGAGTCCGCAATGGTTTACTGAAGCTTGTTTTGTGCTTATGCCATTAGCTGCATTGACAAACGAAAAACTGGAGATGCAGAACAAACGTGAGTTCTCTTGCAATGGTCAAATCCACCTTCAGTTACTCATCAATCATGCGCCCATTAAGCCCCGCAAACCTTGTCCGGGACATTAGAGGGATTCATCGAAGGGTCGGGCATTCCTATAGACAGCGTGAACTGCCTAGATGCATCCAGGATCAACGCTGACATCCCCGGAATCATTCGGTGAGTAGCTTGTCACATCCTTCTTTAGTCGATGTAAACATACTGTGTAGTATGCTTGCCACCTCTTCGTATTCCTTGGACGCCACGTGCGGAGTTACCTTCAAAGATTCGGAAGCCGTCCCACAAAATCCTGAGCCTGCTATCCCCAAGGCAAAGGTTCTCCAGAAGAAAGCTGGGGTGGACATGCGACAGGAAGAGGACACTACACGAGCTGCAAGCTCAAGTAAGACCGTAGACCCGCCAGAAGGGTTGACTACCTCTCCTCCAGTAGACGTTGAAGGGGCCGTCGATGAGCCCGCCGGTAGGCGCATCACCAGATCCTCCAAGAAGCGAGACACATCTCAGCTCCCAAATAATTCAAAGAGGGCGAGGCGTTGTTCTCCATCACCAGGAAAGCGACGGCACCCAGTCGAAGAACCTAAGAGGGTTAGACCAAAGAATGCACCACCTGGAGTACGACAGCCCCAAGTCCAAGAACCTCCCCCCCTTACTTCCCGTGTGAAGCGGGGCATGCGTGCTATCTTCCAGTATGCAATAATCGCTATAGATTCATGGGGAGGTTTGCGCTCTATCGAATGGGATGCAATCAGAGCCGCTTCCTGGGTCATTGCAGCTTCGACTGGGGCAGTTTCACAAACACACCACGATGCCAGTGGCTATCTGACATGGGTCCGATGTGAGATGGGTAGTAAGTTTTGGGGATATGTGGTGTCCAAGCAGAAGGCGCAGAGCATGGTGGATGCGATGAAGGCATACAAGCAAATGGTCGACTACAACACCGAGCCGGAGAAACTCAGGGAAATTGCAACCGTTTTTCAAACGTGCATAACACGTGGAACAGTAGTGTATGTCTACAATTATGGTTTTTATAGACTGAATCTCTCACTATCATTATAGAATTCAACCTCCAGGAGCATTGCACTTGGTCTACACACCGGAACCAAGTGTATTCTCCGGCGGTCACTTCTACCTCCTTGAAGCCATGCATCTCACAGAAGTAGCCCGTGCATGTGCCGTAGTCACAAGGCAGGAAGGAACCAATGCTTCACATCCCGGCAGTATCAGATTGCTCAGCCGTATTGCCCTGGCTGTTGCGATTGACTGGAAGGAATCCGGTAGGTGAACCAGTAACAGTCCGGTTCCAGAGGTGAGCTGATGATTGTCTCCTAGTGCCAAGAAAGCCCTTTATCTCTCTTGCGCGTATGCTTCTATGGGCCCATATGTACGCTCCCGGCGACTTTGACATCGGAGAGGAGGACTTCATATATGATCAAGAATCCAAGGGAGAATTAGCTGCAGCGCAAGCCATCGTCGAAGCTATACTTGAGCACAACGACTTATTCCTGGAAGACATTCAACCAGAGCCATTCAGTGAGTATCGCTGGCTTTCAAGCATTGGTGAAGGGGACGACTGGTCGGACTGGAGGGACCCCGGGAAAGCAACATTGGCAGTACCTGATATGCGAGGATATTTTACGCAGTGGAAGGAGACACAGGGCAAAGGGAGAGGAAAGAAAAATTGACTAGGATTTAGGCAGTGGTATAGCGGTTGTATCAGTAATATCATAAGTGTTCTGGGTGTCGTTTTCGACTTACGACCGTCTTGGCGTTGGAGTTGGAACTTACGGCAAATTGGGCGCCAGTGTTGGGAGCTGGTCTTGTGTGATGAAGTAGTGTCTGTCGTTCATCACCGTGAGTTATTGAAGTACATAGGTTTATAGCTACATTGTTTAGTAACTACTCAGTCCGGAGCGACTAGTACCGGCGACACTGGTATACCGTAACTTCATCAGGCTAGCAAAGAGGAGCAGTCGACGAGTTCACTGTAGGTATGGTACTGTTGTCGTGTCGTCTTTGTTAGCTCTTGGGAAATTCAAGTTTGCTGTGATGGCGAATGCCGCAATGACGACCGACGTCGACGCCAGGTCACATTTCGATACAAGGAGTACGCACCTCGTTGAATATAAACTGTGCTAACGCGCACGCGTGAGTCGGGCATCTATCGCGATTGATCTTGGTCCAACGCTTGAAGAACTCTATCCTTCAGGGATCCGTAGTGACACTGTTGTATGGGTTGTCCGCGTCGGGCGAGTGCAGAGGGTGGCATGTCACCGAAAGACGTCTCGAACGAGGTCTAAGTCGTAGGCCCCTCATCATGTCGATGCGCTCAATCGAGAACGGCAAAGTCGACTTGCAAATCCAATGCTGTATGAATGGGTGTCTGCAGGTTACGCCGATCAACACTACAAACTTTCGCGGACGATGACTGTGTAAGGACTCACCGAACGTGGCCCTCTCCATCTCCCAGCAACCACCAAAACCCCGTATAACCGCGCACGTTCGTTGAGCGGTGAGTTGAAGATGGGTTGTGTGCAGCTATATGTGCGACACGTGTACATAGAATGAGGGTGTGGGACGGTCAGCGTACACAGCGGTAGGGGGATGGATGAAGATGGAGTGCTTGGGAGTATTCTCAGTGGACAATGATGGGCTGCTAGATTGCAATTAACAAACTCACTTGTCCTATTAATATTGGCAAATTCCGCTGCCCCTCCGTGCTTTGCTTTCCGGGACCAACATCTAGGACGAACTTGCCACTAGCACGGGAAGAGTTGAAATACGGGATGCTTCCAGCTTCTGTGTACCGAGCGAGACAGAGGCTCGTCGTTCAACGTTCAACGACTGCCCACTTGATGCTCCAGGTTTGCGAACTGACTTGATGTCGAGGAGGTACATAGTGAGACGGGAGGTGGCAAAGCCTGCCAATTGGCGTTATCGAGATGCTTGACCATTGGATGCTATCACAACGTTCCGGCAGTTCGAAGCGGTCGAGTGGTGCACTGGTGAAGCTTTGAAGCTTTGAAGGTTCATAGAAGAATAGAGTCTTATTGGTGGGAGATTTTGAGCACTACAGTCACGGTAGCATGAGCCTGAGTGAGAACTGTAGACGATGCGGTCACATGACGCATTTGATTATTTGTACATATTTGACACGAGAACGCGCGTCGTCCGAACTTGATCGATTTTGAATTTGTTCACTGTCATCCTCAACGACTATGAAGCAAATAGTGTTCACGGTGGGGAACAGAGTGAGCAAGGATAGCTTACCGAGGTGAGCTGTCTCTTCATCCTGATTGGAGTGAAACAGGAAAACCGAAGAGTGAGAGGGAGAGAGGGAGAGAAGACACCGGGTGACACTGGACGTAAGCTGACTAGCATTGTGCGTAGGACGATAACAAGACGACCCAAACGCGGCGCTCCACGGAATCGGATGCACTGGCGGAGAAGCGGATAGACATGGTGCCTCACGACGAGGTCATCTTGCGGCTGGACACGATGAACCTCAAGCGGGGTACGTCCAACTTACATTCTTTTTTGTTTTTTGTTTCACTATCTCTGGATCACCTCGCCGCTCCCCTCAGTCTACCCACTTCACTTCTTTATCCATATGACTTCCTCCCTCCTGCCCTTCGTCATTCTTGTTCCCTAATCTACATACTTTCCTTCCAACCGTGCTAACAAACATCAAACACCCCTGCAGGTGCAAGGATTAGGCTTGATCGCTTAAGGCTTGCATTTCCATCGCGCAGGGAGGCACAAGAATATCCGCGCCTATTTTTTCATGAACGAGGACGCAACATCCACAACAATGCAGCTGGATCGGCTTCATGAGTAAATGTAATAGGTGTGTACTCAACTTTATCTGTTGTACGCTTACCACGCTAACGAGCATGGGTACCCTATGAGTTGTACCACATGAGACTCCACCCCTCTCCGCTGAAAGTAGGTCCCGCGCACACCTGCCCACGGGATGTCGTTTCATTACGGAACGACCAAATCGCCTATCGAGCGTCGTGCACGAGCCAACTGCACGACACCGACGAACCTATTGGCGATGAGTGGTAGACTAATGCCTGCGATTTCATATAAGTACGTGGCCCTGTGCGCGATACTAAGACGGAAATTTACCTTTTCATGTATTTAGATATCTTCAAGGGTGCTCGCGGGGCGTTCGAAACGTCGTGCCATGCCAATAACACGCCTAGTACACCCTGGAACGAGTCTCCTGCGGCGCCTCAAGACCTGCCATCCACCTTTTCCCCACCTCGTCGCTAGCTTCGACGACCATCACGCGCAGCAAGCGATGCACTAGGGGGTACCGCCGTCAGACATTGTTCCGTTGCGGAACGGCAAGACGTTTCCGCTGGGATCGACTCTACTGTCTCGGTATCGACGTGGGCAATCTGGCGGGCATTTCATGTGACGCACGCTGGAAGGGCGATGGGTGACGAGGGGTGATGGGCGACGGGGCCATTCCCTGATCATTTCGCTAACGATGGCAGGGTGATTAGCTGACTTGCACTTTCAATGACTAGGAAAATAAACCGTCAAGAGCCTCTCGCACAAACCACAACGACATCAGAAACTTAATAGAGAATACGCGAGGCAGGTGCATACATTGGCAAGCCATGCTACGTGTCGATCAAGAGGCTCACAAGGACACTCGAAAGAGGGATGAGCGAGTCTATCATGAACTTCGCGGTTAGATGCAAGTTTCGTGTTACCTTCGGTAAGCCCTTCCGCCTCTCTTCTTGCATACACCGATACTCAAACCGAACAAATCCCGTCGGCTAGAATCATGGCAGCTAACTGCATGGTTGGTATGCTCTTCTCACTCGTCTCTGTTTCACGGCTGCTTATCTTGGAGCATATGTCCTCCGCATGAGTATCTCTCCTTCCTTCATGTCCTCATATTTGACTGTTTGGCTAGGAATGCACTGGTTGTATACTTACCAGTGTTAGATCGGTGACTCGAAAGTAGACAGATCCATGTAATTAGTCTTTATAACCATATGAATTCATCTCGAAAGTCACCACACTATGTAACAGAATCTGAAGACGTACCCAACACTATCCAAGACAGTATTGGAGCTAATATTGACAGGCGTGTGCAGAGCGCGGTGCAGAAGGTGTGGCAGACCGTTGCAATAGTGCTCGCGTCCAAAAACGTCGATACCGCCGTCGTTCACGGCCTGCAAATCGTCGCACAGTGCGCGCGTCGTCGCTTCCACTCAAGGCGCCGTCGATGCCGGGATACGGTTGGCCCCTGGGCGCAGGTCAAGTTTGCCTCGTAGACGCTGTATTTGAGCGGTGTCAGGGGTGCGGATAGCACTCCGTTACTTTGATTTGTGACCGCCACGGACTGTCTGGTAGTTCTACCACCGTCGACTCGGCGACTCAGACATCGAGACACAGAAACGGCTTCGCTGTTTCTCAACCTTGGTAAGTGGAACATGAACATGACCTCCTCGATGCGCTACTGTCTGACTATATTGGTTTCCAAGCCTCTCATATACAGATTGTAACCGAGTTTAGTAAGGACTCTGCCGATGCCGTTGTAAACATGCAGGCCCGCCGTATATGTCCACTGTGACCGTGAAATGGAGCTCTGAGGGATCCGGAGTATAGTCAGTTGAGGGTGGCTGTACCAAGGTTGCCTATACTAGTAGTCCGCCATTCTGATAGTAACAAGGCGCGACAGAGAGCAGAGCGCAATACAGTATCTGTAAGAGATTGAAAATAACCGCTGTACTAGTGCAACTCGTATGTGATTCCGACCGCCCACTTACATATAGCCTGTACAAATCGGACGATTGCCTATTCAGGCAATGGACGGTTATTAGCTTCGCCGATGACATAAAGCAAAGCTCTGAGTGGCTATCAATGATTAATGAAAACCGATAATCCATAATACGTACCCACATAGTTACACGTACGCTGAGCAGGGCTGTTTAATATATCGTAGACGTATAATATTACGCAGATTCCAAGTTAAAAACTTGAGGCTACTCATGGCCCGCTCAATCGAACACGATCAAATCCCAACGCTAGATATACTAAGACCATAGATACACGCGTGATACTCAGTAGTTCAGACCAGCTTCACTCTGCTGTCTACATGTTGTCGACTGTGAACCTGAGGACAGTCCGACTCTGTCACATCGCTGACTTGTCTGGTTACATCACAGTCACACAAGGACCCCGGCAGGTGACGGCCGACCAACCTCATGGACAAACTTGACCTGCGCCCAGGGGCCAACCGTAGCCGGGAGCAGCTTCGTGGAAGTGGGGGATTGCAGTACTAGGTGAGGAATGGCAGATACCCACAAAGCGTCTGACGCAGCATACTGCAGATCTGCGTATGCCGATAGCCTCAAGGCAAGACGCTTCAATGCTCATGATGGCCATACACTTGTGGCGGAGGGGAAGGAGGGGGCGGTGGACGGTGGGCGGTGGGCGGTGGGCGAATATTCATAGGGGATGTGGTGACTGGGAGGTCGCACCCCCTTATATAGGCTTGGGCTCGACGCGACGCGTTTGTCACAGGTATGCTTCGTGACGCGCCGCGACCGTGACTGCGTTCTGATTCGCAAATTGAGTGCCCTGAGCATGGAATCGGTCGGCTCGGCATCCGACGGACATGGTACTGACCCAGGTCGATCAGTAGATTACATAAGCAGGCCAACTCGTAGTCCCCTTCGTGGTGAGTTGTAAGGTGCATCATTTCATGCAGTATTGTACAGCATTCAAGTTGTTTGGACTGTATGAGACGATTATCAATTATCAATGCATATTGGGCAAGTCGAACGTCCTGTTTGGGTGCTACTCCTGTGTAATAGGGCATGTAATTATCTAAGTCAGTCAACGCGCATTATGCGCTCACGGCGAGTGGGGTGTGATTGTGGCGTCGGCCGCGACGACCAGAGGCGCTGCCCTGGTCTTGGTTTCGTTTTCCTTATTCTCGCCCCGAGCATTCTCCTCGCTGTTTTCTTCAGCGCTCCGAGTACGTCGAGTCGAGTCGAGTCGAGTCCGTCCAACTCGGTCCAACTCGAAAAGCGAGTTCGAGCGAGTCGAGTCGGGCGAGTCGGATCACGAGACTCGGATTTGTCCGTGAATCATCGAGACATTCCTGTTCCTCGACGTACGAGCACCCTTATGTTAATTTTTGTACAGAAAATTTTCCAGGCTGCACCTAAATGGCATCTACTCAGTATCCCGTGAAGTAAAACGGGAAGTATATGCATAAACTAGACTAAGGCAGCGATCTACTACTATCATATTGGCGCTCGATTGACTTCATCTGGTAACGCCCAAACCAAACGTTCTCAATGACGTAAATGGACTGATGCCAGAAGAAAACCACTGATTGTCCAATGACGAGCGATATAGGTCATCCATCAACGACTCGCGAGTCGACCCGAGTCGGGGACTCAACTCGACTCGATTTCCGAGTTCTGCTATCTGCTAAGCGGACTCGCAAGTCGAGTTGACTCGCGAGTCAGACTCGACTCGTGGACAACACTAGCTCCGAGACGATTGCGGCTAGCGTAAAGTCCGGGACTCAAATTCAAATCCCCTTGGACACTAACCGCATACCTGGGGGACCATAAAGACTAATTAGCATAGATAAAGCTCGAATCGACTCGAATATACGCACCTAGATGCGAGACGACGTGGTGGTGAAAGCGAGAATACAAAGCAGCTACCGGCGGGACGAGAAATATCAGTTTGAAACCCCGACGTCAGCCGCAGCGGCACACCCTTCCTGGATTCGCAGCCCGACGCTTCGTCCCGATTCAAATTCAATCGGCGGTTGGTGCGGAGTGATCGACCTGCGTCAGTCTTAATTTCGCTGGTAGACTCGCCAGCCAGATCCGATCGCAAGCTGTCCACGCGGTCCATCAGATCGGCGAGCGAGCGGCACGGAGGTACGACTGATCGGGAAGAGCCTAGGCAGTGCCTAGACTCGCAGCTGTGTTTGCGGGCAGTTCGGGCAGTATCGTCCCAGCAACCATTTTTGAAAGGTTCCTGAAATCGTTCCACTGCAAGCTCTCGGAACGAATTTTGATAGTGAAGAAGAAATATGTTTCGCACAACTCAAGTTGAGTATGGTCTCATAAGTAATACAGGGAACTGTGTGCATCAATTGAACTGACCTTGTCTTGGCTCAGAAGTCAGGAAAGACCTCTTCTGCAGGCGGCGCTCAACATGGCAATCGAAGACTCGTACGCAACTTATAATCCCGTCGCGTCGCGCATCATTGATGGTTATCCCACCGTAAGCCTGCCAAGTTGGGAGAGTCCGATCACAAGGCATTGGGCTTTACAGTAGCCGATCTTCCAGAAGAGAGCAGCGACGATACCTACGAAGATCAACTCATCGACTCAAAATGCCTTGAGCTGGAGCCTGCATTTACTGACCCCGGGCCCGGAACGCTTCAAGGAAACAGGCAAGATTCGCAAGAACGTGCAAGCTCTGCAGTCGACGATGCCGAAATCAAGCATGGGGCGCTGCTTCCCTACCAGAAATACCAAGGGCGAGTCAAGCGCTTCGTAAGATCCGCCCACTGTGGTGCTTACAAAACCCAAGGCCCGGAGCTCCAAGTCCTAAGCTTGAAAGAGCTGCAACAGTAACCTCTGCAGACGGCCCTTCTTCGAAAATTCAGATTGTACCGCAGTATACAAGTTAGTGTGGCACCTTTAAGGCTTATTATCATGAATGCTTTAATATGGATCCGGTACGTACCGGGTATGCGAGCGGAGCGAGGAGTCTCAGCTGCGTCGGGCGTGCGAAATTTCAGCACTCTCATTATCGAGGTTGGATCTCCGGATGGTGTGAGCCAGAATATACGTGTATTGGAAAGTGGGGGAGAAAATGACATCCATCGGTGAGACATGACATGACATGATTGACATAATTACTAGTCGTCGCTGCTAAGTAATATGGCCCTCGGGCTTTCGTACCACTGCAGTAGATTCTTTGCAACCTATGGCCTTCAACTTGAATGGCAGGACTAATACAGTTAGTAATACTGGTGGTCTCTCCGGCGCCCTCGTCGAAGCCGATCGACTTCAAAATCTGAGAGACCATAATCTACACTGCTAGCAGTAGTCATTACGGATCTATTCTGGTGAAGAACGGCAATATAGTCTACTATTTCAAAGATAAGTCACAGAGTATTGAAGATGATACCAGGTACTTATGTGGCGCAGACTTGCCTGAGTGGCAATGACGGCCTCGAGGGCAAAACTTCGAGGCGCGTCTGCGGACTGAAGGCAGTTCCAACGGCGCAATTACTTACTGTGACTGCGAAAGTGAAACGATGTTATAGCCCTGGCTGACTCGTCGAGTCAGGCGGGCACAACGTGCCGGCCTATTACTTACTGTAAGTCATGGCCTGACAGCATGTTTCTCATCTATAGGTACACAGGTAGTATCACTATCTCAATGCAATGGACACTATAAACATGTACTTACAGATGATCCCAGCTTGTAAATCGGGAGTCTGACTTGTTTAGAGCCAGCGGCTAGTAGCCTAGGAATGCAGTGCTGGATCAGTTCTCCATCGTAGGCTCGGAAACGGCGTGAACCAGCCTCTATCCTTGTGCCTCAGATTGGTCGTCGACTTGAAGTCTTGTAAATACATACCTCGCACCGTGACAGTATTACTTAGTGCGCACCAGCACAGTGACTGGGCAGTTAGCCGTGACGTTACTCTCTGTGACAGCCATGACAACAGCTGGTGACGTGGCGTGACAGACAGGACGCGCGGCCTGCACCTGGGCTGACGACTACAGTGTCTGAAAAGCATATTGAATGTTGGCGAAAAAAATCAAAAAATTTGCCATCGATGTATTACCTGCCTGGCAACAACTTGAGATGCGAAAAGTGACGAAAGGACGCTGTACAATATGGAGTTAGGGCGATACGAAGAAACGGAATTAAGCGCTTCGAACGACGATGGCGTCTACATAAGCGCCAGAAAGAGACAAAGCACCGGGCCAAGGGCAGGTTCACGTGTTAGATAATGGATGCTCGCTCCGCTCGCAACTAACCAAATGCATCATCATGTTGCTAAGGTCGAAGCACAAAGCCAAGCAGATGGCACGAGGACGCGTACGGGGAGAACAGGCTAATTCGTAACAACACCTAACACCCCACTGTTTTCCAAGCTCAGCGCTTGGGGATCACCGGTCCGATGCTCCTATGAGCTAGGAGAAATGGCAAGGTCATGACACTAAGAAACTGGAGAGGGAGCGAATCAAGCAGGCTCTTGATCGTGAGTGCGTAGACCTCATGGGCATCTTCATAAGCTTTACTCTTGTGTGCTAAGTATGATGACTAGTGAGCAGCTTGTCCTACTCGTGAGAGTTTCTCACTGCTAACATCACGCTATCCTGAAGCGCACACGCCTCAACTTGTATTCTGGACAGGTAAGGCCGCCTACTCATAATTCGGCCAAGGAGGAGCGCCCGGCAGAAGGATTGGTTGGGCAGGCGGAGGAGCCCAATAGAAAAATCACAGGCGCGGCTTTGATTGAGACGTAATGGAGAAGGCTTTGGAAGAGGGGATGTTTCCCTTCGATACGAATTCTTCCCAGTAAGCTATGTAGAATTTTGTTACCCGGTCGGTATTTCAAACACTTTCGCAATGAGATCCTTATTATGATTCTTTAAGTTAGCTTCTCGGTCCAGCTTGTTACTGACCAGAGCACCGTAATTTGTACTATTCTGTATGTGCCTTCTGACTGCACAACCTCTGTTATCTGAGTCGTTATCACCAGTTCTACGCAGTGGGCCCGTGACGAACATTTTCGCGCATGCAGCCCCTAAGTACCATGCGTCATCTTGAGTTTAGTTGGATAACGCCTGCGTCTCCTATTTCCTGCAGCCATAGTACAAAATCGGGACTTGATCGACTCGTGGTCACGGCAGAATAAATGCTTACTTGGTGAACTTCTTGAAAGAATTAGGCATCGAGTAGACAGTAGTGTTGATCCATGATGATTTCCACCGAAAGGATCATGTTATGTGGAATGTAATAAGTTGGCGGTGGCCGTGGCGGATGAGGGCAATCGCTTCGGAGAACTTGACGTAACATGATGACGTATGTCGTATGCTGACCAGCAGGAGAGTACTGAGGCCCCATTCGACAGCACCGCTATGTTCCGCTATGTTATGTTAACTTACAGTAATTAATACTTTGTCAGCAGTTCTCGTGGCTTCCACGAGTTGGGCCGCCGGTGTACGACTTGATGATGGAGTGCAGTTATTGTAGTGAGGGTGTTCCTCTGCTTGGGACTACGAGTACGGCCACCCAGGATACGTAGTGTGCGTTGAGACGTTTGTTAACGAGCTGGAAAAGGCACGGTATCGTTCCGGTATACGTGTTCCGAACTGCAAGATCTTGGCTCCCCGCGTCGGCGGCAATGAGGTGGGATATAGTAAAATGGACACAGAGGGCCCGAAGAAGGAACGGAAGAGAGAGAAGCTAGAGTGGCGAATGCGGGCAATGTATGGCCGGGGCGTGCAGGGGTTGTTTGAGATGGCTGCGGTAGAGTGGAAAGTGTCCGAGAGTCAAAGAGGTGGGGAGGAACAGGTAATACAGGAGGAAGCGAAGAGACGGCGGAGAGGACAGAGGGAGTAAAGAGGCGGTGGATGTCTGGCAACATCGACAAATGCGAATGGGGGAATGCGTGCCTCCACAAGGATACCAGTACACACGCAGGCTATGTCTTGACTCGCTTCTGAATTAATCGACGACCTCCGTTCAGGTCCGCCGTGTTCATTTTCGAAGTTCATCGAGGTCATACAACCCAAGAAACCGTCGAACTGCGTGCGTGGAAGAGACAGGGTGCGGGGCCTGATCCGGCAAATGGTGGTAAGAGAATAATGATTATGGGCATCGCCTGGACAGTCTTGGCAGAAGCAGCGGTCGATTGCGCAGGATGCGCGAGGTCTTCTCAGTGTAGTGATACGGTCTATGGTACCATTACAGTCAGTATGACCCGAGACGGCAATACGTGTGAGAATGAGAACTTACATTCACCGCGCACGATGCCCAAAGTCCTGCATGCCCTGCATACTTCAATGGTATTGCGCTCCTGCAAGGGCATTCATATTGTCAACACCTCGCAGGAGTCCTTGGTGTCGAGGACGAGACGGTGGGTGACTAGCTATGAGCGACGGCGTACGTCAGTCTTTATATCAGTTTAAGTGACTATTTGCTCACCTGTAATGTGGAGTGTCTCGCCTGTCCTGTACGCCCTCGTATCTACACAATATCCCAACCTCCTATCCACTTGCGGACCCTTATGCGCTATCATTTTCGCCTGTAAATTTAGGTTTTGAACGAAACGGTTGGTACAGGATAGCGCGTCTGGGTGTAGGGTAGGGGTTTAAGGGGAGGTATCTTCATATAACGGCCCAACTTCATGTCGGACGTGAACGTTAGCGCTATTGGGACTAGGTGAGAAAACTCGCAAAGTTATTACGACAGCCGGAAACTACCTTGAGGCATTGACTAGGGTATAGGGGAATCACATTAGAACGAAGCCCAATTCAAAATCAGCAGGAAACGTACAAGGCAACCCCATGTCTTAAATAGCATCATTGCAAGTAGTCTTCCAGGGAGGAGATAGCCTATGATGAGTTCGGCAACGACGTTGAGACCGATTTGTTGGCTCGTGACGGCTTGAATAATGCCTATCGGGACCGTATGTATGAATGCGATAACGAGCGCGAGCACGAATGCCCAAACCGGCATCTGGGTGGAATGCAGTTCGATGCCGATGACGCCAAAGGCGGACATAAGGGCGAAGATGCATAGGTACGACCATTCAGGCACCTGTGAATAGTGGGACATAAGCCTTCCATGAATATCCGGCTGTTCTGCCAGAGACCGACGTGCTTGTATCATAATTTGCTTGCGGTGATATAGGAAGACGTGCACGATTGTAGCTGTATCCAGTCAGTGATATAAATAAAAGTGTTCCAAAAACGACTAACCAGTGATACTCGCAAAGCTCATCGCGTACGATGCCGCAAAACCGGGCGGCAGAAACAACGGGCTGTAGGCTTTGTACTTCTCCTCATCGAACCGGTTGTCCGTGAGTATCCGCGCGACCTTTTACAAGCCGCCTTGGTTGTCGTACGTATGTCTTGATAGGACAGGAATGAACTCGCAGTCCCAGACATTTGTGAAGTATATGATAGGGGTGATGATCCGGAAGAAAGACAAAGCCGACGGCCACATTAGCTTGAGCCCACCAGGGGGTTGCGAGCGGTGACCCAATGAAAGCGATTTGTGACCGGTCGAAAGCGATGAGGGACATACCAAGCCCGCTTTGGTAGCCGAAGAGGGCATTAATAGTCACTAATCAGTGGAAAGTAAGATCGTCTTTAGACGAGATTAAGAAGTGCAAAAACGAGAGCCGGATCGTACCCTTCCAAGGTTTAACCCAACATACCCAAGACAAGAATGACAGAGCTGTGAATAAATAGCCAGGCATAAAGTCTGCGATAGGTCTGTGTCAATCGCCAATGCAAAGCGAGCCTTCGTTATACTCACACCACACGACAGCAGCAGTGGACGCATAGATGAAGAAACGTTCCCGACTAACGCCGCTCGATTCGCCGATGCACCATTGTGCGTGCAAAGTGTTGAATAACGCGCAATGAACCAAATTTGATGGCCAAACTGCCAAGCCTCGCTTCAGTACTACTCGGCCAAGGCAATAAGAACGAACTTACTCATCGAAGGAGGGGACACTAGAAACCGTTTTGCGATGCCACCAATGGAGAAGCCAATGAGCTGCGTGGACATGGCATGATAAATTGGTAACCAAAGTTTTACGTTTGGCCAGAATAGAATCGCTGCACGGCGATGATATTAGTCTAAGAATTTGCGGATGCCATCCGTCAGCTTTCACTATGATGAGATGAGTTAGCTGGACACTTGCTGCGTATACAGACGACGCCCCGACGCCTGCCGTAATAGTGACGACGACGTGTTCCTTGATGGAGAACGGCCCAGAATTGAGGGAAGCGCCAAATATCTGTACTCGCGATAGGAATCGAGCCGTACGCCGGCCAACAGGAAAGGAAAGTAATTGTGCCACGAGCTACGAGACGAGAAGTGAGGAGTTAACACGAAGGGGACATTGCACCATCAAAGAATTTGACGCTCACATTACCAATCGACACACTAGGATAGCGGAAAAAGTAGAATTGGTTGACTCCTGGTATCACTATCGCCCATATCAGGCAAAGCATCCAAGCGCATAGTGTACCGGCGGGCATATCAGGATCGTCGGCGTTGGCAACGGCAGAGCGTACTTCAGGGTAGGGGGAGTCGTCCTCTGTACTCAGAGGCATTGAGGACTAGCTCGCGGGAGCTGGCACGCGACACAATGGCACTCACCGACATACTCGCCCCCCAGGTCCAGATTCGGGTCTCCATAGAACTCATCGCCGACTACGTGCTGTGACTGGAGACTAAGATGCCTGCGTAGAGCATCTGACACATAGTGTGCTTACTACGTGTGCTGGAAAGAACAGAGAGTGAGCAGAAGATGAGCCACAAGGACGAAGATGTACGTACCTTCAGATCCGCCATTCTCCGCCATATGTTGCCCGTTGTCCCGTTTAGATGGATCAAAGTCGTAGGGGTCTTCAGTGGTTCAGTACTTGGAGTATGTGGATGTTCAGACGAGGACATGGGGTTATTTTGAGGGAGGATTGCAATTCCATGCACGGCGAGGCGTTAGGAGGAGGGGGAAGAGCCAGAGCCGACCACTCGCAGCACTCTGCCCTTCCGCGCCGGTTGTGGCACCTCGGGCACAGCACTGTCTACAGTCATTTCGAGCTTCGGGTTTTCTACCAGAGAAAAATCGGGGGAGTAACCGGCAACTGCCGTACCTTCGTCCGAGGAGAACAAGGGTGGGAGGGCGCAACTGCACCGGCGCCCCCACTGGCCCGATTTCCCGTAACCATTGAGATTCATTTACCCCTACGAGAACGGACGGTGTAAAGGTTGAATCCTGTGGGGAGTTATTCGGCAGCGATCTTGAGGCACGAAAGTTGGTAGGTGTCTCGTCTGCCTTGGGGAGACTGGAGTTATTCATCGTATGAGAGCTAAATAAGTGCCGCTCACCTCTTGACAGCTTCGACAGCTATGTGGATACCATACAACCCCTCAAAGTGAGCTTTCGTGTTCGCTGTGGCTTGGTGTGGTGTTAATTTTCTTCCCCAAGAAGAAAGAGTAAAGCGGACCGATTCTGTGGCCATCCGTGAAGGGTGCGCTCAGGGTAGTCAGGCAGGTAAGGAAGGCGCATCAAGGGACCAGGAGGGATGGAGTGACCGTCCTTGTCAACGATATTCTTCCCGGATGAAGAGAGGCAGAACGAAGTAAAGATCTGCGGCCGCGATGACAACCCAGGTCAAGTTCGCATCGAGGTTCTATGGTAAACCCATTAGTAAATGCGTGGTATGCCAGACAGGACGTGTCACGTACAGCGGGTCGAAAATACGAAGTAGCGTTGCTTACAACGCTCATGGTGAAAGATAAAGTACGGGAATGGAAGAAGGAAAGGGGAGGGGAACGAGGTGGGCGTTGCTGGTGAACGTTGCTGTAACACGAAGGTTACGCGTTGCAAGTTGAACACAGAACTTGCCGGATATAGACGCCCGATCTGTTTGGCAACCCACGATCTCACTTCCTTCACTCCGTATTGTATCTACCTTCAATTGTCCCATATCTGCTCGCTGTCTGATTTTGAAAGATCCGCAACTGATGATTTTCCGGGGTGGGGTGACGAGCAGCATCTAGATGACATGCTTCACGATGAGGAAGAGGGAGCTGAGCTGAAGCTGAACGGTCAGTCTATCATAGCATTCTGTGAAGCTTGTTGCAAAGTACTGAAAGCTTCAGCAGGAGCATGCAAGAGCTGGGGGAGCCCATGGATGACGACGACGATGAATACATGGCAGGGCCAATGGATGTAGATGCTGAAGAAGATGTAGAAACTCGTAGGGCCCCGGGGTCCGGGAGAGATGCCGTTGAGGCCTCTCTACGGCAGCGGGTTTTTGTCGAACATTTTCCTCGCTCAGCCGAAGGACCCGGTGCAGGAGATCCTGTGGATGATGAAAGCTCTGCAGGGAATAGCCGGCCTGTGGATGTCCGAGGAAGTAACCCATACGCTCCCTCCGTCTCGCAACTTGACTGGAAGGTAGCACGGTGGGCGAAGTTACGAGGTCAAGGCTCGACCGCAATGTCGGAATTACTATCCCTACCTGGTGTAAGTGGTTGCTTAGCACTGTACAAGCCATATTGACATCACATTTGACAGTTACAACTCGCTCTTGACCTTTCCTATAAAAACTCCCGTGAGCTTAATCGCATCATTGACCAGCAACTGCCCTCCCGCCGACCACGCTTTCAGCGTGCCGAGACTGTACTTAGTACTAGTGACTAAGTAGTGATCGCCTTACAAGAAAGTATGAATACCACACACATGGCCCACACGTTCGTAGGTGCCCAAATATATACAGTGTCGAGTTACTGTACGATACTAGTCAGCTCTCTCCTCCTAACAATCGACTCGCGTTTCTGACGTTGCATATTCTTAGTGATGGCAGCCATGAACGTTGAACCGTGACAATGCCAGTGCCGGCCTCGCGTGCCTACCTTGTCGAACACGCCCCAGTTTTCAAGCTCCAAGGCACTCTCCGCGATCGAAGAAACTGCTGCAGCAGTCCAGTAAATCACGAAGAAGTATGGCAGCAAGCAGTTCCAGTTCGCACCTACTGATCAGGAGGCCATTGACTGGGGGAAAACAAGAAATACCCGTTTGCGAGTACAAGGACCATGGGTGGGGAGGGATCGAGGGTTGAACCCGGATCGATGTCTGGTATGGCTCTCAGTGTGATGTGGTTTGCGGAATGGGCTCTCATTTCCGATGATCTAGTGTGCCAGTGTCGAAGTCAGCAGACAGATGATCCTGAGGAGACTAAGAAAAGTGTTTGACTGCCTATCTAATGTCGCTCAGGGACAAACTTGAAGGGCCAAACGCGCCGAACGAACCTGAACGAACCAGTGTTCTCAATGGCGCTATACACAAGTCTTTCAAGAACGCATATCCCAGCTATAAGATATCGATGCAACGGCTGTCTCGGTAGCATTGTCACCGTCATTGTCACCGGTTTCAAATGATCTTCAAGTTACCTTTCTCTTGCATTAAGCTGGAACGTCCTCTCAGAAGCGCCAATGCCGCCCCCCTCGCTTGGTAGTGCGGTGCCTGTCCCTCATGCACACCCCAATACCAACAGGGCGTGTGCTGTACCCTCTACACCTAACCTCAACACCAAACCTAGCCTCACACCGCTCGGCAATGTCGGCCTGCACCCGATGTCAAAGATTTCTCTCGCAATACTCTTCAACCGGAGGCACTCCGAGTTCGAGAGCTGGGGCGAGTACCTCTGCCTAACGAGTGCTTTGAGTTTATTTGCTTCCTCCTTTTCCCCCTTTCCCCTTACATGCTTTCGCTGACGATGAATTACTTAGCTAGATGCATGCTACCGGGCTAAGGGATGCGACTTGAGGCCCACAGCGTCTGTACATCCTCGGCGAAGGAGACATCGATAGCCTTCAATATCCTCGGTCTTTCGTACCCCTCCCTCTTCGGTATAATAAAATTTGAGCTGATTTGGGCCTATTACGCACCGAATCCCTGATCTCGCGGAAACTAAGACCAAGATTCGTTTGGGTTGAATGTCATCAGCGTCTTCCCTCATCCTGTTGCTCGCGATAACGATAACGCCGCTGACCCCGTCCCCATCGATGCCGCCGGAATTATCGAAAGCTTCATCGAGATGCCCCGGGTAATGGGCTACACCAAGTATTTCGATAGCTGTATGAAGGATTACGACGACTCTTTCTACGTAGGTTGGGTCCGCACGCAGACTGTGGGACATGTGGATGACAAGGACCTTCGCACTCGCTACGGGGAGGACATCCTCGACAATGCTTGTGTCCGCTTGATTGGTAACCATCAGTGCATTGCTTCGCTAGCTTTACTGACTCAAGTCCACAGAGCCCGGATTTTGCGATCAGGACTCCGAAAGTAAGGTATCGAGCTTAGGAAGTCAAGCTCATACATGATCTCAGGCCTCGAGGCTTCCCAGACAGACACGCAACGTTATAGACACGGCTCTCGTGAGACGTTATGAGCAACTCTCGTGATAAGTGCGTTGGCCGACGATGGTCAGTGGTCAAAGTTCACCAAGGGAGCGCGCATTTTTTCGAACGCCTTCTACATCGGCCGTACCGTTGCTGATCATATCCCACCTGGGTGGGGTGCTAGTCTATGTGATATCCCGCCTGATATCATCGCGTAAATTGATCCCATAACGTTGCGTGCTTTTTTCTACGCCGCAGAGACCTACACAACTAAGGTACCGACATCACTGATGCATATAAGGTATACCGACATATTCACCGCCGGAAGTTGTTACCAGCATCGGCAGTGACATGGGTAGCGCAGAGAGTCTTCAGAAGATGTCGAGGACCGACATGACTAGAAAGAGGTGCAGAGTGACATTCTGAAAGAGGCGTGAGTGCTTTATTACGGACTAACGTACAGAAGTGCTCACGAGTTTTCAGGTCTCTAAACGCAACTACGGATTAGATCAAACTACCACTTCTCTTGTCGAGCGCCGCGGCCTTATGAGGGTTCCCGTCGGCTCATGGTGGGTTGTTTCTGTTCTTACTCGCTATGAAAATCTAAGTTCCTGCCACAGTGCGACTGCGTTGCAATCGATCTATCGAGATAGCATGAGGTACATTCCTCTCCGGCAAAGCGAAGATCGACCTTGCTTTGATGGCCGTAATGAAAGGCTATAAGTAACGCGGAGACCAAGTTTGCCATGGGTTGTGAACCTACTGAGATGTCTTGACCAGCAAAGACGACCTTACCCGGTTCCTAGCCCTACGCTGAGCGCGGGATCATAGCTCTGGCCCTCCCATATTGGCAATACGTTGTGATACGTGATTTATATGGTCATTGATTATTCGGTTTCGGTCAGATTCGTGGGATCTGGCTTAACAATGCTTTTGCGTGGCCGACTGCGAGTATAGACTGGGCGGGGTAATCCACTGGGCCATATGGCCCTGCGGGCTGGGTCGCATGGGCAATATACTTACTGATTGATCAATCGCTGCAGTTAAGGTTTGTGCCCGGATCATGAAAAACAAACTCAAGGATCGTCGTAAGTAATTACAGACTGAGCGCTCGCATTTCTTTAGCCACCGGCGAATTGCATGGTTCATCCACAAAGGGATTCCAGGCGATGCGACTGCTCTCTCAGCCAGGTTTTGAAAGCTCGTGTATGGTACGTGGCTATTAACATATGCTACGATTACTGCGAATTCTCACTTGCAGGTGACAAACAGCTCTTTAAATGAGCGACCGCCCGTCCAACAGCGTTTAAGTTGGTGTTAACAACCTCCTGCAATCCTACCAAAGCTGAGCTTGAACAGCCACACGTGGCCATTTTGGAGGCATTTGCAGCGACACGCACGGAATGGGCGAATTGTGCAAAGGAGATGTAGTGGTTACGAAGCAGGCGCCTGAGTAACGGGGTGCAGTGTATGAGAGAAGGTAGATATACATCGAGCATAAACATTTTGCGTACTTAAAGTTTCGACTCCAGATCTTCTGCCACACCTTTGCGCAAGCACATGGGTCTGTGCAATCTGGGCTGGGTGCAAACTCGATAGGCAAGGCTGCATAGATCCTGTCGCCTTGCAGTTGTCCGCGGGCATTGATGAGATCCCTGAGAAAATGTGGCCCGAGTGGAAAGAGACTTTGCGGTGGGATGCTGCTCCAGGGGCCTTGAAGAAGCACTTGAAAATCGTCCTCAAATCTTGAGAGTGCTATGTTGTATTGCACGGCGATATTCAAGCGCATGGCGGGATCGGCACCAGGGTGTTCGATGAGCATATCTAATGCAGCGTCGAAGACAGAGTACATCATCCAGCGCTGTGCCTGTTCCACCACAGTACATATCTTTGGGATAGTCCAGTCAGAGAGCTGCCTGATAGCAGAAAGATGGATCAGCAATGGAGGGGGGTGATAGGACTATCGCTTACATCCGCAGGAAGATGAAATCCAAGAGCACCTCGAAGTCATCAGCTTTTATTCCATCCAGAAGAATGGGAGTCTCGTCATGGCGTCCTTCTGAAGCTAAGCTCGGTGGAATAGACAGCATTGCGTCAAACGCGATTGAGCGTCGGACGAGTGCCTCTCGATAAACTCGAAAAATCCGTTTTTTCCACCTGAGGAAGAGATTTCACGGATAGATCAGCTCCATCTAACTATGCAGCCTACACTGACCGTTCACCTGCAAGGTCAGATTCCCATCGAGATAGTAATGGAATCTACTTGTCTCCTCGATGGAGGCGCAGGGGCTGGTGCTGGACATGGCGTTCAAGTTGAGCGATGGAGTATGGGTGGTGACTGGCGGGAGCAGTTTCTCTGACGGTCATATACTGCCGGTGATAGTGAAGTTGTATCGGAGAACCTGATTCACTTACGTTTCGTTCAAGTTGTCAAGCCACGGGCATCAATCTTGTCGTCGGACAGTACTCTTATGATCAATTTTTCAAGGCCTAAATATCGGCTTTCGAACCCAAACATATGGTACTTACGTTAGGCCCGGATGGACATTCGGTCAACACGTGTCAAGAGAGCAGCAAGCTTTTAGTGGACACCAACTTAAAGCGAAAAAAAACCCTCATACTCTGAGATATAGGGAATCAATTGTTATTGCTTACAGCTAAAACCAGAACGTTAGGCCACATGCCATCAATTTACACATAGGCGGACTTGGCGGGATGATGGCGGCACTGCTGCCGCAAAGGCTTCGACGCGTCCCATTCGCTCCAGCTCATGTCTGGGTCAACGGCCGGAGGTTTTTGGTGATCCGCTCTATGTGTGTACGAGAAAATGCGGCCTAACGTTCTGGTGTTAGCTGTATTAGTAGTAAGTATGACCCCTGGCCCGGGGCACCAGCACCATTCCTGGACAATACGCCACAAAATTATCGTACTGGTACATATACTAGTACATAGGTACGCACTCAGACGGCTGGCAGCAGCTGCAGTTCTACCTTCGGTTCCGGCTCTCATGCCTTCCCGAACTGGGAGACTAGTGAGGCTAGCAGTAGTACATTCAATACACATAGAGTACTACGACTTAGTCTCGAACCAGACGTTTCCGGATTGGGGAAGGCTTATGGAGGTACGGGACTACGAGTGGGTCCGCGGTTGAGCGCTGAGCGCTGAGCGTTGAACATTGAAAATTGAACGTTGATATGCGTACTATTTGCTACTGGCAGTCGCGCTACTGGTCTGCCGCGCAGCGAGTTGGCAACCATTTTGCGGACAAGTTCAAGTTTATTGGCGACCCCCGGGCCGGGAACTCCCCAACTTCCCCAACTTCCCCAACTTCCAACTTAGTGAAGGCACTTTGCATACTAGTAGAGCTGACCATTAGGCTACAATTCAAACGATCCAGCCTCTATGTGCCATTTACAATACATCCAGTCTGCCGCTTCCTTTACAAGATCATCCTCTGCTAATAAAATGCGCTTCCCCTGGAAATGTGTCAAGACTTCCGTGCAGCAATCTTCGCAAACTTCAGCCGATTCTAGTCTAATTAGCAACTCTCCATTGTACCTGCCGAAAGACAAGTACTTGTTCGTGCGAATGCCCCTCCAGCATGTGATGATGCTCTTGTAACACTCCATAGGGCGCGGACAAGCCGGCAGGTCAAGCACGTCGAAAATATAATCAGCAACGGTGGCAAGGCGAAGAGCGTCGATCTTATCTCTCCACACAAGTAGATCATGTAGAAGATGAGGGCCAAGGTCGACGATGTCTGCCTCGACGACCGGTAGGTGAGGGTTTTTGAGAAGGGAGATAACTGCCGGACGGATCCAAGGGAGGATGCGAAGCTCCACAGCGAGGGAGAGCTTCATTGCTGGAGAGATAAGATCTAGCTGCTCGCACTTCTCCAGTTCACGAAGAGCAATTTGCTTTATGGGCACAATATCCAAGTGTGAGGCAGCTCTGAGGAGATGGATAGAAGTATAAGGATTAGGGTCTTGAGGTCCATGTTCAACATTCATATCTAAATTCTCGCTGTGATTCCAAGCGGTTAGAGTAGAGCAGCATCAATGAATGACAACAGACGTGCCTAGAGCCTCCAAGGACAAAGTTCATCAACACGGAGAACTCTACAGCTCTCAGTGGGATAACGAGAGGGGTCTCGTCGGTTGTCCCGAGGGCAGGAGTGTGCCAGTGCTCCGTGCCACTGCCAGTGGGGACTCGGAGTGATTGCCCTGTGCCCTGTAGCAGGTTTCGCAACACCGGTGATAGAAGGATAAGAAGGCACTTCTGGACCCGAAATAGAGTGGCTTCAGCCTAGATACAATGGCAGTTCAGCGCTGTAGCTTTGCGTCTGGAGACGGAGGAAAAGCGCTTGACTTGGATGATGAGTTTCTCCTGTGCATGATAGTGGACGCGCGATTTGCATGGCCGGAAGGGGCTTTGATCGGATTCGTTGCCGCTCATTAGGATAGAACGAGCAGTAGTGATAGGTCGGAAGATGCGGAGGTAGTGAATTGTGGCAAAGAGAGACGAAGTTCCTGCCTGATCTTCTTTATAAGTCGACAGTGTCCCCGATTTGGTCCCTCGGGCCTCACGCACTCCCATTCGCTATGGCTAGACGTTCGGTACGTTCGCCAGCGCTCAAGCGCGCACTTCTTGCTCCTACTTACTCACTCGCAAGGGCCGCCCACGGTGGCGGCAGGTCTTGCTCCCATTTCATGACATTTTATTAATCCACCATTCGTACCAGAGGTATTGAACTATGCGAGATGACGATAAAAGGGCTTGGTCGGACGTTGGACTCGGTTGCTGACAAAGCAGCATTAGCGCCAACGCAGACGCGTATCGTTATCCAAAGTGGTAAGCTTGCTCTAGGAGCAAGAATATAAAACACATGTAAGTACTGTGGAGACACGAACGCCGAGGCCAAACGCCGATCGGGATATCACTGACACCGCACTTATTATGTACCAAGTACCAAACTTCTTGCTGCGCGAATCAAGATACCACTGACACTGCACTTCTTGCTGCGCAGATCAAGATACCACTGACATTGCACGTATTTATGTGCAATGCCAACACCGTGTCAGCCATCAATTACATAAGTCCAAATTTATTGTCTCTGCGCCCATACCACTGACACCGTCACCTTGATCTTTTCAGTTGTTACTTAAATAAGCATCCTAGAGTCTGCCCTATTACTGGACAGCAAATGGTTGGCAAGGCTCGCTCTCCTTTTTGTTCGAAGTCCAATCCGTCTGATCACGAGATTAGGAGGTTATATCATTGCGCAGCAGTCTTCTATCGATATCTCGGCTTCTTGTCGCTAAAGTTATGCGTGGGCTTCTTTCCAGGAGTTTTGAGCGGGGTCTCATTCAATAGACGCCGCTCGGGAGGGTCAAAATCGGGGAAAGGCCTGGGTCGTCGCACGTGTACGCGTCACTTCGAATTCCAGAAGCTGGGAGCTCGGCGAACCCTAGACATCTCGACCTCCGGGAGTTCCTTCCATGTCCGCAGGCATCGCGACTCAACACGGATGTTCGTGCTGAGCTTCATATGTACGTCGCGATGTAGGTTCGTAACCAGCCGGTCTGACACTGCGCTCTTCAGACCGGCTGGTATAATCGGTGGCAAAATGTCGATGTCGATCGAGCGCCCAATAGATGCCTACCGTGTGAATTTTAACTTTAAAAAATCCGGGCTTCGTTTCTCGAGCTGGCCACACAAATTATCGCATTATAGTACGTAGTCATAGTTTACAGCAAATTAATATATTTTCCTGGTTCCTACATACATAAGGAGTATAGACGACCCAATTAAAGATGCATAACCAGTCAGGCTCACCTATGAACTCAAATCTTGTTTTGGACCCGCAGCCGACAAGGGCATTCCCACTAATAGAGAAAAAAAAATTCTATGGAGTTATAATAAAAAACAACACTACCAGTTAGGATACATCGATAGTGCATATACACAGCGGTTTCCTACCTTTCCCGTGATAATTTCGAGCCTGATTGACGAAACGAGACCAAAAGTGCCGGTCATAATGTTAAAGATCGAGACTGGAAACGAAGTAAGTACATTAGCAGTGACTGGAAGTGTCATTAATAAGATTTACCTGCCTTCCCTCACCTCAGGGTAAGTGCCAGTGATGCGAGACGCAGAGGCAGAAGTGACGTGGGTAATCGTCGGGGCCGTGACGGGGCGTGGGAGTGCTTGAAGATGCGTGTGGCTGATATAAACGTTTACGCCAGTGGTTCAGGCCAAACGTGATGTATCCGGATAGATCAGGTAGCGAGAGGATTGAGTGACAGCATAAATATGCATGTGGTAGATCAGCATACTCAAATGCTCACCGTTATATAGCCTCCATCTTCACCGACATCGTGGTCAGTTGCCGAAAGAGTGGCGCGAAGGAAACAGCAGAGCTGTACGTCTAAACATGCAGTTACGGCGAGAGAAGTGCGGCCAGCTGCAGCCGGAGTCACGGTAGGTGTAATTGTCAAGTCTAGGAAACTAAGTCGGTGCATGGCGAGGACATGAAAGCCAGCTCCCGGCTATTGTCACGATATGTTATTACACCTTGGTAGTCATGGGAGAACAGAAACCAACTCACTCAGAATGTGATTAAGTATGACATGAACGACCACTCGAACACTTGAACTGGTGGTGGTCGTAGTTTCAAGAGCGATCTGAGAGGCGCCCATACTCAGATTTCCAAGCTATCAGCGCCAGACTTGAGCGCTTGAGCACCTGAGTTCTAACTTCTCGCTCTCATCATCGTTCAACGGTCAACCCAGAATTAATACCTCTAACGATAATTACAGGTATCAGTTTTATCAGTGCTCTCACTAATACTACTTTCTTTGCTGTTCTAAGTGTCGCTGCTGACTCCCGGTTGTATCTCTACTAGTAGAACGAGTTCGCAAAATTCCATTGGAAGCGACCAGCTGTTTCTTATGGGCAGTCACCGACAAAGGGTTTGAAAACCTGTGTCTCACGGCTGAAAGAGTCTATCATTGCGCTGAACATGGCGGCTCGTTCCGTGACACGCCTCCCATGGGCAGTCGGGACTTGCGAGTCGTCTGCTTCTCAACACCAAGTTCCAACTCCGCCAGACATGAAGGACCTCGTGCCTTGCGAGTGTAGTCCATCGATGATCAAAGGGCTGTGAATGTGGGGAAGCCTGTGGATATTTGAGAGTGGTGCTTTGCTTGGTACGTTGTGTATAGTTCACCTTGCATATGAGTCTTTACTTATCGCCTTCCGGTCAGTGTAGTTTCTATTTTTTCATCGACAAATGTTCTCTCCTAGGTCAATCACACCCTCTCGCGATTCCATAGTCACGGTAAACCTCTGTGCACTGTGTATCTAGGCAAGTGCGGTGGTGGCACCCAGCAACCAACCTTTCTTCTGCAGTCAAGACTCAAGACATACGTGCGTAACCGTTCAGACTCGTGTGTGCGCTCATCCTTCATTCTCAGTAATATACCTCCGCATAGACTGCTCAAACAAGCTCGAGTCCATCAACGAAGACTCTAGGCTCTTGGTCTCAGGCTCTCAGTGGGTTGAATATTTCGTCCGACGAAGAACTATATGGTCACTATCGAGCCCACCACAAGGTAATGGATAGCTGCTACGAGCACGCTAACCGCAGGTGTACTGTTGCTGACCATTTTGGGCTTCAGAAATCACCTGTTCCACAGGGAAGACAGACCCACAGTAGCAGCCACATGTTTCTAGCATGTTATCGCTCATAGGAGTACAAACAGGGTATAAGGTAGTTCGTTTAATCATTACTATGTCAATTTCATGCTTGTAGATCAAGTCTCTATAAATATATTTTGTGTCTGGAGGCGAATTAGAACGTGTAGAGAAGATTTTGTGTGGCCAGACGGCGAACGCGCGATAATTCCAAGTTAAAATTCACACGCTCAGCGCCAATCGGTCAAGTCGACGATCGACGCCCGAGTATCCCAGTCCGCTCGCAACTCGCGCCTCCTTTGCTTGTCTCGGTTGGCGCGCGTCTCAGCTTGCGACCGGACTGGCTGGCTGGTGGCACATAGCTATAGGAACCACTGCCTGCAATGTCGTCAAGTAACCGCGATGAGGATAGCGGCCATACCAGCGACGCTACTCGAATCAAGAACATGCTCTTAGACCTAGGTGTCGAGTTAAAACAGAGAGCCAAGCAATTTGAAGGATTTACAGGCCCTCTGCTCTTTGCGTCGCCTCCAAACATCTTCTCGGACAGTATCGCCCTTCTTGAATCAGAAATATCCATTCCCATGCTCCCCAACCGAGGCCCGTTCCCCCTCCAGATCGAAGCCCCGGACAACGTCGCATTCCTAGCTTATCAGGCGTGGCTTTTGGATGCTTTCTCCGAAGCAGAGGTCTTCGTTTCTGAGCATCCCATCAAAGCCATACGCAGCGTAGCTGGGGACGTAGTCATTTCCGTGAGATCGGAACTTGTCTTGCTGGAGAATTTGAAGAAGGACGAATGGAGGAGGCAGTATGAGAGGCAACGGGCGGCTAGACAGCAAGCTGCCGCTGGAATACCAGTTTACGATACCAGTGAATACTTCTTATACCACCTCCGATGTTGATCAATAATAATAATAACCTGTGACTGCAGCTAGTATCCTTGAGATACCGCACATAATGAATTATCCGGTTTATCTGGTCTGTCACCTCTTGTCTGCGGTATTGAACGTCATGTGCAATGTATCGGTGCATCGTTGCGACGACTTCGTTCTTCCTGCCCTCAAGTGTATTCTGCAAGAAGCTCAGGAAGAAATCGGAGATCCTGGTGAATGTATGGACCTCGCAGATGGGATACCTGGAAACATAAAGGACATCATGTCTCTTCTCAACATAGAACCTTCCATCCGGTCCCTTGTATGCTGCGCCACCTGTTTCGCCTGTTACAGCAAAGATGACTCAGCTCGTTCCTGCATTCATCGGCGTGCACCAGACCTCCCGGTCTGTGGACGCCCTCTCTACACACACAGGAAGCGGAAAGGTCACACTGTGTCGGAGCCAGAGCGTCTACTTCATCTGCAGGACTTCAAACATTGGCTTGGGCAGTTTGTATGCAGACCAGGGATGGAGGAGATTCTGGATCGAGACGTTTATGCGACTGGGGCTGAAGAAGGGGAGCTTCTGGATATATGGGACGGGGAGATCCTTCGTCGTTTCTCAGGGCCGGACGGCTCCAGATTTGTCTCTTCAGGCCCTTCTAGGACCTTCAAACTGGTTTTCGCCATATGCATGGACAACTTCAACCCGTTCTTCAACAAAGCCGGCGGAAAATCTTACAGCGCGGGAGTTATCTCACTTATATGCTTGAACCTACCCCCGGGGCTGCGTCATCTTCTGGAAAATATCTTTGTCTTTTGTGTCTTCCCAGGTCCCCGAGAGCCTGAGTTGGATGACCTGAATAACGTCCTTTGCTATCTTATGGACGTCTTCCTGGAATTCTGGGATCCGGGTGTCTATTACTCCAGTACTCCGAAGTATTCCGACGGTAGACTGGTGAACGCTGCCATAGTCCCTCTGATCGGTGACCTGCTGGCTGCGAAGAAAATGTCAGGCATTGGTCGTTGGTGCACACAGTGCCCGCTGGAACCTGGAGACATGGACAACCTAGATGAGCAGACCTGGCCGAGGCGGCACACTGCAGAAGAGCATCGCAGGCTGGCTTGTGAATGGAAGTCGTTGGGCTCGAAGGCACGTCGCGCGCATTTTAAGACGCACCGCATCCGATGGTCTGAACTACTTCGATTACCATACTGGGACCCAGTTACTTATACCCTTGTGGAGTTTTCGCACAACCTACTCGGCGTCAACGCACAGCACCACCTCAGAACGATCTTCGGCATGAACATCAATCTACAGGACGGACTGCGAGAGGAAGAGCCAGGGCCTCCTAAAAAGCCAAACGATTATAATCCTCTTGTGATGAATGACGCCTGGGATAAGGTCAGGGGTGGAACGGATAAGGAAGCAGAGGACCTTCCAGCTTATTTACTGAAAGAGTGCTGTCGCCAACTTCAGCTACCCTCAGGGGGCAGACATGCCGCTGTTTGGGGTGTCATAAAACAGTGGGTAAGAAGCCCTCATTTACTTCCGGTATATAGCCTTGCTAACAAGTTCAAGCGTCAGGACCAGAATCTTGTCAATGAGGATGGAACTGCCGTGAATCCTAGACCTAAGCCCAAGCCTACGGACCCACCTTCACAGCTGGAGATCTATCGAGCAGAAGCGACCTTCGCTCGAACAAGTACAAAAGATGCCATGAAATCAGTAAAGAGGAATGTCCTTGAACACATGGTATGTCAGAGGATGCAAAAGCAGGCGCAGGAAGTAGACAACGCCAACACCGACGCCTCCTCCTATCCAAGAGACCCATCCTTGCGACCCTCCGCAAATTCGCAACTGAAGTCCAATATTTCTCTTATCCCCATGTCCAGCATCGCCTCAAGTAAGAAATCGGTCCTTATTGACACCTTGTACGAACTGGTAAGTGTGCTGCTCCTTCTGGAACTTAGAGGTAAGCTAACAGCTGAGTATCCAGGAAAACAAACTAGAGGGGGAGGATGTAGAGGAAACCAAGCTCAAAGGCGGTACTGCGGTTTTAGGATCGAAGATGCTTTCGACTATCCGAGAAGACATTCGGAGGATGACGTTTCCATCATGGATTGGGCGAGTCCCATCTAATCTCGGCAGCGCCAGCCATGGGACACTTTCGCATGATGCACTGCGAACACTGACCACAGTCGTGCTACCCAGCTGCTTGACTCGCCTGTGGGGTCTGAAACCCCCAGAAAGTCGAGAGCGTAGTATGCTCAAGAACTTTCTTGACATGTCATCGGCCATCATCACCGCCCTCCTGCGAGCTTCAAGTGTTAGCGATGCCGATGAAGTACACCGACTCTGGCTTGATTACCTCAAGGGTACCAAGATCCTATACCCCTACCTGGGTTTGGTTCCTAGCCAGCACATTACTCTTCATCTGAGCACGAACATCAAGAACTTTGGCCCGGCTCCTGGTCAACGGTCAAATGTGTGTGAGCGCATCAATTATCTGCTTCAGAAAACCCCAACGAATTCGAAACCCGGTCAGTATTGTTCTTCGAACACCCACTATAGCGCTGACTATGTTGTAGGAGAGATGGAGAAGACCATGCTTAAACGCTTCTGCGTGGCGCAAAACATTCGTATCCTGCTTCAGCGTCTTCCAAAACGACTACAGGCGGTGTCGGAAGCCTTTACAAAAGCCTTTGACAGCGACGGGAGGGGTACACTTCAAGAGGAGATAGGAAGCTATCAGAATTCGAGGGCCACATACGACAATATCAACAATGAAACGATCTTGTCGAAGGAGCTATACCAGCTGCTTCGTGATAAACGCGAGAACGAAATACCGTTCCGTAGAGCACTCATGCAAACCCACATAAGTTACAAACGCAAATCGTTTGCTACTTTTGCACATGCTCCAAGCGACAGCTACATCATCTATACAGACAGCAATGGTGCTTGCCGGGCGGGACGCATCACTGACATCATAGTGCAGAAGAACTATGGCACAGAGAAGTCGAAACACACTACCACACTTGTGGTGGACAGATTTCCTACACTTGGGACGACAGATGCAGTAATGGACCCCTACCTCGCGCAAAAACGGGATGTCGGATTTGTAGGGTGCTTGTGCTACTCGGATCCTCTCCCTTTGAAGGATTTGATAGAACTAGACGATATCATCTGCCACACCATGTGTCACCCCAATGACTTTCCTGGTGTATCGCGAGAAGCTGCTCATTTCTTGCCATTGTTACGAGTAAGCGCATTCACATAGAGATTACATGGTCTATCACTAATTGAACATGTCACAGGAGTCAAAGATTTAGCAGTCTCATTCTCATCTTATGCTACCCCTTCCCCCCTCCTTTTAGCTTAACACTGGTTTCAGCCTCCTCTAGAGGAGTCGCGCCTTTCTCGTTGTTTGTGGGTAGTCCCCCGGGTTACTTGCATCTCTTTGCAAAGTCTAACTAGCAATTCATTCGGGTAAATTTACTAGGACATAGAGTCCGCAGTGTCTGGGTAATATATAGACTACAGCAACAGTGAAAACTGACGGCTAAGAGATGCTGTAAGACTACATTCTGCATCGATCTTTTCATGCGTCATTGTCTGGACAATGAGTGTTTTCTGCTGACAGCTAACACGATCTGACAGTGAGAAGGGCGCAGAGGGCGGCCCGAGGTGGTTGGATGAGAGCCTTGATTATGACGAGCTTTAAGAACACTGGTGCTGGATAGACGGCGAACGCCGTGTTGGCATCATAGGTAGGTGCTATGTCAGTGGTATCTAGATCGACCTGGCAAGTAACACTGTCGGCGAACACCGTGTTGGCATCAATGATCACAGGTAGGTGCTATGTCAGTGGTATCTCGATTGATGTAGCGAAGCGCGGAGGTGAAACATCCCAGCCCAGCCGACCTTCCCGCCTTCGCGAATTCCCAGTAAATCCTACTGCTCCCATCAGCTCCTACAGCGTCTTCCACCCTCCTTCAGATGCACATTCTACTGGTACCCTGCCTGACTGTCAGTCCCCTGCTTCACCCACCCCTTCCTCTGACCTTCAGCCCGCCTCCACAGATAATGATCTACTTCCACTTACCGCTGCATACCCCTCCTCCGCATTTGCAATAACACCCTCACTGCTCAGCCTCATCCTCCTTGACTCTCTCTACTGAAACCACCTCTGATCCCAAATACATCATCACTTCTCCGAATATGTCCTTCGTACCTCGGCCCTGCGCTAGTGATATCGCAGTCGTGATGAGGGCTGACGCCAAGTTTGGCTCGGAGGATCCCATCCAATGGCCACAGGAGGCCGTCTCAGACCTCTCCTACCGTTGGATATCCTGCATTCCTGGTACCACACACCCCCTACGTCAATCTGCGGTTTGGACCGCACTCACCGAGATATGTTGTTCACTCTACGCGACTCGAAGTGGTTCGTCAGTGCCTGGATAAGCTGGAGGAAGACATAGTGGACTATGAGAAGCAGCACGAAGACCTGGGCCAGGGACACTTTCACCCCCTCCGGCAGCTACAGCTTGCTACCGAGAGTGCGCTTGACAGGCTATCTGTTCCTGCCACTGCGAGAGACCTTCGCCAACAGTTTGTCGCTGTTGAGCGTTACTACTGCATGACCATAGCATGGCTTCTGTGGCACGACCGCGTTTCGCAGGTCTCGCGTCTGCAATCTACGATACAGGTGCATGACCAGCTCATGGGATCGTTTACTACCTCTCCAGCCGTCGCTCAGAAGTATTTCCAAGCCGGGATACCCTTGTGGTTGCTTAGGTTATCCGTCGATATTGATGATTCTTTCGCCATCCTCCAACTCGTCAAGCTCACCGAGCCAATCTCCGATGGCGTCGAGCTCAATTCGGGAGAATACAGCACCACGCCAATCTACCGGGGACGTCCTGGCCCCGCCCAAATCTCTGCCATATGCTTTCGCGGCAGTCTCTACGTCGACATCGAGCCCACGCCATTTCCAACTAGTTATACTCCCACTGAGAATGCTATGCCCGACGATTCAACTGCAGTGGGACATCCTGTAGCTGGCACATCTGCGGCAGGAATGCCCGCCGATAATCCCATTAGGGGTCACAGTCATCCTCAGAGCGGTTCAAAAAAAGGGCGGCCCCAAAGCTGCCCAATCAAGTGAGTCCTTCATTTGTCTATGTGGATGACAGGGGCTCACGGAACTGTTCTAGACAAGACTCATCATGTGGACCGGTCGAAATTTGAGGATACGGAGGACCATCGCATCCCTTCCATGCTCCTGGCCTGGAAGCTATCTTTGACTCGGAAAGCTGCAGAGACGGCTTCCTGTCCTCCTCCTCCTGAAGGTCCTTGGGGATATTGGATCCCAGATCCCGCGCTAGTGGTCGGCTCGGATAGCCGACTCAGACGGACTCGCTACGTCCTCAATTGGCTCAGAATTCGCGAGCCCTGGTACTACATAGAACGGAGCCTCGAACACAGAATTCCCCTCTTTGCCAGCAGGTGGAGGCCGTTTTTGGACGACGGGTTCTCAACTTCGTCGAGGATTCATGCCAGCAAGGTGGCCCAGCGGCGTCACCTCCTTAACAAGCTCGACGCGGCCTTCGGACCCCACAACCTGGACACCTCTGCTCTAGAACCGGCGTGGTTTGGACGCGTAGTTGCAGACGTGGATAAAAGCATCTGCCGTGAGGTAGCTTGGGAGCTATCAGAGGTCGGCTTCATGATCGAGCTTCTCATGCTCGATGCCACTTTTGACAACAGTAGCAAGGCCGATCCCCAGCAGTCCATCTACCGCTCGCAGTGGATCTCACACGTGGTGCCTTCGTCAGAAACTTCCATGTGTCCTTAATCCCGACTGTTTCTGTCGGGCTCTCCTCTCCTAACCTTCGTGAGCGCGGCAAGGCTCTGAAGGGCCTCAGGTAGCTCATGCTCACCTGGCCACAGCCCCCTCCATCTCTGCGGGTGTGCAAACCTCTGGAAGCTGCTGAGGAAGCTATTCTCAAACGCGCCGAGCGGGAGATAACCACATTCTATGTCACCACTTTCATCAAACACGCGGGCCGACCGCCCATACTTCCCGGCTATCCTCCTCATGCACACGTAGGTTAGTCCTGTTCGCCCGCCCAATCGAGATGTGTTCCTGTCCATGCATCCCACCTGTAATTTACCCGTTGCCGAATTTCACTTTTTAGTTGCCTCTTCTTCCAGGCCTACCACAACCGAACAAGCAAATGAACTGGCCCACTAATATTGTTTGTAGACAACGTCAATCCGTACCTAAGATATGATTTGTCATCCAAAAGCACTCTGTCACAGCTATGTCAGTGCCCATATTCGGGTCCATGAAGGCTAATTCACGAGCTAAAGTGCCCATAGCATAGCAGCTGTTCGCTCTAGAAATGTCCAGTTTTCATCATAGCTCTCGGAGGGGATATATTCATGGAATCACAACTTATCAAGAAGAAACAGACCGGCCATCAAACTCATTACCTATCCCAGACGTCTTCGTCTTCGTCTCCATCCTCATCATATTCCCAGTCACGATCGGTAACCTCTAAACTCCCAACATACTCCCTCAACCCGTCTGCGTCCTCTTCCACCAAGTAAGCAGGGCTGGCCTGGATGATCACGGTCTTCAACTCAACTCTCGCTTTCTTCCGTGCAGCGAGTGACTTTCTCAAGCGTTCCAAGAAAGTCTCCGTTTCACCCCACAGAGCAACCTCCAGCACTTCCAAGTGCGGTACGCAAGGCTGTCTCAAACTCCTCCGCTTCTTGCCACTCTTCACAGAGGCATCCGGTGTGACCGGTGTGAGCAGGAGGTGATGATCAAGTATTTCGCAACCAAGATCTTTGGCGAACTTTCCCAGCCCAAGCTCACGTAACTGGGGTAACCGCTCGAACGCCTGCCGCCACTCTGCCTTGTTTATGGGATGTAATACCAATTCACCAATAAGCAGAAGCGATTCAAGCTCCGGGTTGAGTAGAGTGCGGAGGAGATCAAACAATGACATGGAGCTGGGACATTCCAAGAAGATGTCCAGGAAGGGATCAGGGAGAGTCTTGGGTTTTGTGTGCATCTCTTGGAGACTATGGAAGGTGGGCCAAGCCCACAGTCGTATGACATGATCTTCCCAGTTGTACCCTAGATCAAGGGAGCGGAGGAGAGGGTACCCAGTGCCTTTGCCGACTTCGGCAGCTTTAGCAGCCCGCTGAACGTCTCTGTTACAGAGCGCTATCTCTATGAGAGCCTCTAGATCGTCGGAGTCGTCAACGAAGAGCTTCAGAGCCCTTGAAGCGTTACTGGGGAATGATACATGCTGCAGGAATGCCTTGCACTCTGATACTCCAGCGGAAAGATGCACCTGGCGCAGATTTGGAAGGTCAACGATGTTTGTGACGTGGTCCTGTGTGTGGACCGGTGAGATTGGGAAGCAGTCTGTGAGGCTGAGAGTTTCTAGGAGTGGAAGAGTAGCCAGAATCTGTAAGATTTCCTCCAAGCTGCGGCCATCATGGTCTTGCATTTGTTGCAAGGTAAGATGTTTGAGAGTTGGTCGAATTAGCTTGCTGTTCCACGGGATCTGGTTTTCGCAAAGCTCAAGTCGTTCAAGCGATGGGAGTTCACAAACCGCAAAATGATCCCGCAGCCTTATCAGCCCAAGAGGGGGCACTCCGTACTCGTCAGAGGTGTGTAGGGTGAGCTCCTTCAAGTTCTTCGCGTCTTGATCGTGACCGGTAAGCCCAAGATGTGGCGGCAACCTCGCGTTGAAGGCCACGATGCGCGGAAGCTCCCGCATGATGAGATTCAGCCCCTCGGTACAAAGAAGCCCTCTGCGGGCGTCGATGGACAGCGGGACGTGCTTCGAGCGAGAAATTATCTCCCTCAGAGACTCGATGCTTCCATTGTCACAGACAGTACTCCAAAGCTGAGGTGCGCTGAGCGCAACCTCCCGCCAATGATGGCAGACATGGGTGACTTGAAGCCAAGTATAAGGAGACTCTACTGGGGCTGCCTGGGGTATCGATGACAAAGGTGAATGGTGCGTCGTGGATAAAGTGCTATGAGCGAGGTGCAAGAAAACCTCCGCAAGCAGCTCAGGAGGAAGTATGGCAGTGAGTGCGAGGCTGTTCAGCCTGCACTTCATGTCGATGATGGCTTGGGGGTGCTCAGCAATACCATCTTCTGGCGCAATGACGAGTCGTGCTCTATCAACCGACATTAACCTAACGGAGGGCGAAGAAGAACATTAGTTGTAGTCTCCGGTGACGGTTGCCACATACTGTGTTAATTAAGCAACTTGTGACTCCGACCTTCGTTTGTTCATTCAGCGAAAAGTCTGTCGGACTCGGAAAGGTGGAAAGCGTCTCTTGACTTCATCCTTCGGTGTCGGGACTCGGACTCCCCCGGGCAATAACTTCATACGGGGCTTTCCGCTGTGCCGCATTCCTCCTTTGGTCTCTCTCCCAGGAAGCGCTCAGCGACGCGCGAGCTAAATCAGCCTCTACGCATCACAAACTTACTTAAGGGCCCCCGAGTTGCCACAGAATCATGCGCCCAACTGTGTTGCTGTCCTCTACTTACTTGCATCTACCTCCACCGTACGCCCTAGTCGCACATGGCATCCAGTATCTATTAAGATGTTCATCCCTTTGAATACATATCACTGGGTAAGCATATAGTACACTTTTACAGTGAACTGCGACATCCCTGATTGCTAAAACACGCTGTAGACAACGCCGAGCATGCGATTATTGCCGGCTCGCCCGTGCCAATACACGTCTTCTGGATGGATCTGCTCAATATAAAACGGGTGGACGACTGGCCGCCGAATCGTAGGAAGTCATCTACGACCAAGAAAACTTCGACAGGCGCTTTCGTCACGTATCAGTCTGCCCAGACTCTTGCATCCCTCGGTGTCCGTGGGGATCTATGGCTTACTGAACAGCATGTTTTCCGCAAGAACGACGCAGGAGAATGGGTACGTTGGGATGAAAGGGTACAGTACCCATGTCCCTTCGAGCCCCACCGCGTGCTGGGCTGGACACAGGCCGGCTACTTCAAATATTTGGCTGCATCAACCTTCAGGAAGGAGGCTCAGAAGTGGGCAGCCCTCCGTAAGTACGTCCTTCACATTGCAGCAGCTTTACTCACTACTTTATAGTGTATGGTCCGTCTCGCCATGCTATACCAGATGTAGACAATCAGTTCCCCTACGGTGGCTGCCGCGGCGGCGAGGCGTTACCGGGATCTGAAGGAACACGATTATACCATTCTCATCAACGCCACCATGAATCACCTACGGCTCCGTCGGGACGAGAGAAACCATGTCCGTTCACCACACGCTGATGCTGTCGTGGCAGCGGACATGGATGGCGTCGGCGCAGCAGAGGTGAACGTAGGCACGAAACGCGAGGACGAACCTATCCAGGCTCCGCATCAAGAGCCAGGGCCCAGTCATCCAGGTGATATCCTCCATCTCTCACAACGTGATGTACTCTGCTGAGCATAGTTCTCACAAACAGAGCCCGGCGACAGTGGGTCTCCCGAAGGTGAGCTTTCAGTCATAAGCCTGGTCTCCCTCGCCCGTGATGCATCCCAATTATGCCCCTCCAAAATAACCAATGCCGAACGGAGACCAGGACGCTACACCGGACGCAAGGCATCCTAGGAGAAGCACGCGCGGGCGTAAGTGTGCTGCCTCGGCTGCCATTGAACAGGAACAGGCCGCTCCTCCACGAAAGAGCCTTAAAAAGGTGACAACAAGGCCTCTAGTAGCACAACCAAAGGCAGTTGTGACGCTGCAACGGTAAGTGATGCGTCATGTACAAGGGACACTTCATTGAGCAGCGGATCACAGGGTGAGAAGGGGAAACCTACCCAGCCGCCGGAGTTAATGTTGCGCGCGGTCTCTACGGTCAACTCCAGTACTGGCGTCGATAACTACGAGCACGATGCTTTGCGAGCCATGGCCTGTATCCTCCTAGCCACCAGCGGTGCATTGACCTATTCACACTAAGACGGCGGAGGCTATGGGACCTATTCATAGGTGACTCCGGTCTCAAAATCTGGAGCTATCTTGTGCCCAAGATTGCGCCTTCTAACATGGCCGCAGCTATGGAGGCATACAATAACATCGTCAACGAGGCCCTAGATAGTAAGAAGTTTCAGCAGCACGCCGTGCCTTTCAATATAGTACTCCCAGCTCGAGCATGCGCCACGCTCAACGGGCAGAAGGCCACAAATGCAACTCATATTGCTTGCTTGAGAATATTCTGTAGGATGGCCATAAGTCTGGCGTTCGGCCGAGAGACATCAGGTGAGAGCAAATTTTGAAGCTTGTGTACGCCCGCTGACTACTTTTAATATTTTTAAGAAAGCCTTTCATTTCACTCGAGCGATGCATTCTATGTGCACACGTGTACGCTCCCGGTGATTCCAACCCAGACGATGATGAGCAGCCAAGTGCCGAAGCCGTAGCTGACCACGTGGCTGCTCAGGCGATTGTGCAAGCGATACTCGATTACAATAATCTTACATTCGATGACATACGCCCGCATGGTCTGGAAAAGAAAGAGTGGCTGTCGAGTTTGGGAGAGGGAGAGGATTGGGTAGACTGGCCGGTACAGCGCAACTTGGGATACCAGATATGACGGACCACTTCGTAGCATATGAGCACATAGACTAGTATCATCAGTACTTTGTACATGTGGTTTCAGAGCGCATTTTAATATAGTCAGATTCAAGCATCAAGATTGTACAGAGAATACGACGCGGGATGCGACCACAGCCTGAGGCAGAATAGGGCGTGGAGATTGGCGCCATGGTGTGGCCCAGGGGGCCTAGGCGATAAGATGAGCGCCGTGAGGGAATAGACGCTGGGAGTGCTTGTTCTCCCTCACCATCATCTCGTTGAGGTCTCTGCACATTTGGTTCTTTGTAGTTGCCAGTTACGCTTCAGTCCTGCGACAGTGGTCGAACGTGGCTTCTCCAACGCACGACAGCGGTTACGCTCTCATCCCCCACACAAAATTCCCAGGACGAACAAGCTGCCATGGCCACTCGACCGGATCCCCCGCAAGGCCAGCAAACTTCGTCTGCCGTAAGCAGTCAACAATGCCGTTGCGAAAAAGCATCACATTCTGATTGAGGTCATCGTCTTCCGCCCAGTTGTCGACACCGCCTGCCGCACGAAATGTGTCTACTCCGCGGCCGCCGAGGCTAGTGCCAAGAACGACGTTTGTGCCAGCCGAGTTGGAATACGGCTTGAACTCCTCGAACGTGAGGAGGCCGACATCCATATCCGCGGGTGCTGCTGGACCTTCGCGGTTGCCATGCACACCGGCAAGCACCAACATCAGGCCTGCAGCCTGTGCAGAGACCCCTGCATACACCCCTGAGGCTAGTGCTATTTTTACATCTTTTTCAATACAATTCAGGCATCATCTCACTCGTAATAATAGGATACTAGCCGGCCTGCTCCTGCATTCGTGAAAGGCCCCAAATCCACGTCTCTTGTATGTCTACGGCGGAAAGGTTATGGATCCTTACTGATATCTGCACAGCATCGCTCAGAAAAATGTTGATCTTCCTCAGCATAGCTGTCGGGGTTATCAGACAGCTTCTGCGATGGTATCAAGGTCCAGGGGAGACGGATGTCACATGCGGGGGTGCAAGAGGGTGGTGCGGTCGGTGTTGGTGTATCGGTGTCGAGAGACAGCTCAACGTCGTGTCACGTATGGTTACAAGTCACAGTCATACTCCACTCCATCGAATCGGGTGTTGGAAAAGGGAGAGAGGATTCTGGTCTCGAACGATGTTGAGAGATTTGGGGACGGTAGTGAAGCTGGGCCACAGGGGCGACATATGTGTAGTCAGGATGAACGGGATCCAGAACGCCAGAGTGAAATGCGACTTGCAGGAGAAGAACGCAGAATGTAACCAGATGTTGGACGTAGGACTGTGGCCAGCTACGCGGACCATGCCCTGCGCGGTGTTTTCGCAGGGGGTATTGGACCACTTCGTGCTGTTGACGACGCAAGGAAATGTTACCGCCCAAGACTTCATGAGGACACTGGAGCGCCTGACATGGTAGACGTACGTGGCCGTCTACAGATGAGACAGAAACGAAGCTGATACCTGTGCACAGGATCGTTATCGAGAGTTCTTGGTGGCTGTATGAGTTTGCGAAGTTGTGCATGAGGAACCATCCGACCCATCAGAGCCACTCAAACACGCATCCTTAAGTACATTGTCCCCAGCGTGTCCCCAGATTGGTGTCAACATGTCTCCTGGGTGGGCTGATGTATAAGAAGACGACAAGTAAGTGACAGTTACATGGCACTGCACGAGCTGACATGTTGTCAGGCACTTATATGCGCTTTTATCACTCAGTGAACGGCAACTTTACGGAGAACATGAAGGACAAGGGGACAGATGTAGACGACCTCTGACCATGGGTGCCGGCTACTTTGCCAACGAGTTGGGCACGAGTGCCTATTTCGCGCAAGTGAAGGGGACACAGAAAGAGGTAATATTCTTACGAGAGCAATTACACAAGCACATGGAAGAATAAATGCCCTCAGACCTCCAGCTGCAACAAAATCGGTGCCATGGATTATTCCGGACATTGGGGAGTGGCATCAGGATTGGTTGGATTGTCTTGAGCGAGGCATATGTTCGTCTTGCCCGGCGGGGGTGTTGATCTGAAACTTGGCGAAACGTGAGTGGCTAGTATTCGATGTAACAACTCGTCTGATTTTTCTAAAGCTTCGCGGCTGTGGACTTCCTCATGTTGTCCGGCCTTCAGAGGTGGATGGAGCTGAAGCTCGTGATTTCGGCGTATGGCATCAATTGCCAGTACAGGGTCAACGTCAGAAAGCGGCTAGCCGAGATTCGAAATAAATGGGTAACCAATGAAGTGTCGCTCCTCCTCTCTATGCAGAAGTACGATTTCCCCCCGACAAGGGCCGGCGTCGGCAAGTTCCATGAGCCTGCACATAAGACCTACTGTCGTCTACAATACTCGTTCCACTATCTCCCAGGTGCTGTGCAGACCGATGGGCAAGCTCCTGAGCGGATATGGGCGCTGGTTATCTTCCTGGGGCTGCGTACTCATGAGATGAGTTGCGGGCACAAACTCTACACGATCGTTTATCTCCACGGCTATGCGAACTGGCGAAGGACATGTGGCATCGGTACGAATAGCTTTCTTGACTCAACTCAGTGCTTATGCTTCGGACAGTTGTTTATCTGTGCAAGAAGTACATCACTGCCGACGAGCACCAGTCAGAAAGCGCAGAAATCCTCAAGAGGTTGTCCACCCAAGTCGAGGAGCATTTACTTTCGGGAATCGGCCTGACGACTTGGCTGCAGGAGAAGGCTGAGTGGGAAACTGACCTCCTCAAGACAAGCGTTCCTGCTATGGGTTAAACCAAGATGTCGAAGGATTTCAGGTGCCCGCATGAAGCGAAGAGGCCAGAAGGTAAGGCACAACACGGCATAAATCGGGGCTTCCGTTGAACGCGAGCAGTAGGATCTACGAAAAAAGAGATTGCGCTAGCGAAACGGGCGACCGATCCTTGTGAACAGGGAGAGAGCCTCGCGAAGGTCATCGAGGTGGGCATAGAACTTCAGAAACTAGAGTGCGTGCGAGATGACATGCTTGAGCTTGGACTGACCCCCTCGTAGAAGGAGCATTTTACACGAACTGTTGAGCAATTCGCCCAGTTGGAACGGCGAGTAGATAGCAGACATGAAAGAGCGTCTCTTCTCCCGCATGAGGCGATGGGAGGTTGTTGCGCAGAGAACGTTAGGTATTGCATATAGAGGACGGCGACCGCAAAGTCAACCGCGGAGAAGAGGCTGGAGAGTAGGGCAGAAGCACAGCGACATGAAGAGCTGATCGGCTCGATATCGGTAAGTGCATACAATGGGAATGGGTGGTACACAGGTCCCAGAAATTAATGACGGTTGCCGTAGCTCGAGGGACGAGGCTGATGGTAGGAAGGCCTCAGCTGGACAGAAACGTAAACGGGGTAGGGACGCCGCGAGCGGCAAGTCCAGTAGGGAGACGAGAGGTAACAAGCAGAGTCGATTATTCCTTGGACGAGTTACTCGGTATGGATATGCATCTGCCATCATCGTATTCTCAACAGGCAAGAGAGCACGAGGCCATGAAGGAGGCTACGGCTTTAGAGTACGTCATGCGGAAAGAGGACACAGATAAGGCTCTGGATGAACTGCGGGCAAGGCTACCACTCAGGAGCAAAAGCTACGGAGCAAGGCACCGGCCATATGCATACGAGGAGCGGTGATGGCAGCCTCGAGCTGCCCTTGTGAACTTGGGCATGAGGGAAGATGACAAGACCTTCCAGCCGCTCAATAGAGATGACTTGACGCCGTTTATAGTTCACGAGGAGGATCGACGATTGGGGGGCAGCAAGAGGACCGCTGAGTCATGGATATGGACAACTTAGAAGAGAACATCACTGAGCATATCATGGAAAGTCAGTTCCCGAGCTAACTGCTATAATGCATATCTGATAAGTGAAATAGATGTGAAGGCACATTGGTGCCGAACAAAGGCTAACGCGCAGAGATGGGAGGAGGAGAAGAGGCTGGTTGAGGAGGAGATGAAGAGGACAGTCCGTTTTTTTGCCTGGTATGTACAACTCTGGGGAGATCAAGCGGATCTGGGGGGTCAGACGGCAGGCGCAATAGCGTACGCGAAGAAGTGAGCACCCATGTATCGTTATGTAGCGTGATTAAAAGCTGATAATTGGCCAGGCAGATGTTCACTTACGTACGACTGGTGGGACGCGCGAACACCGAATTCACGAAGCACGTGCCACCCGTGGTGAGTCCCTCTTATTGGGGGTTGAATAGCGTGCTCACTTCATTTATGCCAATGTAGCCGCATTCACGAAGCACAGCCCATCTGTGGTGCGTGCCTCTTATTGGGGTCAAGTAGCGCGCTGACTTTATTTAGGAAAACATTACCGCATTCACGAAGGTCGTCGCATCTGTGGCGGGTGCCTCTGATTGGGAGTCAACCAATAGTGCGCTGACTCAATTTTGCCCAACGTAACAGGTTCGGTTATGGATCAAGTAGACTAGTAATTACATTCGGTACGAAAGGCAGCCTCTGTGTGAGATGATAGATGCGACGGCAGGTGATTTTTTGATATGGTTCCTTCGGCCCACGAGCTATTTGAGTGGTGCGCACTAACGAAGTGCAGTGAGCAGGCGCGTATACGTAGACGAAATACGACGGTGTGGCTCCCGCGGGTGACGTGTCAAAGGTGAAGCGGCACATTCGATTCTCGCGGTATAAATGGGTATGGTTATAAATTAAACAAACAACTTCATGCCAGACCGCTACATTCACCCCAACAGCCTTGCTCACAGGTCTCCCACACTCCATCCCACCCTTGCTGCTGCTTTCAGGAAAACCTCCTATGGGCCATGCCAATCCTCCGGTAGCCGCTGTAAGTGTGGAATATAGCGTACGTGCCTCGGGCGGTGCTAACGGGCTTGACGACAGTGGACAACAAAGTACGGCCGCATCAAAACGGCGATCGACAAGAGGTGGAACGAGAGCGATGAAAAAGCGAAAGCATGTGGGGATGGGCATGGTGGAAGCTCCGCTGAGTGCGTACACACTTCGTTGAGGAGGTGAAACTGACCGCGTGCGAGGGATAGGCAGGACCACGGACAGGGAAGGACGATTCATGGAGAAGAGGAAAAAGAGGACTTGGCGTTTGTGGTCGGGATTGATGGGGAGGTTCTGTAGGAGGCGGAACGTTGAAAGAGGATAGGTATGGAGAGGTGGAAGGCGACGACTGAACAGTACGTATCGTTTCAGGGCTTGAGCAGGTTTGTTTCTTCAGATGTCGGGGCGCGAAATGAAAAGCAGGCGTTAACATTCGAATGCCGACCTTGAGTAATACCTAGATGACCCGCCGTCCGCCGTCGCGATTGTTCGCACCACGCCCGCTGATTCATGACGCCTACCGAGAACAAGAACTCAACCTGGCGACTGACGACTCAACGTGTACTTGACATCGCTTTCGTCTCACGCGCGACCGTTGCAGCAGGAACAATCTGAACGGTGGTCGCTTCAACTCACCGGTGCGTGGGGCTTGTTTGTGTCGTCATGGCGGGTAGGAGGAAACGCATAGTATACCCATCAGGAAAAAGGGAATTGTGCATACCCGCAGTGCGCAGTCTGTACCGCCGGATACCGTACCTACCGTTCATACCAATTCTAGCATTTGTCTTATTACATACCAGTACAGACCCATACATATTACTATGGGGATGGCATGATATCTTATGAAACAGCTGTGCAGACCTAAGGTAATCATTTTGTTTGAAGTGTTTCGTCAGTACTAGCGAGCAGGCCGAGGCTCGAGCGCATGCGCATCTTCACAGTGTGAGCTGCTCATACAGGCCTTCAGTTAACGTTAACTTGACATTCCCTAATGCCATACATAGCTATGTAGTGTAATCAATCCCGGTCTCGACGACCTCAATACCAACAGATGATCATCATCATCACTGGCAGTAGTATTACGGAAACCGATTCTGAGTCGTTGGGACACAATAATTTAACGGGTACTAAAGTACTAAAGTACGGAAAATGTTCGAACGAGCTAGGGTATTTTAGAGCTATCAATGGCAGTGCTATAAAGTAACAATATATATGTAGGCCTGTACTTGTAACTCGTATAGCTATAGGACCAAGATTCGTGCACAGTTACAAGGTTAAGCGCCATTTAGGCGCCAGTCATATGACTTTGTTGATTGCTCGCACGACTCCGAGTAAGAGCCGCAGGTTGCTTTCTACTTCTCCCATTCCTTCCTCTCCGCCATGACCTCGCCCACCACTTTCCTTTTGATGGTCATCGATAGCCCCTCTGTCACTCACGAGCTATGAGTGTACTGGCCTCGAAACGGCCTATCATTGCGCCATCCCCCATACTCCACCCCTTGCGCTGCTTTGTCTGCACGGTATGTCCTCTCGCACCCACGTCGTGCCCATCGTATGAAGTCCTTCTATATCCTCTCGCTAACGCTGTTAAAGGGCTCAGGTAGCGCAGGCTTTCCGTACGGTGGATACCTCGACGGCACGTAGCTTAACGATGCCCATTCATTCTGCTTGCCGGACGGCAATTCATAGGGGCACAGTCAAAACCGACAGTGTTGCAACGTCCGTCGACTGTGCTGTAGGGTCCTGGAGGCTGCACGATGGAGGAAGGAACAGGATTCTGTCTACCAAAAGTACGTCAATTATGCTTTTATTCGATCATACAGCAGTCGAGTACTTATGCAGATACCTTTTGCAGGACGAAGGTCCGCTGCAACACGATAGCACGCAGCCACGAATCCTCCCCGACGACGACCACGTTTCGCCCCACCCACCTTGTTCGCCGGCCGGCGATCTGATACGTGAGGACGTATTCTACGACGGCACAAGTCCATCGCTGCACGATGGAGGAAGGAACAGGATTCTGTCTACCAAAAGTACGTCAATTATGCTTTTATTCGATCATACAGCAGTCGAGTACTTATGCAGATACCTTTTGCAGGACGAAGGTCCGCTGCAACACGATAGCACGCAGCCACGAATCCTCCCCGACGACGACCACGTTTCGCCCCACCCACCTTGTTCGCCGGCCGGCGATCTGATACGTGAGGACGTATTCTACGACGGCACAAGTCCATCGTGGGGATTCACGGTGGAACGACAGCATGAAGCTGTCGAGTTGCTCGATGGCATCGCAAGCTCGCCACGACGAGGGCCACATGCCGCGTCATTCTCATAACATATATCTACGGTATGTCTCAATGTAGATCCAGTCACATCTCTGGTCGCTATGTAAGACATAGTACGTATTACCGTCTCGGCCCTTCATCTGTGTACTCATCTGCCCTCTATCTTAGGTAGACCCGCTGCCTGTGTATGACAGTCGGCTTCGCCGTTGTCGGAATATCATAGGTATGTGTTTGTGTACCTTGTTCCCCATGTGCTTGCCTCATCCTTCGGCCTTTCCAGGGTACATCGTCCAAATATCCGTACTCTCCTGCCTGTCCTTACCTTCCTGGGTGCTGCATGCTTATTGGTATGCTGTCGAGACATCTTGGGTCCGCGTGTAATGGTAGGTGCGCAGCAGCGCCGCTATAGTATTGTATGTAGGTCAAAGTAGTACCTATTATACTATGTAGTGTACATGCATGATACCAGTTGTGATAATGACAATGCATCATTACTTAGATTACCACAAGTACAATGAATTTTGAGTGAGAACTGGAGGGTTGATAGCGGTATGGTTCAATATGCATTCTCGCTGTGCTCTGTGTAGTGGTACAGATCAGTGTACACCGGTACAGACGTCTCGCGGATGGTATACAAGAGTATATACATGGGGGGTAGGTAGCCAGGTACAAAGGGTACACATGATACATATTGCTGTGCACCACTTTCCGTTTTTTTCCAGATGGGAATAAAGGCGTCGAAATTTGATGAATGGTGCGTAGCTATTACATGGAACGTCGGGCATGTATTGACCGTTGAACAGTGGCACGTCGTTTCACAACAAAATACAGCGTCTCAACTACACGCGTTCCATCGCCGACACTCAATATACGACACCCATCCGCAAGAACTGAAGTAATGGTCGTGTACGTCTTGCACAACCCTTCGTCTCAATGTCCGACTATTGAAAGCCCGCATCATCGGGCCACGAAATCCGACTCCTGGCGAGGAATCCCCGCCAACTAGACACTCTTTCCCACACCTCCCTGCACACACTCTCGAAGAGACTCCTGTCCTTCGCTGCCGACTACGCTGCTTGCTCTCCTCTTTGATCAAGGCTAGCTGGCTGGATGTCTCCATTCTCTCGCTATGCTACCGTATTCTGACGCCCTCAGCTTCCAAGACCGTCTTTATAGTAGTAGCGAGGACTTGGTAAGTAGCGACTTCAATCAGATGCGTGACGACGTACCTTCTAACTAACTTTCAACGATTTAGCTTTCGGGACTGCTACATCGCCATAGCGACATCGTCCAGCTCCCACATCCTTCGCCACACCTTGTGCACCGGGTATCAACGCCCAGTAAGCAACTTGAAGGTCCGCGCGCAGGTACGCTACCAGTAAAGTTTGTATCCGAGCGCATACTCTATTACCTTGGTAGATTGTCCCTGAACTCCCTCTTCATGGCCAACCCATCCCGCTCAGGTCACCTCTCCCATCGCTTCGACAGCAACGCCTGTTATAGGTGCACGCTGGTGATGAAGCATCTCGATCACGACGGAGATCGCAAACCGTCGTTCGTGTCGGCCTCGTAGGATTTTTCAAGCCATGTGAGCGGTGTAGATGAATGCTTCATGTGTGGTTATCCATTTTTTACAGTCGTTACGCGAGATATTTACCCGTTCACCCATAGTTTCACTTTCTGTATGTCGGCGGGGGGCAGCTTTATTCTTAACATGGGCACGAGTGTGAGCGCATGTAGTATAATGTAAGTACTTACTTTGTCGCTACTTTTTGCCGTGCAAAACGACGCCGTCGTCCTCGTACGCACCTCCTCCTCCTGGTTCCCTCCGGCACAAAACGGGGTATTTCGACGACGAAGCATTCCTGTGCAAAACCAAATGTACAGGACGTACCAGGAACTCTCATGCGACTGCGTATAAGCAACGCATTAAGTGTATACTGACGTGAATTCGTGCCGCTTCGGTGGTTTGAATCGGCTGGACAACCGCTACGTGGAGTTACGGTGAGCATAGTGCTATGAGGGTTTTAAAACATTATTAATTAATTGCACATCGTTGTTCCAGTCACAGGTATTCTGCACGCCATATCCGTATGTCGACGAGGGGCTAGGAAAACAGGACCCGTACGCTAATTACGCAATGAGGCAGTTATGCCTCACTCACCTGTGTATCGGTAGACGACTGACGCGTGATTAGTATATAGACCGCATGCATCCTGGCGTGAGATGTAGCTGAGCCTATGTGCTCAGAGGCTGGGAAGCCATTAAGTGGTATGTGCCTACCGAATAAGGCAGTCATTCCAACTCACCACTTTCCCACAACCTCGTCTGATGCGCCTGCAATAGATCGATCTGCCAGTCCGATGCGGACGGCCGTAGGTCTGCTTCGGCCTCTACTTCGGCCTGCTCCGAGGCTGTGCATGTGCTATCGCCCTCCCATCACTCTTAATATTAATAAAGACTACTGAGCAGTAAGAGAAAGGAGAAAAGATCAATGAACGAGGAGAGGGTGATATAAGTACATATTCCTATATAACAGTTGTGACGAAGAGCCATGGGCACAAAGAGCGAGCAGTAGGAGCAGGAGAGACATGCACACTATTAAGCGAGAGGGTGTATGCTGCGTTTGAAAATGAGAACGATAAACGAATGACTGTGTGTGTGTGAGACAACAGAGGAGGAGAAGGGAGAGAGATTGCCACAAGAAATGAGATCGTTGCGGGAAGCAGGAAATGCGAGATGAGATAGGCCCAAGGCTATTAATCGACCCTCCGCCGGTGTGATTGCGATGAGTGTGCGTATGAGATGCTGACGATGCGCCAACGATAGGGAGGAATGAGAGATGAGATGAGATGAGATGAGATGAGATGAGATGAGATGAGATGAGATGAGATGAGGAGACCAGTGGGAAGGGGGAGGGAGGGAAGCCAGCGAGAGTGAAGAAGCCCAATGACTTGACAACGAGAGAGAAACCACAGAGACCGATGCATAATACACAGCCAAAAAACTAGATGATTGACCACAGGTAGATAGATAGAAGAGACACAGGATCACCACCCCGCACAATGGAAATCGTCCGCCCAACTACGGAACCTCGCCATCGCCGCAAGCCGCCTCTCCTCCCTCTCATACAATGGCTGACCATCCTTCCCCTCTCCCTGACCCTGCGGATGCGCCTGCGTCAACGGCTGCAGCCGCTGACCCAACACGCCCCCGCCTCTCCTCGCCGCCCCGAGCATATTCACCTTGCTCACCTGCCTCTCCCACAACACATTCCGCCTCATACTTTCCGACAGCTCCGTCGAGAGCATGTGTCGACGAGTTGTCCGGGGTGTCATGGGTGGGGCGGGCGCAGGGAGGTTGTAAGGGTGGCTCAGCGGGATGGGAGCTGTCGCGACAGAAGGAATCGTGCCTCGTTGTTGGGCTACCACTTTCGAGCGAGCAAGCCCTGAGGGTGCGTTGGTCTGCTGGTCTTGTGTGCGTCGTTGACTGGGTCCAGCGAGGGCAGCTAGCTTCTGCTGCGCGAGACTGGTGGAGATCTGCAGGCCGTTTTCTGCGCCTTCCTCCTCAGTATCGGTCTCTAGCTCTTCGCCCTGCGGTTGGCCCTTAGGACGATAGGCAGCATTGCTACTCGCACCTGCTCCCGCCCCCTTTGTAGAAGGGGCCAACGCATTCAGCCGTGTGATCTGCGCAGCCAACGGCGCAGCTGCAGAGCTTTGCCTGGTCTGATAATTCGGCGGTGGTAGTTGTCCACCGTGTTGTCGAATGGACTGCTTCATGTCAGTGGTGGAGTGGCTCTTTAGGTAGGGATGGTTTGGAGGGAATATCGATGGATTGGGGTTCATGAGTTGTGAGAGACCCGAACGCGTACGCTGTGTTAGATCGATGTATGACAGCTTCGGCAGCTTGGAGAACATATCCCTTTGGCGTTGTGCCTCCTGAGCGGCGTCGCGCACCTTAGACTGGTGTTTCTGCCTATTCTTCTCCTTTTCATCTGCGCTGTTGCCTTCCGATGCCCATTCTGAGTCGTCGTCAGACTCGGTGCAATACTCTGACGTGCTGACCGTCGTGTCCTTCTTCTTGGGAAGGCTAGCTGGTTTGGAGTGGTGCTGGGTCTGACGCTGTTGGACAGGGGATGTTTTTTTCAAATGTTGACCGTGCCCATCGGCCTTCGTACCATTCGAAGAGGCCGAATCAATGTTGAACGTCGGCTTCTTCGATTCAGTCTGCTTCCGAGTCATGGTGGGACGTTGAACTTTGCCTGTTAACCTGGCTGTGGTAAACCGAGGGACGTCCTTTCCACGGCGAACCGTAGTCCCACTCTGCGTACGTCGCGGGGGCGCAGGAGCAACCTCGGACTTGACATTGCTGGATGTCGTACTCGCCGAGCTTGGCTCTGGCAGATCCAAGGAGTTCTGCGGCGATCCCGTTTGCGGCCTCTCCGGAGAAGGCAAAGCTTTCTCAGGGGGCTCCAACGATTCAAGGAAGAGACGTCTGTCTGAGAGCTTGAGCGTCTCGTCACGCCGGACCCGTGATACTTCCTCAACAGGTGGTTCAGCACGAAGTGGCGCTGATTGGTCCTGATTCGCAATCCCAGGAGCGAGTTTGGATGATAGAGCGGATGGCGGCGTGGGAACTGCCTTGGACGCGAAGAAAGCCAGGTGCGGAAGGGGAGGGGAAAGATGGGTGGCGGACATTGGGCGAAGGGCCGCAGCGCTACCGGAATTCGATGGATGCAGGGTAGCGGGAGGCGTTGGGTGCGGAGTAGGGTTGACTACCACTCGCGGCGCCGCAAGCGTAGGCGGTGTTGATGGCAGATGGAGTGTAGGCATTGCGATTGTTGGTCGGGGCTGGGCGACGGACGTTGCTGGCCTGGGCCTCGACGAGTTCACATATGTCGAGGTTGCTGAAGTCTGCACCGGGCTGGGGTTGGACGAAGGCGCTGGTTTACGGAGTCCATAGGGTCTTCTCGAAGCCGTGGGAGAAGGATAAACTACCTTCTCAGGTAAAATATGCATGAGGATGCTTCCGACACGCTGTTGGGGATGCGAGCGAGTACCTGGCCAGGCGGGCATGCTCGCGGTACTAAGCCGGCGAATATTGGACGTTGGAGGTGGTAGATCTCCGTCATGCCATGAGTGCCTTGAAGGTCCCTGCGGGACACACAGTGGCGATTCACTGGAATCATCTGAAACAGCGAAGTCTGGACAGCTAAGTGGACAGCTTCTGAGAATACGAATGGGAGCACACACCGTTTGGGGGACCATTTTCCGACGCGGGGGTGATGGGAGAAAGACAGCCGGCGTCGGATAACGAGGGAGAGGATGTTCCACTGGTAAAGGCGTCCGGTGAGTGGGACAGCGACATCTCACGGTACCAGAGCCTCCAGGACATATTTTCGAGCCGTCGACCATCCTTTAGTGATTGTTTACATTTCGTGAACACTAGGGCAAGCGTGAGTGTTTGTTTACACAGGGGCCATAAACATCCAGCGTACCTGTCCACATCCCGTAGAGTGCATCCTCGCCGTCCAGGTCCTGTACGACCTCTGGAGAGACATACAGGATGGGGGTAGAAAATTCGATCATATTTTACAGAGAGGGCCAGAGAGAAAGAGCAGAGAGCGAGAGTGAGATGAAAGAAAGGAGGGGGCGGCATCCTCTAGAGACGACGACGACGCTGAGCGACAATGTGGTCGGGTATCATATGCATAATTAGAAGCAGTGTGACAGTCGGGAAATTCCCGCCAGGATTTCTTGAATTTTATGCCATGCAAGCGGATTACGGGCCGCGCAGCCGACTTGTACGAGAGCCAGTTACCATAGCAGGTAACCGGACACGCACCTGCGGAGCCCATTGAGATATGTATGTTGAAAAAGCGGTGGCAATAGACTTGTGGATGAGAGTCTAGTGTGTTTAGATAATTGCCTCATTGAACGACTTAGCGGCATTCAGCAGAGCACCCATCAGCCATTGCGGCCTAGGCGCTCCTAGACTCTCACGCCCAGGGCTCCCAAATTGGGAAGGCGTGAGATTACCACCTGTACATGTTCCTCGACAACGTGGGTTAACGCGTTAGAGGCTGGCGCTCTCCGTCCGATTTCCCGTATTTCTCGCGCGACTCGAGGCGATAAGGCAACCTTAAGTTATCAGGCACTGCTGTTTTGTAGTAGATGTTCTCCGTATTGTGTAATACTATGTTGTAACGCTCCTACGCTCTCTACACTACATTATGCTGTCCTGAAGGGATTCCTGTGCGAGTTGTTCCGCGTTGCGCATGAACGTTGCCAGTAGGAATAGGATCTACCCCGACCTACTGACTTCAAATTTTTTCTTCTCCGCCAAGTTGTGTAGATGACAGTAGACACCAGTAGGGCGGATAACCGATATTTTTTACGTCTACTTGTATCGAATATATCATAATGTGATATACCGTAATCTACCCCAGTCTACAGAATTATTTGCATCCGTTCTCGTGCACTATATACCATACTCGACGCGTTCTCGCTCACGCCCCATCAAACAGCGCCATCCGGTCACAGTGCCTTTATTGAATCGAGTATAAGTCACACCGAAGCTTATATACCTTGAGACGATGTACCATATGTCTTCGCGCGAGCACAGCACTAATTATCTATCGATCTGCGCCAGATGTAAGTGATGGTTCGTGTGATGAGAGTGACGGCACGTCTTACTTTCACAGAAATATAGCAGGTGCGGCCTCCGTCCTACGACCTGTTGTATCAGAGCAAAACAGATCTTGCGTTAGTATATAGCAGAGCGGACCAGGTAATATAGGTAAAACACATGCAGCATGGTTTCGGCTTGGCACGGTGGCTCAAGCCCAAGTGTTCGTGAGTTTCCGTAGGTCTGGCTAATCTGCGGGGCTCCATGCTAAGTATATGTAATGAGTCGTCGCGCACTTACTGTATGAGCCTTGAGGTGACATATCACAAGGACCTAAATTGGCGGGACAATGAGCGTTTGAACTGACCCAACGCGATGAGTTGCAGGATAGGTTTGATTCCCCTGCTAACGTCAGAATACGAAGATACCGCATATCTGCAAAAACATGTCAACAGTTGGAAGAACGTTGCGCATATATGCGCACACACTCTCCGAAGTCAGCAAATATTGTTCTTTGCCTCGCCTGTGATTTTCATACATGAATTGATCTGTATGCGCTTTTGTGTCATCCTAGAGTCCTCAACAAGCGCATATAATGAGTTTTTGCGCAAGTATGTCGATACTAGTGAGCACGGGAGAGACTCACTTTGATGTTTCTACCAAACTGCCGACCGCAATGACGAGTCGAGCTTCGAGAAAGTAGAGGCTCGTCCTAGAAAAGATTTGCCTTCTCAGTAAGTTGGGCAGCCGCATGGCACACAACCATCTGGGGCCTATGAGGTGCGGTGAGTAGAAAGGCTGGGGGCGTTGTCGTGGTTAGAGGAGAAAAGAGCTGGCATCCAGCCAACTTACGACTTCGGCTTTTAGATGGCATCGCACGTGATGGGATTGCTGGCCTCACCGAAGGTATATACACATCGCAGGAATATGAGAACTATGAGTATGTCCGCGTTGCGCAATGTATATGCATTGGTACGCATCGTCGTCGACATATACATCAAGGGCGCACCCGACTGTTCAAAGTTATCGCGTTGAATGAGCGCTTTGGTCAGCAATGTTGATGGAGGTAGACGACGGTCGATATATTGAGGTCAGTAGATACGAGTCTCGAGGAGTAGATCCTATTCTCACTGGGTGCATGAACGCTTGCATTGTCACCTTTTCTTGGTGCAGCTCTTTAGTCCACACTGGTAAGCCAAGGGTGGGCATCATCGGGAAAAACCCGCCAGGATTTCCTGGATTTTACGTCGTGCGAGCGGCTGTTCGAATCCCGGGCCGCGCAACCATCATATGTATCTCATGTACGGTCGCGATAACTTACAGCGACATTGTACGACTTTTGCTTCTTGCCAGTTCCTTAAGATATTTTGTCGTTGTTGTATACTACATGTAACGCTGTATCATATGCTGAGACACTGGGGACTGAGAACTGGTTGCTCGGAAGAGTAGCCGAACCGTGGGATTTAGAAGTTCCGTGGCAATCGTGTTGGCCACGTCGTCGATGTTCGACTCAGCCGTCGACCACACACATCCCCCACTGACACCGGCGGTCCACCTCCCTGTTATTGTTGCATGCAGGCCTGGTGGGCTGCTTAACGGGGCACTTGCTGGCCATGTCTGTTGGCGGCCAGATTCATTGAGCCAATCTCGAGACACCTTGTTATGGTATGATGACTGTAATAAATCTATGTGAGTCTTCGGCCGTTTTCTACTGATATACATCCTACTGACGAATGTGATTTGCGCAAGCAGTGCTGGCCTTTTCGGATGAACCACCCTATTGACCGCCTCCGAATCCAAGTGCAGATCTGCAGTACGATTGGCCGAGGCGCATCAATGGCTAACTTGAACGTTCCAAGGCTTCGAGTAGACGTCACGGTGGCAGCACGGTGAGCATAGCCAGCTGGCTGCAATCATGTTCACTTCTTGACTGAGAGATATTTTGACATATACAGGTTATTAACTACAGTACCTCCAGAATACCACGCGCCGGCGACCAAGGGGCACTGGCAGTGATCGAGACGTCGGTGTCGCGGGTGCAGAAGGTAAATGCCTATTTTGTATGATCATCGGAGTTGTTTCTGATAACGATTAGGGGCTATTCGTCGCTTCGCTCCGCCCATCGCCATGGCCCACGTCTGTGACTGTGGCAAGCGCACCAAATCCGGAGGTGCTCTTACACAACATCAAAAGACGTGCCGCGTCATCTTGGAGCAATCGAGAGAGAGCTACAGAGATGCTAGAAGAGCTGCTGCGTTTGAGGGATCACAGCAAGATGATCCGCGAGAGCCAAAACGGTTGCGGCGTATGTCACCTATGGTAAGTAGTATACCACCGGCGAAGTGTTGCTATGTACTAATGATTTATGTGTTGTCAATATGTAGTTCTTCCCTCGTGAGGCTGAATCAAACGAGACGCTTCACTCAACCGTGGCTGATCCGGAGGCTGGCACGTTGGCGAGTACTCTTGGCAACAACAATCCCTCCCCTCAGGCTGAGCACCCATCTACCACCACGACTCGAGCAGGCCGTCAAACACGTGCTACCTGGAAAGTCAGAGACCAGGTACCTGAGGGCGAGGGTATCGCTTTCGATTCTGAGGCACCGTCTCCGCCTTCAGACGAACCAGCGAACTCATCATGCACCCGCCGCCTAACCCTGCTAGTCACGGAACGCATTCGAACAGCGGCAAATCGATTTGGACTTAGCAGGCTCTACAAGCGACGGCCGGTCCAAGAGCCGGATTCCTCTATAGGGCTTGAGGCGGTATATACACCTTCACAATCCCAACGTATTCCTCCCCCTCCCAAGCGCGCAATCCAGGAAATCATCGCACCACATCCAAACCTCACGACATTTCTCTTCAACCACCAGTTCTGGCTGGCCGGACACAAGAAAACCCGTAACGAGCGCACTGCTCTGCGGGACGTCATGGTTCGAGAGGACTTCAAAAACGAAGAAATGCTCGGGGTCAACTTCGATCAGCTAGACAAGAAGCTTGGCTCTAGCACCCTCGAGGCGCCGTGGGTGCGAGAGAGTGACGGCTGGATAAGGGAGTCAATCAATATCGGTATCCCCCTCTAAAGCGGCCCAACCAGGCGGAACGGCGTGAAGCCGCTGCAGACCGTCAACGGGTTCAACGCGGTGAGGGTTTGCCAGCCGAGTCTCAGGGCATCGGCTCTACCACAAGCTTCGAGGGTGTTCCCCTCACTGTCCTGGATTTCTGGCACAAGGACCTCTGTGCAGAGATCAGGCATACGTTCGCGACAGACGATGCTGCTCGCAGCTTCGTTTATGATCCTTATCTGCTGTATCATGCTCGTCCTGGCGCAGACGACATCCCCGAGCCTGTCTACAGCGAGCTATTTAATTCTCAGGCTATTGTCGACAAAGACATTCGGATCCAGCACTTACCTCGACAGCCTGAAGACGACCTCCCCCGCGCAATGGCCATGATGATGTACCACTCCGACGTCACTCATGTCACTCAATTTGGTGATTCGAAGGTTTGGCCCGGCTACTTGTACTTTGGTAATCAAACCAAGTACGAATCCTCACGGCCGTCATGTCATGCTGCCCATCACATTGCCTTCTTTCCAAGTGTGAGTTCGCTTCGGACTATGTGATTAGTCAGTTAACTCATCGCGAACACCGTTCCAGCTCCCAAAGGACATTCAAGACCAAGTACGGCAGAAGCTTGGGAAGAACGCTTCGGCACCAGCGCTCACGCATCTACGTCGTGAGCTATTCCACGCCGCCTGGCATAAACTCATGAGTCCGGAATTCGTTCGGGCGTACCGAGAGGGCATTGTGGTGGACTGCAAGGATGGTATCCGTCGCCGTATTTATCCTCGCATCTTTACATACTCTGCGGACTATCCAGAGAAGTAAGTGTCTTCTCTGTATGAGCTACAAGCGCGACTGATCTTGGGATTAGAATGCTCATCGCGACATTGCGTGACAAGGGCCAGCACCCATGCCCTCACTGCTTAATCACATTCGAGGATATCCCTAAGCTGGGCACACAGGGTGATCATAACCTTCGTGAGGAGCTCGCACGCGTAGACGGAAAACTCTGGCAAGACACGGTCAAGGAAGCGCGCCGACTTATGTATCAAGAAGGCTACGCCATCAACGGAGACAAGGTGAATGATATACTCAAAAGTATATCTGGTGTTCCGACCATTGTGAGCTATCATTGTTAGGTGTTATCGCTACTGATCGGTCATACTGATCGCACAATGAACACGATAGAATGCCTTCTCTGAGCTGCTCAATACATTGGGGCTCGACGTGTTCCGCATACTTGTGCCGGATATTCTGCATGAGTTTGAGCTTGGCATCTGGAAGGCGGTTTTCTCTCATTTGATACGTATCCTGTACTCGGTGAATGATGGCCTTGTGCGAGAACTTGATCGTCGGTACGTGTTATTTGTGTTTGATCCCGCTGTTTCTTACACGCTGCATTAGGTATCGCTTAGTCGCGACCTTTGGCAAAACCACTATTAGGCGGTTCTCCGCAGATGCGAGCGAGATGCATCAGATTGGTGCCAGGGATTTTGAGGACCTGCTACAGGTGTGTTGGTGTGGTTCCCGAGTAGATGAGCATTTCGGTGCTAACCTGTTGCAGTGTGCTATCCCTTGCTTCGAAGGTCTGCTACCATCACCTGATGACGAACGCATCTCCGCGTTGCTCTACGTTATGGCTTACTGGCATTCCCTTGCAAAAATGCGGATGCACACTGAGTCATCGGTCAAGTTGCTCGATGCAGTGTACACTGCCATGGGGTCTCATCTTCGTCACTTCGAGCAGGTGATCTGCCCTCGATATGTCACCAAGGAGACTCAGAAGGAATATGCGAAGCGGGTGCGAGCAGCCAGTGGCAAGAAAGCTGCCTCGACGACGGCACCAGCCTCTGGAGGACAGAAGCCTCGTATATTCAACTTATCGACAATTAAGGCACATCTGCTCGGCTACGCGCCTCGCTACATTCGAATGTACGGTCCTTTGGATATGCTTTCGACGATGAAAGTAAGTAATAGTATTTTGCTTACTTAGACTCAATCACTAACCTCATGTATCAACATCAGGGAGAGCACGAGCATCGACGAGTAAAGGCACGTCGTGCACGCACCAACGGGCGCGATACCGAAGGGCAAATGGCGGAAATAGAGGTCCGTGAGGGACGCCTTCGTCGGATGGCAGACGAGCTCCGTGCCTGTGGCGTGACTGTGCCCGAGTTCAACGGAAAGGGAAAGGACACGTCAATCCCAGCTGGACCGCTTACACACCATTGGATCGCACAGGAGTCGTCCGGCCGTATTGCACTGGACCTATCACATTGGCAGTATAGTCACCCGAATGATCCAGCGATCCAGGTAAGCATCACTATCTCAACATCAATTTCAAACTGTGTGTACGTGCCAGCTGAATATCCCTCGCACCGGCAGCGATTCACATATCGATTCCGGGCCCATCTTTGGCAAAGAGTCACCAGCGATACAGGCGCTATCAACAGTAACTCCGTTCTCATCAAGAATAACTGCATATATCGACACGCCACTCTCCAAGTCAACTTCACTACCTACGATGTCCGTCGCGACGTGGACACTATCCACCCTCAAGCTCTACGAGATGACGGCCTCGGTTTTTCTCTGGATAAGACGGGTATCCTCGTTCATACTGCAGCCTCGACGACAGCGCATCCGTGGCTGTATGCGGTTGTATTAGGAGTCTTTCACGCACATGTCTTATTTGGAGAATCAGAGGCGCGTATTGATTTTATCTGGGTGCGGTGGCTGGACCGCGATTGGAGTTGGACGGCAGGTCCCACGACACGCAAACTGGAGCGGCTGACCCTTGCGCCCTTGGGTGAACATGACGGGACTGATTTCATTGACCCAGCAACCATCATTCGCGGCTGTCACCTAATTCCTGCATTTCACCATGGCCTCTCACCGGCTGCGGGGCCCTCGTCAGTGGCAGACGATGCCTCTGGAAATTGGCGCTACTACTATGTAGGAAGGTATGTGCTACGGTTTACATGCCTTTGGGTGGCCTCGCATTAACGGCTGCGGCTTACTTCAGGTTTGTTGACCGAGATATGGCAGCCAGACATCTAGGGATGAGTGTCGGAAGCGGTGAGCTCCAAGCTCACGAACGCGAAAGCATGCTCGACGATCCCACCATCTTAGGAGAAATTGAAGCGGCGGCGGCGAGGGCAAAAGCACCAGGTGCTACTGCAGACCTGGGAGAGGACCAAGTGGCTGCCGATACACTGGATAATGTTGAGGATGCCGACATACTAGATTTGGACGGCAGTGACAGCTCGAGTGCTGATCACGATGCCTTTATAGCTGACTTCGACGGTGACGAGTAGCTCCGGATATTCAGTACGTAGTCGCTTTCCTTATACAGTCAGTATCTGCTAAATTGCTAATCTATCTCCACATCCTCACGGCCCGCAGCCACAGCATCACTCTGTGATGGCGTGCTCTGCACGAAACCACTTGTGTTTCAGCTAAATACGGTCACCTGACCGAGTCACGATAACGCGACACCCGCGATACGCAACACTATAAATGCCATCCGTGCCTAAGATAACCACCCTCCCTCTCTTTTTCTCCCCCAGCATTCCGCGCTCCCTCATTCTCCCAGGCGTAATGCCCGACACTCCGCTCAATCACCCTCGCTATGGCGAGTTTCCGCCCAATTTCTATCCACCATACTCTGACCTCAATGGCGTCGCCCAACCCCCATACACCGCCCCACAACCACATCCTAACGTGACCAACACCCCCCAACGCGCTGCCTTCAACTTTGATCTCGCCGCCACCATGCAAACTAATCAAGGCTCACCGCAAGCACCACTCGGTCCCATGGATGCTGGAGTGCCAGGATCAAGAGGCTCAGTTCGTCCTCGCACGGTTGATCTCGACGAAGATGACGAGGAGCCAGCCAACAAGAAGTCAAAATCGACTGATACGTAAGGTTCATTTATTTTATTACCTTATCCAGTGAGCTGATCGTCTCACAGCCGGGTCACGGACATCGCGGGTGCTCACTTCGGTGTCATGCACGATATGTACCGTGACATCCGCAAGGCAATCCAACTTCGTCTGAAGCACGGACCACGCCTGTCGGCTCCCCTTCATGCTGGGTAATAGTTTACCTTCGTCTAATGCACTATCCCTCTGCTCTTACACGCAACCTTTGTAGTGACGCAAAGCTGTATTCTCTTGGATGTGCCCTCTTCAAGATCTTACCTGATGCAGGCACTCGCATCATAGATGGTGGTGAGACCGGTCTGGCAACATTATCAGCAGCGGTAAGTTAATACTGCATAGCCTGTCTCAGTACTGATAAGCATACTCGTTTCACAGTTGCAAAGCACGCGAAAGTCGGTTCATTCGACTTTTGTGAATCTCACAAAGAATGCTATCACAAATTGGCATCCCTTCAACCCCCAATTGGACTCCGTTTCGAAAGACTTCCGAGGCTTCCATCATCCCGAGACAGGTGGCCTCTTGTGTCCGGCAGACCTCGATTACACTAAAGAAGAGTAAGTACTCCATTTGTTCTCATAGTTTAGCACGTAAGTAATCTGCTCGCTTGTAGAGTTCGCGAAGGACTCAAGAACTGCGAGCACGGCAAGTTCCCCATTGGCCCGGATCACTTTCCAAAGTATTTATGGCCAGCCGGCATGAACTTCGAGGACAATGAAGCATTGGTCACGCTGATATTCCGAAGTGACTGGATTCTTAAGGTAAGCAACCTGTTAACTCATCCGCCCACTAGCCGCTAATTCGGACTATTCGACGATTCATTCTCAGGCTGTCACACTATTCCTATACGGTCCTGAAGCAGCCGCCGAGGTCAAAGCGGACAGCACCGTATTTGGGGCTAAAACACGAAGTAGTAAGGCCCGCGCAAGGCTGTGGGGCGTAGAGGCTATCACTCCGGCTTGCATCGCACTGGCGGCTGTTATGGTAAACTGCTAGGATTTGACCGCGGCGCATCAATACTAATGTGGCCCGTATTTCTGATGCAGGTACGCCATGCGCTTAGCGACCAGAAGACCTTCCATGCAGGGGATTTGAAGGAATTTCGAGCGAAGACAAAGGCAAAGATCAAGACTGGCAGCTCATGGCCGTACAAGACTTTTTATCATCTCTTGATCGATTATATCGAGAATACTATGACCGAGGCACAGCGTACAAGCCTTCTGGATTTGTTCACAAGGTAACGAGGATCCAACTTAACACGGCGGTTAGATACTTATACCTTCTTTGTTAGGAAGGTGATCGGGCATGAGTACGAGAATCCGGACGACTTGAACATCGAAGATGGTGACGACAATTCGACGAACAATCCTTCCGGGCGCATGTCAATGCTTGCCCGATTGAGGATGCTCTCGGGAACCGGCCAAGACCTGCCTGTCGTCTTCTCTGCTGCGTCGCAGCTCGTAGCCTCCACCAGTGCCGCAGCCCAGTAATGCTGACCCTGGGCTTAGCTTAGAATAGACTTGTTTTGATGTACCGTAGTATCATTGACTGCATTATAATGCATTGCGATTCTGTCTCCGATCTCATCTCTGGTCGTGCATTCATGAGAAATATTGATAGCATCAAAGATCAATGTTGCTGAATGTGCTGGAAGGTTAGCCAGCTCGCGCGAGCGTACAAGGCTGCCATAAGATTGTAGGACCTTATATGATACACATCACGCACACATGTGGCGCTCGTCGGCTCTGACCTAGCGGTTTGCGTCTTTCATGGCATGTTGGCATTCTGACCCCATATATCGTGTGTTTCTCACATTATACCATCATCTATGGTCGCGATATCTCATAGGGAAGTTCCCGATGATCGAGGGCGTGCCAGTGGGAGAGGGAGATGGCAAAAGACCGGACCGGACGGGGAGGAGCGGGACGTCGGCGAAACCGCGGGTGAAACGACATCACGTGATGAGTGGGCGAGCACAGACCGAGTCAAAAGCCCGATTTGGGAAATCGGAATCCCTTTCGCAACTACCAGAACCTCCACCTCGACCTGCAAATTATATTCAAACGTGTCCATGTCTGACTCTCGTATTTCCTTAAAACAAAGATCCCTGGCATCTTTAGTGGCCATTCCCTGTCCATCACCCATCCTCTATACCACTCGCGATCACACATCTGGGGCACAGCCGCAGTCTTCCTCCTTAGTAGGAGCAATGCTGCCACTATCATCCGGACCAGGTACGCCAGCTCGATCAGCCTCTAGCCTATCTGTGCAAATCTCACATCCTCCCGTGCGCCCCCGGCTTTTTCTGGTAAAGCCGCTCGTCTTCCTGTCAAACAAAGATCTCTAGCATCTCTAGTGGGGATCCCTGCGCCATTACCTACCCTATATAACCCACGGTCTACTCGTCCCAATTCCGGGGCATCAGTTGCAACTAACGAAGTAATGCCTCAGAATGCCCCAGTACCCCAGCCTCCTTCGCTTTTGTGGTCCTCTACTATGGAACCTCCGCTTCTTCTACCTAAGAAAGAGGAATCATTAGAGGAGCAGGCATCTACCTTGGCGCTATCATTGTTACCTCCACAGCTTCTCCTTCCCAAGCAGAGCAAAGTGGAGGTGAAGGAGGAATGCATCCCGTCCTCTCTGGTTTCACCCACTACCTCCGGAGTGTGGCGCATTCCTTTGAACGCAATCCCTGAAAGTTGTCATGGAGTTCAAGTTGATCGCGAGGCTTACAATCACTTGGCTGTTTGGGCTGCTGAGCAAAAGAGGCAGCTCACAAACTTGGGTGTCGACGCTGGGTTGGTAATAACAAGATCTATGTTCACGTGTGTACTCTCTGATTTTCTTAGTAATCGCAATTGTGCATGCATTGATTATTATTATATATTATAGGAATGATGGGTATGCGGTGTACTGGACTACAGAGTTGCCAGTTTATCCTGATACATTGGAGGTTGTGGCAGGGAAGGACATATTGGAGCCGTCAAGTTCCCTTTGAGTTTGGTTTGCCTGCTGAAATGTATTCCCCCGATAGTAAATGCAATTGATACACATTGTAGAAGGCCCTTTGTATGCCATTCAGACCCCCCCCCCCCCTATTGTAATGTGTGGCAGTGTATGGTAATATCCCTCTGTGGTGTTTGTTTACTACCTTCCCATAGCCGGCGGCCGTCTTGGGTGTCTTGCCCAAGACCACGAAAGACGCCTAACACGCCCAAGATGCCCAAGACGGGTCGTCTTGGGAAACACATGTCACCTCTTGGGGCAAGACACCCAAGACATCCAAGACAACCAAACACGACTGTCAATACTAGCTACAATACTGTCTTGGTCGTCTTGAGATAGTGTTTGAGCACATCTTGAGGTTGTTTATATAGAATTACGGGCCTTGCAAATTAAATTTGTGTTAAAATGAAGACTAATTACATTGGTATAAGAAGTACATTATTGAGCCCTCCGCCACAGTCACTTGTACAAGCTGCAGGGAAAGCGGCAGTGGCAAAGGAAGACACCATGATAAAGGAGACATTAGCGAGTTGCCACGAGCGTAGCGAACAGCTATGACTGGGTACGGGAGCCCACAACACGGGACCCTCCACGGTATTATTGGTTTGAAACACGAAACTCAGTCAGCACAAGGCGGGGGTAATATGAATGAAGAAGACAACATACCGTGTTTACACCGACGACCACAAATCCAGCCATGTAATACCCATAACCTCCTGATGTGTCGTTCCGACGGGTATTTCCGGTGCCGGTCAAGAATGGAGGGGCACGCTTCTGTGTGTCGTCTCTACTCGTGTCAAGAGCCGTTTTTATGTGCGGGTGACTGACTTACGTGGTACAACTCATAGCATGTCTCGCCTTCGCCTTCGAGTCCAGACACCAAGAACTGCCAGTCCTCGACGTCATCCTTGACAACCTCGATGAGCGCGTCGACTTTGTCTTCAATAGCCAGCCGTGAAGGAGCGGGGCCCTCGCCTTCCCCAGCTGGTACATCCGAGTAGTCATCGACGGGTTGCTCCGGCTTGGCGACGTGAGTGGCGACTGGTGCTTCGTCGTCGTCCTCGTAGTCTGATAGCTCGTCAGCATCCTGTGGGTTGAAAGGCGATGAGTTATGAGGGATGGAACAAGGAGAAGATGAAACGTACCTCACTGAGCCATTGCTCGACGCAAACGTAAGGTCGTTTAGCGAAATGAGAGTAACACTACACGGACGCCTTCGTTGTATCGAGATATCACAGAGTACGGCCTGAATCTGTTACTTGATCTGTCTTGCAAGATGCGTACGCTGGTTCGTGTAGTCTCGAGTCGCGTCGTTTGCCTGATGACTGGAGCAGCAGACTGAGCAGAGGCGTCAAGCATGTTGACATCGAAGACTGGTGGTGCCGGCGCAGAGACAGGCGGTGCTGGCGCAAAGACAGGCGGTGCTGGCGCAAAGACAGGCGGTGCTGGCGCAAAGACAGGCGGTACCGACACAGAGACAGGCGAAGCGATAGTGAGAGTAGGTAAGACGTCGTCCAGAGGAGTAGGACACTGTGAAGAGCCAAGAACAGGGCTGCGGTCACTGATATCGACGCCGTTGACAGACTGGCAGACACCCCGAGAGACCAGACCAGGTGGGAGCAGAGAAACACTAGTATCGCGTGGCATCAGATTGGAGCTGTCATGCAGTGAGCCGAACTGGACGATGTTCATGTCGAGACTGAAGATGTCGTGCGTTATGTTCCTGACTTCCGACACCAGTTCGTACTACTTCGTAGTCACTGAGCTCCGGGTTCTTCATTCTGATATCGCCTTTGTGGTCTTGGAGGAGAACGTGGACTGGCGGGAGACGCGCCAAGCTGTTGCTACTGAGGGCGTGCGAGGCTTTCTTGACATGCTCATCCTGGCCAGCTAGTGAGCAGATGCACACTCTACAGCACACAACGAGACTAACCTGCACTTGGTGCACTACGACGTCTACATCCATACTATCCGCGGACCCAGCCGCGGGACGGTCTTGAGGTGAAGCCGGTCGTCCATCTCTTCTCTCCGCCTGTACGTACAGGTCTTGGGGCACTATTTCTGAGTAATCTTGTCAACATCCTGCACACAGTTCTCGTCAGGTTACATTGATGTATCCTCCCTCCCACAGCCTCATCTCACCCTCGATGTCACTCAACTCCCATCTCCCGGCTTCCAGTCCCTGCTTGCCACTTCCCTCGACCGGACAACAATCCCAATGGCGGTGACAACTCACCTCTGTCAAGCTCAAAGGTACAGTCTTGCCCCAATATTCCTATCGTGAACGTCTTCTGTCGTACGATCGTTGAGGGGGATGTTGATGAACAAGGTCAGGCTCCTTCCCAGCCGCCCTATCGAGCTTAGGAGGATAAATCTCACCGGTAGTCGTTATTCTGAGTCTCACGCAAGTGGGCAGGATATGGTAGTAGCATATATAGAAATCCATCAGTATGACTAATGGATCAGATTATCTAATGTATACCGGAATAAGTAACGCCATCAGTTTTTTGAACCTTAATCCTCCTAAGCTCAAGAGGATTAAGGTTCAAAAGACTGATGTCATTACTATTTAAGTCAAGCTTATCTAATGATCAATTCTTAGTCATATACATCAATACCTAATTTGGATCCCCCATATACTGAGACCTCGCATGCCCGACTCTGGCGAGAATTATCCTCTTGAGCTCTATAGGGCGAGCTGGGTAGGAGCCTGGTCAAGTTCACGAGAAACCCAAGATCAAATTCCAATCGCACCGTGTTGGATAGACGGTGAACGCCGTGTTGGCATCACAGGTAGGTGCTATGTCAGTGGTATCTAGATCGACCTGGCAAGTAACACTGTCGGCGAACGCCGTGTTGGCATCACAGGTAGGTGCTATGTCAGTGGTATCTAGATCGACCTGGCAAGTAACACTGTCGGCGAACGCCGTGTTGGCATCACAGGTAGGTGCTATGTCAGTGGTATCTAGATCGACCTGGCAAGTAACACTGTCGGCGAACGCCGTGTTGGCATCACAGGTAGGTGCTATGTCAGTGGTATCTAGATTCGACGTAGCGAAGCGCGCCGTGCTGGCAGCAGACTACAAAGTTCGCGGGCTTTCTTACTAACATGGTTTACTACCTGTTGGCGTAGGACAGTAGGGGACGAAGCTCGCGCAAATCTGCTGGCAGTAGCGAGGGTGTTCAATGAGTAAACAACGGTCGTCTTGTTGATTCCTTCTTATGATGACCCCTCCTGTCAAGTACCAGTCCGGCAGTGAGTCAGTTGCAGTGTGCGATAACAATGACCTCACAGCAGAGCCTTTATGTGGATGAATGTACTTGCGAAGCCCATCCTGGGAACGTTTAAAACTTACCCATAACGTCCGTCAGGTCCATACCGCTGAGAGTCGACACAAGGTCCATGTCGCCGGGCGTTCAGCGAGGATGACACTCCGAGCCGGATGATTGGGTAAGGCAGTCTTGACAACGACCTTGCCAACGCTAGCTCATGAGGCTTCATAGTAAAAGTAAAGAGTGTTAGTTGATGGTTGAGGGCGGTTTTGGTGTGAGCGAGCTGCTCAGAGCGATAAGGCGACTCTGACTGAATGTATGTGGTGGCTTCGCTACTTCGTTGACGGGCGTGGGGCAGGTCATTTTCAATTTACTGCCTCCCCATCTGTAGTTCGCGTTCCCTCAGTGCAGTGCAGCCCGTGTATCCCAACTCCCAAGAAGCCCTCACAGATGTACCCCGTTTGCATTCGCGGACTACTGTCCCGTGGTGCAATCGTAACCAGTCAGTATGCGGCGGTGTCGGTGAGAATCCTCAACCCCCCCAGCTGTGCGACGATGCTGGGTTCTGAAAGGAGAGATACATTGGACACTTCCATTCATATCCGCCTTGAACATAAGTATTACATGTGTGAAGTGTGCAGCTCTTGTTTAGCTCAGTTCTCGGTTCTGGTACTGGCGTCTCAGTGGCATGTTATCGGCAATGCGCGTCTGTACTGATTGGTCGTTTAGAGTTACTGACTGTGATTTGAATACTGAACAACGTACACAGAAATTCTTCTTCTCATATATGGCTAACACAAACTAGCACTGGGCTTCTTGGCACCGCGAACAGCCTGTCCTTAGGTGCAAACTTCGCGGGGCCTCGTCTAACCTCTTCGTTGTAGACTTTGATTGAACCCAATTAGCTTTAGCGAGGTCCAACAGTTTGACTTCTACGCACCTGTGAAGCAACTACGAAGTTGCCTGTCACGTTTGGTCAAGGCGAGATGTGCATGAATATTCTTCTTCAGAAGCTGCGGTGTTGTTGATAGTGATTAATATTGGCAACATGTTAGGCAGTTACCAGCTCACCAAAAGAGCCACACCGGCGCAGGGTGAGAATCTCGGTGGTTCCTTCTGCCTTCCAGAGAGTGAGCACTCTCTAAACCTTGCATAGTGGTAACAGACCCTGTTACTAGGACTCAAATTCTTTGTTCAGGAGCCTGCACCTTCCCTTGTGGTTTTCGCCTCCTTCTGCATCAACCCGGACATGCTTGTCTAGGTATCTGATAAGATATGAATTTGAAAATGAGAGCTGTTAGACGAGCTTACCCGGGGCGCTCAATGCTCCCGAGCGAAAGGAGACAGCATGCGACATCCCGCTGTGCTATATACCTGGATTCTTTCAGTAGATGTTTGTAAAAGCTGTATACAAGAGGCGTGTCCGTGTCCGGTGGCGACCAATGGATATGGGTGTAAATCGCTGTGAAACCTGTGAATCGCTGTGAAACCTGTGAATCGCTGTGAAACCTGTGAACCGCTGTGAAACCTGTGAATCGCTGTGAAACCTGTGAATCGCTGTGAAACCTGTGAATCGCTGTGAAACCTGTGAATCGCTGTGAAACCTGTGAACCGCTGTGAAACCTGTGAACCGCTGTGAAACCTGTGAATCGCTGTGAAACCTGTGAATCGCTGTGAAACCTGTGAATCGCTGTGAAACCTGTGAACCGCTGTGAAACCTGTGAACCGCTGTGAAACCTGTAAATCGCTGTGAAACCTGTAAACCGCTGTGAAACCTGTAAACCGCTGTGAAACCTGTAAACCGCTGTGAAACCTGTAAATCGCTGTGAAACCTGTAAAACCTAAAAATCGCTGTGGAATCTAAGAAACGCTGCAAAACGCTGCAAACTCCTGTGGAACTTGTGGAACGCTGCGCTGTGTAACCTGCGGAACCCTGTGAAGACCTGCTAATCCTGTAAAATCTGAAAAAAAAACACTGCAAAACCCTGTAAACTCCTGCGGAGATCTGTAGAACTGTGTGAAGTCCTGTGACCGAGACAAGTCGGTGACGAGGCCGCCTACTAGGGGGAGAGGGAGGAGCTTCACCGGTATGCCAGCGGAGAATGGCGCGACGCCGTCGGCTGCGGTCTTGTCTACTCTTGCGGCCCTGGAACCGACATCTGCAAAATGCTACAAACTCCTGAGAAACCCTGTGAAACCCTGTAGAGACCTCAATGACCTATAAGAACCTGCCAACCCTGTGAAAAGGCGTACCCAGCGGTGTCAAATGGCACTGAATTGGGGGACGTTTCTTTGCGGACTGATCTCGGAACTATAGAGCCGGTACATAACGCTGCTACAAAGCGTATCCAGAGGCGACCAATGCTTCCAAATTGATAGGCCCGGCCCCAATCATCTACTTGCAGCCCACATTAGGACCTGTAGAATACCTGTGCAAAGTTATAGAAGGATGCAGAGATGGATAGTCATTAAGTTGAGAAGCCGACCTTGAATGGGTATGACTGGTCTCAGCCGGCGCATCAGCTACACCCTTGGACAGGTATTGGTAGCCACTTACTGCACAAGTTTTCGGCAGCGACAGACTTCGTAAAGCATAGCGTAGCGATGAGGACGTGGAGGAGTCGTGGAGGTCGGTGACAAACAAGCTGCGCATTCCCACGTAAATTTCAAGCGGCAAGCTTAAGTAAGAGACCCAGCGCCAAGAGAGACATACTGAGCGCCGATCGACGTTCGCTGTACAATCTGATTCGAAAGCGCTGCCGCAGGCTGGCAGCATGGGCCTTGCTCTCAGCGACGCAATAAATTTTGAAACGATATGCAGGCATTTGATCTTATAAAAACAGAATTGCGTGTTAGGAAAAGGGAGCGGTGGAGGAATCGAACTCGCGACGCAATACTAAACTGACGAGGAAAACAATCGTGCGAATATTGAATCCAGAAAAGGCTTAGCCGGACAACGTAGACGCGTAGCTAGACTCGCCAGCCAGTCCGGTCACAAGCTGATGCGCGCCAACCGAGACAAGCAAAGGAGGCGCGGTTCTGGAACGGCTGGGGACGAGCCTAACCCGTAGCAGACTCAGCGGAAATGAGCTTGCTCTGAGAGCAAGAATCTGAGAGCAAGAATGCTCTGCGCAGCTGAGAGCAAGGATTCAGAAACGCTACCGCGAGTTGGCAGCATGTCTTGCTCCCATACTCTGTTTCAGCAATCGTGGGTTAAACGGTTGTAACATGAAGAACCCTGAGCTGAAGTTCAAGGTACAACACCGTATCAAGTAGGCTGGCCCCAGCGATGACCACTGAGCAGCGAGCACTAGTTGAGCCCACGGTTGTTGAAATGCAGGGTTGGATCGCATGAACTACTCATCTTCTTGGTCTTTCGTGTCGTTCGTGGAGATTGTCGGCCAGGCTCATTTGTGATGCACAGTTCCAAGGGTCGGTACGCACAAATACTGATAATTAGGATGTGCTAGGCGTAAGTCTGTGCTCGTCGGTAAGTTCTCTCACGTCTTCTTGACTTATATATGCGGAAGGCTTATATTCACTTGTTAGAGTACGCAAAACGGCACACGATACAGATCAGGAGCGAGACACGGCACAGGAAGTAATGGAGAGCATGGCGTGGTTCATGTTAAACCGTGTCCAGGGGTGCGTGTTTAGCTGACTGCTCTTAAGTATCTTCGTCTCCCCTTCATTTGATCCCTTGCCTTTGGATCGTGGTCTATCCTTTTGACATCATCTTTCTTGTACGGTCATCCCAATCGACCTTACCTGGTGCGAGCCCTATGTTAACCACAACCGCTGGGGGTTACATTTGTAGGGGCTTGTGTTCCGCTTTTTTCACTTGTAGATTGCTTGTGGCATTTCCGCATCCTTCATCATGGGATGGTGGTGTCGGTGGCATGCCGATTAGCACGTCATTGGACAACGGTCACGGTGTCAGGCGGCGCTGGCAGGTACTTACTTTTGCACGCTCACTATGGGCCGTCCGCGCCACATTTCATCGTATTCCAACTACCATCAACATCTCCATGGACACAGCCACATTCCCCGTGTGAGAATACTTTTAGGCACACTCAGCAATGATAACGGATGTGCTCCTCATCCGAGTCGGGCAATAGTCCTACCTGGCGCGACAAACTTAAGCTATGCCGTACGTCTGCCCCGTTTGCGCTTGCGGGGCCCAACATCTGATGCACGTGTGGCCATACGTTAATGTGTACCAGCTGTGGTGTAGGTGTTTGTATTACCTTCCCCCTGGTGTACTTGCACAAGGCGTCAGTTCCAGTGGGTCGTCCGACCAAATTCTCTCACACCTCTTCAGTGGCTCACGCATCTCAAACAGGTTAGATCCGATGCTATCATAGTATGTAGTGCCCGGCATATCCAAGGCCAACCGAGTCTGCAAAGCTGGTATCTGTGAACGTCGCATTTCCTGCTTAAGTGATGTCATGAGATGTCTTTTCTGTATGTGTCCGTAGCTCAAAAGGTCTCAGGCTTAGTGGAGATTGAAGACTTGTAGCACGAGAGACCATAAAATATGCTGCTTCCACGCTCTTGGTGCTTTGTAAATCAACGACAACATGTGAGTACGTTTGTTCTTGAGCACGATGAGCGGTAATGGCGCGCGTAAGCTGGTTGAATAGGAGCCTGAGTGCGCTGAATGGTGCATCTTCGAAGACGAGACAGGATGCTTCGTGGTGGAAGACTTCGCGTCTGTCAGTGTAGGTGCGTCGTTAGCTGCCATGCCCGCAAAGTTAGGCTCTTCGTCCTAAGCTGACACACAAGATGTCAAGACACGTTCACCTACAGGCGATAAGCAGTTCACTCAAGAGTCAAGACTAAATGAAGCGCTACTCTCATCCCTAAGCACCTCACACCTTACAGTCGCTCAGTCAAGCCGCGTGCAGTCAAGAAACGCTCCTAGTAGCAGTGCAGCTTTCAGTTACACGAGTTGGTCATCTTTTGGACGGTGTTGTCTCTAACAAAATATCAATATCTCACAGGATTCAAGTATATAGCATTGAGAAGTACTCGCATGTCAGGCCTTCCCTTTACCCTTTCCCCCTCCGCCACGTTTAACACTAGTTTCAGCCTCCTGTGAACGGTTTGCGTCCTTCTTCTTGATCTTGCGCTGTGCATGTTGCTTATACTTTCTATGAACAGTTTGACTGGCAACCCATCCTGGTAAACCTGTCCTTGTGATGACGAACGTTCGTCTATCGTCGTTTTCATCGTCCTCCGTGGTTCCCTCGGGAAGATCCTCCCAGAGGACCTGCGGCTCTATCGATGTACAGCGCCAGGCCTTGTTAACGTGGTTGGTTCGGTGAATGTACAAATCATTCACTTGTAGTCCCAAATGCTTGGGTATATGCGGGGGGGTCTCAATGCGTTCAGAACCCCATTTCGTGAAATAATAAATATGCTGCTCTGTATCCCGAATGACTCGGCTTAAGCGCTGAAAGCTTTCCTCCGCCTGCACCTTCATAGATATACAATGAGATAGATTCGCAGAAGATGAAAAATACCAACCGGTTCTATCCCAGGGATTTCCTCCATGACCGATTCTGGACTGCCGGGTTCAGGACTGGTACGGGTGGAGGAGACATCCGGGGCCTTGAGCTCTGCAATTCTGGTGCGGTGTTGGTGAGGGTGAGGAGGACGGGGGACCATGTAGACGGCCTACCGTGGCTCAACAGGCACAAAAGCTTCGCTTGTTTGAACTTCGGGAACAGGAACCTGTGCTGCTGGCTTAGATTGAATGGTCACCCCCATAGGTGTTCCATGCGAGCCCACAGCCGCATTCGGGCTGCAGCGAAATTATGGTTGGTGAGTAACATGCGAAGCAGTGAAGCAAACGTCTTGCCCTTTCGGTTCTGCGATACTCCAAGTCACCTGTCTGCCTAATCGTAAGTAACCCTGAATAAATAAGACCATATCTCCACGCACTCCACCTGCCGTTCAAAATCTTTCTGGTTCTTTCTATCCGCGACATAAATGTCGGTGACTCCAGAGGAATTCATAAAAGTTCTGATGTCGAACCGATGGAGATTCGCCACGAATTCCATGGTCAAGGAGCTGCTGGCGAACTTGAAATTGCAATACTGTACTGGCTGTATATCACTCACCGCGACGAGCCTACGGGTAGCAGAAACCACAGAGTATTGTTGCTGGCAACATTCTACGGAGGCGCTTTATTCTGCTTTGTCAGCAGACCACTTACATAAGTTGCTGCTGCATACCACCTCACATACTGTGATGCGGCATTCGCCGTGGATCAGCTTGACTTCTTTTTCGCCGGTTTCCGTTGCCACGTTTGTGTCAGAGTTTTTGTCATCACGGTTGGTATTGCAAGCCTCACGTCTCATATGGACAGAACCCCACCTCGAGCTCTTTGCTTGGTATCCAGAGTAGGATCGCTCCGCCCGAGGTGGGGTATTCGAGCCACTCAATACATAGGATACAGTGCTTTGCATAATAAATGACAGTTGCCCCGAATTTCGCAAAGGGCTAGACGCCAAATCAATGCCCTAAAGAGGAAGCGATAAGGTCCAGAGCTCGTGGAGTTAGGTCTTTTATGGGAAGCGGATCACGTACGGCAATCATTTTTACCGTTTCAGGCAGGCGACAAGGGCATGCAAAATTCTGGCAACTGCAAAGCACTGTAGTCCGAAAGATGAATTCGGGGGCCTGACATCTGAGACGTTGGTGGCGGTCGAGTCGAGCGACCGTCAATGTCACGGTCGACGACTTGGAGTTCAAGCTCTTCAACATGAGCTGAACTTTGCGTCTACTTAGTACTCTGTGACAGCCGTGACATGAACCGAGTTGCCCAGAATGGACCGGACGCCCGGAATCCGAGATTGCCTTCTGGAAAATTTCGGTTGAGATTCCGGAGCGCGCGACCGATGTAAATGGATTGACTTCAGGAGCCTGAAGAGCCTGATGCGAACGAGATTTCGGAAAACCGGATGTTGACGAATCAGAGGCTCTCAACTCCCAACTAGGGTCGGAAACTTGACGACTCGTTTTCCGAGTTTTGCCACGCGAACTCGCCAGTCAAGTAGTCTCGTTCCCAGACGTCGGAAGTCGCTGAGGCTCCTTTCCCATTAGGTCGGCGGACTTCGAAAAACTGGGACGTCGGTTGGCCAGGTTGACGATACTTTTCTTTTCGAAGTCCGCCGTCCCAATCCGTCTGGTCACGAGACTACCAGTCAAGTTGACTTGATTGATCGTCCGCAATCCCTTCAAGTTGACTAATCTCCTCAAGGACAACCACATCTCTCTCTACTCAGCTGCTCGCGCGCGTGCACGCACACACACTCTCTCTTGCTCTTTCTCTCTATCGTTTTCTCTTTCTCTTTCTCTTGTTAACAGACTTGAACTCCAACAACGCTCCTTCTTACCACTACACTTCTACTTATTACCCAGTAAAGCCCTTTGCTCCATTTCTTTGACAACTTCTTCGGTGTAAGCTTCGGCTGTGTTACAGAAATGACCAACCAACCCTTTAGAGTTACTCAACAAACTCCCATTTTGCCGGACCTGTCATTTGGGCCCCAATACTGTGAGATCCCAGCGGTAAACAACTTCTATATAAAAGTTGGGACATCGTCTGAAGCAATGACTTAGATGGCATTCTCCCACAGCACAGATTATCAAGGCGGGCTGGTATCTAGTGCTATAGCCGACGACCATGGAAGGATAATGCAGCTTCGGGATGCAGCGCGTACACCCATGGGTAGATCGAGGGCTAGGGAGATCAACAGAAAGGTGGTCAGTGTACCTCTTGATACAGACATCCACTAATGTGTCTCCTTAGATTCCTGATAGGTTGCTGCAGAGACCAGTACTAGCTCCTGGGGTCAAGCGCAGGCTTGAAGATGACGCAGGTGACTCCCAAGGACAGAAGAGGCGGAGAAATCACTATCTCTCTGTGGTGCAACCTTCCCATTGGCAGCCTCACAGAGGGCGAATGAAACGACCAGGGCAGGCTCCCATAAGGCCGATAGTGAGACCCATTTCATCCCAACAAGCAGACACACGTTCTTCATACGAAACGCCACCTTCAGGACCTCCAACTCAACACCCTGAACATGATCATCTACCTTACCCGCCGCCACCTGTTATTCAGCAACAACCTTCCCATCCTCAGTCATTACCAATTACTCCTGAAATCGCAACACCTGGCCCTTCTCAACAATTTGTCCCGGTTCAGCAGATGGCATTGCCAGCTGTTGTCCAGGGAGCGCCATTGCCTCTGGCCGCCTCCGTTCTGCCTCCATCGACACAAGGACTCGTACATCTGCCATTCATTCAAAGCCAATCTCGGCCCTCTGTAGCGATTGCCCAGTTGTCGGCGTCAGAAGAAGCACAAATGACCCTTCGACCGCGTTTCAGTGCTGCTGAGAAAGGCAAAGCCACAGAAACACGTGATACAGACCAAGAAACGGATATGGAGGTCGATATCATCCAGGGGGCTGTTCCTGAGGACATGAATAGTAAGTTATGCTATGTAAAATGAAATGACCATTCATGCATCAAGTTCCGTACAGGTGAGATGTGCCATGAGGATAGACCGCTGCAATCTACTAGGCGTAAGGTTGGTACAAAACATCGCTCGAGGATTGTCATCCAACCAAAGCCTGGGAAGGAGATGAAAGAGGCAGGTGCCACCCCTGGTAACCGTCGTAGATTTTTAATAGCAGTCAGTACATTGCCACATCAGCTACAAACGCATTTTGTTCACAATCTTTTTCCCAGCCACAACACTCTATAGCACGGAATGGAAACATCCAAGACCCACTACCAGTGGAAGGTAAGTTCAAATATTATCGAAATTGCTTTGTTTCATTATAAATAACCATCGATATCATGATCTAGCAGCCCTCGCTGATGACGGCCAACAGATACAAACCGAGTTGGTGAGTGGAACCTATCTGCCCATATCCGCTGAACTTTTGATGGATTTCCAAACAGAAACGTATGATACTAGATCTAGAAGGGAGAAACGTATGTGGCATTACGCATGAGATTCGTTTCAACCAGCTGAATTCGTCCAGGAGGGTCCTGTTCAAGAGGGACAGCTGGTGATCCTCACAAGAGCTATGCTGTGGACCATGCAGCGTATGACCAATGCTACTCCCGGCGGCCCCTCTTCGAGAAACAAACGAGCGGTGATAGACTTGCCTGAGGAAAGTAGCCAGTCGGACGACGAGCAAGAAGAGGGAGAACACCGATATCCAGACAGGATGAAGAAGCGTAAGCGCTCAGACACGATGAAAGCTTTTCACGTGAGTATACCCCACAAAATCTTGAGAGATCTTCTTAATTGTCTTGAATTATGCATATTTAATAGCGACACATCCGTGAAACTTGTGCCGCATGGATGGGTGAACGCACTGATGGCAAATCCCCCTTCACACTTCCATCTATCCAAGAGCAGTTGATCTACCAGAATACTAAACGTCTCGAAGATGGGCCTTCTATTGACACTAAAAGCCCCAAGGATCACCCCTTCAAGTTTGATCCTTCGCGGCGAGTCACCACTGTCTGGAACGTACGCTGCGTAGATTTGTTCGTCCATCACTACCTGATGGTAGGAAACGCTTTATCCCGGGACCCGAAAGTAATCCGGAAGGCCATTATCACGCACCACAAGGCTTTAAGTCTCCAGTGGCTGAAGCATCACGCAGCTAACCTCGCCGAGAGTGTAGTGAAGAAACTTGCAATCACTGCAGCCCGTCAAGGGAGACACAGTAGACGTGTAGAGGTATGCCACATTCATCATCAGCTTTAATCTCTTAATCCTGGCCTGTAGATCTCCAATCATCGTCTCATCGGTGCAGAACTGCACAAGTGTAGCAGGCTATGGATCACACTTATCCGCGCTGCTGGCAGTAATGCCCATAGTGACGACGAGGGAGTTGTTGAGAGAGGCAGAGTGATTGCTCTTACGGAGCTCTTGGAATGGAGGTCTGAAGAGTTTATAGCGCTCCTGAGGTGCACGGATTACCTGTATATTTCCTCTAAGTTCACTCCGGATGGGCGTCCAAAGACTACACACATCCCTCGTCCCAGGGTCACCGGTAAGAGAGCATCTACCAGAGATGCAGTTCCCGACTTGCCTGCAAACTGCTATAGCGAAAATTGGAAGATCCGTGTGGGCGAAGAAGTGGTGGAACGGATGAATATGGGCCCGCCCATGGATCTTCATATCCCAGATGCACTTGTCAAGTGCGTTGTTCTTGTTGATCCCTATCTGGTGTAATTCATTTGCCTCTAGATACTACACGCCTTACAAGGATTTTTGGATGGGGTTAAACGAGGATGATTTGATCGACATGTAGTATTTCAGACTGGAGGATGTTTGAAGGAGGTAGTAGGGAGGATACCCAAATAGACGACTTGGATAATCTGACGGCATGAGGTTGTCGTGATGCGTGCCATTCCACCCTTGTGCTCAGTGGGGACGTTCAAACTTGGCGCAGGCGCAGCGGCGCAGTTAGCGGATTTTGGCTGGTAAGCACCGGAGCTGCGCTAACTCTGAACGACCCTACTAGTAGTAGTAAGCATTCTCTCCCGCTCCGGGCGCTCGATAGGCACCGCTCATTCGAAGGTGAGTAACTCGGTGTGCATAATGACAATATTCTCGCAATTTTACTAATACCTACGACAACAGCCACCAATATTTATATCGTCTTGAACCGCGACCGCCTTATGAGATCTCTGCACCACTGTTGCGAGTTTCTGAACTCTAGATACACAGATTGTCGCAGCATTCGCTCCCAGCAACCCACCGAATTTGGTATTTCTCCGAATACTTAGTATACGCTCTGGGCGAAATAGAGGTACTGTGTTTCATTAAAATTGAAGCCGTTTATTCACTCTTCGATGTGTAAACCTCTCAGCACCTCAGGCATCATGGATCGTACAGATTGAAATTATGACTGGTCTGCGGGAATGCGCGATTTACTTGTCGTGCCGGTATCCTCAAACGAATCCGATGTCGACACCCGGTGGATAAAATTCTTGCCACTAAAGACTACGATATACAAATATGTTCCCTGCGTGGCGTTCTCCGTTTGGCAGTATGCTCCCTGCGTCCCAATTTCTGTCGACGATAAGCGAAATTTCGGGTGCGCCAACGGTTCATAATAGATATGATTTGATGAGGCTAAGAACCCCCTGGCTTTCACAGCTAAATCCGGGACCATAGGCGATAGTTTGCACGCGTAGAGAGAAGATTACTACATAACAACCTCCGTCCGTTGGGCGGGGCATGAGCCTGAGCGAATGGGACGTGTTGATGTCCGTCAGCCGCGTTCAAAATGATAGGCCTGTAGCGAATAAATCACACGGTCGGCTAGAACTGTGCTCTTGCGGAGTTTGGTGGGACGAAAGAATTCTGATGGCAGTCTCGCTACTATTTGCTGGGGAGGGCGAGAAGAGAGCGAGATGCGCGTTTCAGATTTTCAGCTGCGAAGTCCGACTATGTGTATGTTCGGCGAGGGGCTGAGGATTATTCTGACAGCCGAATTAAGGACGATAGGCCCGTAACAAAAATTGCAGAGGCTCGGTTCGAGCTGATTACAGGCAGAGGCGGGGAATTGTGCTCCTATTCGCTAGGGAGGGCAAGAAGAGAGCCGGATGCGTGTTTCAGCGAAGTCCTACTATGTGTGTCTTCAGCGAAGTGGGCCTGTGGTTTTAAATCTGGCTGGAACTTAGCTTCATCGTATGCGCTTAGTTTCACGGCACGCAGCATAGGAGATCCTGACAGCTAGAATAGAAACGATCGGTCAGAAGCGCACGCCGTCGGTTAAATTTAATTGCTGGTAGAGGTAAGCAAGAGGAGGGCCGGATCGTCTTTTCAGGGAGAGAGGCATATTGTCAAGAAGTTAGCTGGTATACAGGAGTACGAGCACATGTCAAGCCGTGAATATAACTCAAGCAGGTATTTTCTCCGCTACCCCAGGGTCATGTGTATGTCCGTTCTGGACGATTTATAGTCTACCACCGGTTGTTTTAACTCATGACCATCTCTACCCCTCATAGCGATACTTCTCACTACTTGCTCCGACTTGAACGATGGCATCTCTTCGGTCCTGCTGCGTTGGAACTCTGTTCCATATACCAGAGAGCGCTGCCGGGTTGGGTTTGGGATACCTTGAAGTTCAAGATCGTCAACGCGCCATAGACATCTTCCCCGATACACCGGTCACTTTCGGGCGTGCAGAAGAATGTGACGTTCAATTACCGGGAACGGGTAAGGGCACATCATTCTGTTAGTAACTATTCTTGATACATGTTCTTTCTTTAGACAAAACGCACTGCGTATTCAAGGCTGAGCTACCCAAAAAAAATAGTAGCTTCATGGCAGAAGTTATTATTGTATGCGCGAGTTCTTCTCATGTGCTCAAGCTCAATTCCGTTGTCCTGAATGATGGGGACGCACTTCTTTTGAACAAGAATGACATAGTATCATTGTACTGTGGGGATACCGCTGCATATCGTAAGTGCACAGTTTCTGACGTTTTTAAATTGCAGTAATCGCAGGATAACACAGACTACCGCTTTCTGCCACATGACGCGCGATCGGTAAGTGATCCTGCCTCTCTAGCTTCGATGCCTTGTTCAATGAGACGCTGCCTTAGATATATTTCCGATATGAATTCGGAAAACAGTAAGTTATAAGTTCACTGGCACAAGCATATGGTAATTCAAGCTATAGCCCCGCCACTTTGTGTTTAGACTTGGTGCCGGGACATACGGCACAGTTCACAAAGTACGGGATAGAGCGTCCAGGAATATCTATGCTGCAAAGCGATTCCTCCACCTACCTGACACAGATTGGGCACATAAGGCGACCATTCAAGCTGAACACGGTGCTCTTACGCATTTTAGAAATGTGAGAAGCAGCTCATTGTGCTCCTCTGCCATATCATCTCTCACTTCTACACCTAGGATTGGATAATTCAATATATAGCAACATTTACCGAGCCAGGTGCAATATGTAAGTAAGATAGCCGTTATCAAGCTGTCCGCGATCCATATTCTTATCAGCCTCATAGTCATAGTAATGGAACTTGCACCCCAGGGTAGTCTTTCAGGATATCTAGATAGAGATCCTTCCCCCTTGAGTGAGATATCTAAATGCGTTGCACATGCGGCGGTGTTTCTGACCATCTTACCCAAGGTGAGTTCGAAATATCGACTATCATCAAGCAAATATTGTCTGCAGTCGGCTACATCCATGGCAAAGGTTTCATTCACTGTGACATCAAACCTGGGGTAAGTACTATAAGGCATCATGTATTGAGTTAGATTGTACTGAGAACAGGGTGTAGAATACGCTCATATTCTCCATCAGTCCTTGGAAAGTCAAGATCTGTGATTTTGGACTGCTTAGAGATCGTAAGATTAAGCACCAAGTAAGAACGTTCCTTTTTCTTGGTCGCTTCTCAGCTCACTCGTACTATGTGGAATCAAGTCAAAGATAGGGACACTACCATACGTTGCCCCGGAGATATTCACTAGTGATTGGGATCACCGAATTGACTGCTATAGTATAGGGGTCACGGCCATCTATCTGTCTGTTATGATTCCACTTCTCTTCTTCTTGGAAGCTGACGCCTAAATTTTGCAAGGATATTACGCAATTATCCTTTCGCGAATCCGTCCAAACCTATGGTACAGCTGGCTACAGGCCAACAGAGGAAGCAGCCCATAAAGTGGGATTTGTTGCCCAACACTATCACTTTGCATTGTGCGTAGTCAATTTTCTATTCTAAGTAAAGGGGGGGCTGATCATGACCTACTAGGTAAAACCTTCTTGCACAGCATTGCAGCTGAGGATCCAAGAGTTAGGATGGAGATCCACCGCGCTATACTGCATCCTTGGATCGCAAACCACTAAGGATGAATTAAGTATCTTCTGAGCCTAAGCTGTTACTCTTCTTTTGTCAGTTCAATTTTAGTGGTATTTGACTTTGCTTTGTCTGTGAATACGATTCGAGTTCGCTGTTTCCCTTGTAGACTGGCTCCTTATGAATACCATTACTGCAGCGGGAAGAATCCGACACACCTCATATCAAGTACACACATGTCAGTCAGCAGGTGAACCTCCTTAGCTAACTAGATTTAACCTAGAACTAGCAACACTAGCGACACGTTTCGTTAGTAAGTATTTTTGGAGCAAAGAACTAAGACCCGTTTTTCTTAGTCTTGCGAGACCGCGCCAGGGAAGGCCTGAGAGTTTGGAAGCGAGACTATTTTCTGTATTTCTATCTGGTGACCAGACGGATTGGGACGATGGTATGTAATTGATGGCTGACACGGTGTTCGCATTGCACATAAATACGTGCAATGTCAGTGGTATCTTGATCTGCGCAGCAAGAAGTGCAGTGTCAGTGGTATCTTGATTCGCGCAGCAAGAAGTTTGGTACTTGGTACATAATAAGTGCGGTGTCAGTGATATCCCGATCGGCGCCCGCGACGTTTTGAAATCGGCTGTCAGCAAACTCCGACTGTGTGTGTCTTCAGCGGAGTGGGCCTATGGTTTTGAATCTGGCTGTGACAGGTATCAAGCATATCTTGTCCCAAAGTTTTTCTCCCGCTCAACCATCCTCTCAGACTGCTACGTACACTGGATATTGTGCTTGGTGGTAAACACTCATTGCTCAAGAATGAGTCACGAGGAGAGTGGAGATCGTAGTCTCACAGCACCTCCTCAGTTTGACGGTAAGTCATTCTCTGTCACTGATAGTGCATGCAATTTACAGATATTCTTCTAGGATCTTCCCTGGAGGCTGACCATAGACCTCAGTCCCAGACTGTTCATGCACAACAAGCAATCCCCGATGACATTCATCTACGTGACCCATTTGTTCATGATTCCGAGTCCACACTTGCACAATCCACTCCTGCACAGACTACTTCCACTCATTCCTCGCAGAACTTTCTTGAATATTCCCCTCTTCATGAACAGTCTCCTCCCTCACCATTTGAGCAGACCTCTCGCGGACATTCCCCGTTTTTTGCACAGTCTATTCCCGGACACTCCTCTCTTTTTGGACAGTTTACTCCAGAACATTCCCTTCTTTTTGGGCACACCAGTACTAGACTCGATGAGGACCCTACTTCTGGTCTTTTTGGGCATCCTACTCGTGGCCCTTTGTGGCAGAACACCCCGGAATATTTTGGGCAGACCATACCCGGACAGTCCCCTCTTTTCCGGTAGGCAAGTCCCACTTGTCCCACCTGTTCTTACTTCACTGATGCTCTTATTCTCAGAGATATTTACCTTCAACGTAACCCCAGCCGCCAAGGTGAGAATCTTGCATGTCAGCGACTAGAACTCTAACTTAAGTCAGCCCTGGCGACTTGCCTGTTGTTAAATGTTGCAATAGAGGATAAGGCGGGCAGAGGAGAAGTAATCAAGCCTACCATGGTGCAGATTTTGACCGTCATGCGTGAGTGATGCACCTTTTTTTTGACGTTACGCAAGCTGACTATCCTGATTGCAATAGTTGTGGCAGTATGTAAAGACATAGTAGCTTCCCTGAGCAAGCTGTCTCTGTTTGTCGTCGAAGCTCTCAAGTCGTCATACGGTCTGCTCAAATGGCCGGTCACCCTATATCTTACCTGGACTCTGACAAACATACTCATCTTCTCGAAGATACACCGGACTTTCCATACAGCTCTCCCGCCCTCCCACATTTTATGCCAGCTCCCTGGAGCATCGTCTTTCTTGCAGGCCTGGCCTTGCGGTCTTGATCACTTGCTGGATACTTCTGCTATTTTGGCAGCAGCAGACTTCTACGAGCTCTTGGAAGCCCAAGGCAAGTCCATCAACACTCTGTTGGATGGATCAGTAGGGATTGCCGAGGCTGGCTGGGGTCTCTGGACGTCGGATATGGCTATTGGAGACTTTATAAGTCACAGATATATGACCAACCCAGGCCCCACCGATCCTGTCTCAGAAGTCCTAGGAGAGCTTCAGTATGAGGTGCGAGACCTTATGAATAACCTAAGAGTTCTTCAGGAATCTATTGCTGGGCATATTCAAATGTAAGCAAGGAAAACATGTTCTTTTGATAGACTGCTCATGGACTAATATCAGAACAATCGAGGCCAATTATCACACTTATCAGAACCTGAAGTATCTTGTCCCCACATGGCTCTCTACTATCTTTCCCGCATTGGAATTCCGCGCCGCGGTAATATTTCGACATCAATTCAATCATTCAATCGGAACACTTGTAAATGGCACAGCTCAGATTCTCACTCACTGCCGGATCTCTCTAGACAGTTTGGAATCCATGGCCAGTACCCTCTCGATGGTACATGACGTTACTTCCAAAGAACGGGTCAATCTCTTTATCGCAGGGGACAACATACTGCAGGGGGGTAACGAAGACAGCTTGGGAGGATTGAGTTGGCGGAAGCTCGTCTTCACAGGAGAAGTAGCCGACTATCGTGCAAACACCCTCAATCAGGTTCTACGGATCATGGAGGCTGTACTGGAGATCGAAAACAGAGTCACAGGTATCCAAACCGAAGCTTCTGTCATTGGCAAACCTGCGATTCGCACCACTACCCAGTGTATTGAGGTGCAGCTGAATGTGATATCTGCTGAGATGGCCCGTATTGTCCACCAGCTGGAGCATGCTGATGGCAGAAAGCGAGTGATGGAGAGAGACGTAGGGCTAGTTTGGGATAATGGTGATGACGGGGTGGTTCAATCTTAATAATTTAGCTTATTGACCATCAGTCCGATAGTAACTCTGCTTTATTCCCGTCCTCTATCGTAATAAGTGAAGCCCGTCGGAGTGCGGTTCAGATTCCTCGTGCCTTCCCATTGTCCAGCAGGGAAAACCTCCCAGGCTAAATAAACCTTCTCGAAGTTAGTAACATAAGATAAATGAGCTCTATCTAGACACAATAGCCTACCAGCAAGCATAGCATTAATGAGACGCAATTAGGAAGGTATCCTGGTTCATTAATCCTGGAGAAGAACTCATTAATACTCTCATGTCACTACTTACTGTTATAATATCATATAATAGGTTTAGATAGTCACCCCGAGCTATTAATCAAGCATTCATAATATCGTATTGTGGACGCGAGTGGGCAAAATCATACTTCTATGTGCGAACACCGGCTAAAACAAGATCGTATATTGTGTCTATGGAGAGTCTAGCGAAAGCACGGCGACTAGGCTTCCAAGCCGTCGAGGTCGACATCACCGAGAACTTCGTCGACATCAGCTTGAACAGTGAAGGTCTGACCAGTACCGCTGTGAATATGGAGCTGTCAGCGTGAAGCGCAAGAGGACAATGCTAAATAAATCACGACTTACGTCAGTTCTGCGAATAACTTCCTCAAGAGACGATGATAAGCTCCGGAGCGTTGTTCCTCGATGGTCTGGAGAACGGCAACATGCGTCTCATAGACATTCATGTACTGATCCGCTAGAAACTCGGTTCACTGAGATCCCTTCGCACGGTAATCAACTAAAGCAGCACGAATCTAAAAATAGGCAGATTAGTAAACTTGTTCAATAATGAATATGTATCACATACCGCGGTCGCGGAGAGGGCGATAGCAGCGACAGGAAGCTCGAGCAAGCTGTCACCCTGCCAATCAACCCTAAAGTAGTGCAAGTAGTCTCTCACAAAGTTTCGGCGCCGAGTGATCAAGACGTCTCAGATAACATCGACAATGATGCTGTTCTCGTAAGGCTGCTGCCTAGCTACAAATTCCTGTTCATAACATGTCACAGGTTAGCCTCGAGAAAATATGATAGAGCATCACCGACACGCACCGCTCCGTCAATGGGGTATATGTACCGCTTCTTCTCAAGAAGGTCATCGATCTTCTGCGCGGCATCCGCACGATGGAGCCAGAAATAGGCTGCCACTTTCGCAGCAGCCGCTGCTCGGGACCTGCCTCTAAATTGACTCAATCGAGTGGAAAGCCTCAGGAGAGGAATGATATTTTTATGAAATAGGAGAACTTACCGCCTCGAGAAGGCTGTGTGCCCATTCACTGTCTCCGCCCACACGATCCTATACCTTGGTTTGACGTGTCAGATGCCGCTTGGAGAAGGACTCTCAGTAGGAAACGGGTCTCGTGCGCGAATCAACATATTCGTAGGCATTCTCGAGCAGGACGTACAGCTTCAACTTTTCCTCGGCACTCATGGAACATGCTGCGAACCTCCGGGCTGGACTGGATGAGCGATAAGTTGCCATGGAAGGTAATAAAGATGTTAGTAGAGGATGGCCAGTGCTCTTCCGGAGCACCAGGAGGGGGCGGCGGATGGATGGAAGGCGGGATCTCGATTTCGTCGTCGTCTTGCTCATCGCCATCACTCGCGCGACTTGCTGCACCGTCGACTGAGTGCGCCCCGGTATCTGCATGGCCTACCCATCGTGGTTCCTGACGCAACTAAATATTTAGAGATATTGCAGAATTACAACACAAACTTACCTCTGATCTTAGCTTCCGCTCTCGTTGAGTCATCTGTAGTGGATATGAGTTACGGACATAGTAAGACAAACCTAAATGTGTACATACTCTGGTCGGTTCCGCATCAGCTCGGGAGGGGTTATCCGCGCGGGCATTTATGACACCGTCGTCGGTATCAAACAACTGTGACGGATTGGTGCCACGCTGGCAAGTACTATTAGAGGACAGTTACACATGATATATCTATATCACACATACTTTTACACGAGAAAGCCCTGTGACACCATGAACACGGACGTATTCGAGTTCTGCGTCACTGCTGCCAGGATGTTCCGGAATGTCGTCGTCGAGATCGTTGGTAGTTGCATCTTGACTATCCTTGTCAGGTGCGCCAATTGGAGTTCAGGAAGGAGCCTGTAACATATTAGATAACCATTGCATTAAAGTAGACGAAAACACTCACTTCTAAGACTTGATCGTCGTCCAGCTCATCCTGTTCAGGGCTGATGTCGGACTCCGCGGCGTCGTCACGTATAAGGCCATCCTGATCACCGTCTGACTCCTATGGATGATCTTCATCGTTATCGTCGATGTTGCTGTCTTCCGCCTGACGTCTGATGGCCTGCTTGTTGTTGGCCTGCTCTGCCGTCTTGGCTGTGGTCTTCTTCGGAGCGGCTTTGCCTTTTGGTGCAGGGGCATCCGGCGCAAGCGTGTTAGTAGGAGCACCGTAGCTTTCCCACTAGGCTCGTCGTCGTCGACATCATCATATCTTGAGGGACGACGACGAACCACGGCTAGAATCACAGTGGCGGCATCAGTCAAGGGTTCATATGAAGTAGATGGCCTCACCTCTACTCTGTTTTTGTGCTTTCGCGGGGGCAGAAGGCTGCGTCGCATCACTCTTCCCACGACGACGTTTTCTGGGCCCGTCACTGGTCCAAACTAAACAGATGTGTCAATACAGTGCCAATCTAGAGTAGGCTAGTTCTTACTATGATTTTCTTTCGTTTTGATCGTCGCACCTGCGTGGACCTGTCCGAATTGTCAGGCATGTTATTAAATTCGCAGAGTATGATCTCTTACCGCGATTAAGGCTCTCTGTAGCCAGAGCCTCGTCAGCAAGACGCTGCACCTCTCGGTTGGCCTTGCGCGTATTCGCTGCCCTCTGAGAGCTAGTCAGCATAGTTCCCGAGCTATTCGCTGCGGTGGTACGAGAGTGCGGGTTGCGTAAAACTAAGCTGGAAGGTAAGCGTTGAGCCATGGTAAAGACAAGAGATGTAGGTGGATTGGGAATCCGAGAAAAGAGTACTGGACGAGTTCTGATGGCTCATTACCGCGCTGTCAGTAGGCTTATATATACTGGAGACAAGAAAGCTGCAGAAGAGAGTCGGTTAGTAAACACAATACGATACGAAAAACCTGAATGCCGAAGGCTTGGTAAGCAACACAGGGTTACGCTGTGAACCACATAAGCGGCACACCGTGAAGAATAAGACGGTGTCTTGAATATACTTCTTGTGGCCTGAGAGGTGAAAAGATTAGTGACCGCTAGTCCTCTTGTAGCGAAACTTACGTGATGAAGTGTTTACGAGCAAACTGCAACTCCGAGACACATCAAAACTCTGATGTTCAGACATTGGGATTGAGAGCCAAGGAATGACGTCGGTGTGCGGAATAAAGGTTGAATTTCACTGTTTGACACCGTCATTTGAAGGTCTGGACATGCAAGGAAAAGGCACAGCCTACCTCGAGCCATCATGGCGAGTCGCGACCATGGAAACGAGGGTTGCAACCCTCTGCAACCTGCGCTCATAAGGAATCTGCTAGAATGTTCAATACTCAGATCATCGGTTACAAGGGTACCGTCATGAAAAGGTCTAATGACACACTATTATACACGGCCTGCAGGACCTTGTTGAGCTCCTCGTTGTGCGTATTGTGCAGCGTAAGTCAAGGCACTCGGTAGGCCACCGGTATACGGCTTGATGATAGAGTGCAGGTATTGTAGCGAGGGTGTTCCTCTGCTTGGGACTACAAGTACGATCACCCAGGTTACGTAGAGTGCGTTGAGACGTTTGTTAATGAGCTGGAAAAGGCACGGTATTGTTCAGGCATACGTGTTCCGAACTGCAAGATCTTAGCCTCAGTTCAAGGGACGTCGCCGCGTCGGCGGCAATGACGTGCGATATAGGAAAATGGACAGAGAGCCCGAAGAAGAGAGAGGAGCTGGCGTGGCGAAAGCGGGCAATGTATGGGCGGGGTGTGCAGGATTGTTTGAGATGGCTGCGGTAGAGCGGGAAGTGTCAGAGAGTCAAAGAGGTGGGGAGGAACCAGAGGTTCTGAATGAATAGAGGGCCTCCGTTCAGGTCCGTCGTATTCATTTTCGAGGTCCATCAAGGTCATACCACGCAAGAAACCGTTGATTTGCGTGCGTGGATGAGACAGTGTGCGGGGCCTGATTGATGGTGGGAAGAGAATAGTGTTAATGCCTGTACGTCGACTGAATTGGGCATTAGAAACCGCGAGAATATATGAAGGACAACCTATGCACTTACAGAGAACCGAAACTCCAGTGGTCGTACCCCACTGCGTGGGCTTTGTGAGCGGACTCCACAGAACTAAGATTATCACCGATGTTGCGACTGAGATTGAAAGCATGCCTGTGAGCAAGGTTAAGTCAATTGTTCATCACCGTTGGTACATTGCGTAGGCACTTACAGGTCCTCGTAGCGCTGCTCGACACTCGTTGTGATGCACAGTTCTGAGATTCCTTATACAAGGAGCGCAGCGTGATACGACACCCATAGTCAGAGTGTGATTCTATCCCGCGAAGGCCTTCTGGGTCAAGAGCTGAGCAGCGATTTTGCGGTGGTTCCTCCGGTTGTTTCATGAGTGTCACTGACCGCACCTATAAATAGCTGAACAGACATACCAAGTTTCACCACAGGGGGAAGCGGTAATGGCGCGTCCGTTCAGGATGGTCTGGTTTTCGACGAAGTATTGCTTACAGCTAGAAAAGATGGCACCGTCGTTGACGAGGAGCTCACAAGCAATGTTCGTATCGGAGACGACGATGTATAACAGATTCCCCAAGAAGAAAGAGTTAAGGACCGATTCTGTGCCCATCCGTGAAGGGTGCGCTCAGGGTAGTCAAGCAGGTAAGGAAGGCGCATCAAGGAACCAGGAGGGATGGGGGGACGGTTGTCGACGATATTCTTTTGGATGAAGAAACGGCCGGGGTTTCCAGATGGTGCGGATGAAGTCGTTTGACCACAAGAAAGGGACGTCAGGGTTGGCTCAGCGCTTGGTAATGGGAGTGACGTGGGAAGGAATAATGTGAGGTATGTGAGAGGGTGTGGTATGACTATGACTATGACATACCTGGTCTGCGGTGGGGACTCGGTCATCGACGCCCGATACGCGGGGTTCGACGACGTGGAAGAAGGCTAGGTTCGGGTGCTTGTCGACGATCTGCTGAATGAAATAGCTGAACATGAGGATCGGTTCGTCCATTCCCATTCCTTTGATGTAATGCAATTCAGTCAATACGCAGGACTCGAAAGTAAACGAAGGAGGGGACCGCTATGTTACATACCCTGTGCGTGACTCCAAGGACTAAACCGTATTCCAGTTCTCTCCGGGACAACCTTCTCTACGATCGCCTCAATGACTTCCAGCCCAAACCGCGCGCGGTTCTTGATGGGCCCGCCGTATGTGTCTGTGCGGTCGTTACCGACCTCCTGCAGAGATTAGTCTACGAGGAAACCGTGTGCGCCGTGGATCTCGACGCCGTCGAAGCCTGCGCGGTGTACTGCGTTGGAGGCTGCCGTGGTGTAGTCGTGCATGTATTGCTTGATTTCTGTGATTCCAGTGCCTTATGTAAGAATCAAGAAAGTGTTCGTGTGCAGATGAGGACACACCGTCGATAGTTAACGGCCTTGGCGGGATCCCGGTAGCCAGGTCAAGTTCGCATCGAGGTTCTATGGTAAACCCATTCCCGCTACCAGCGCTAGCTTGGTAGAGGGTCTTAGCCTTAGGGTTTGCAGGGGCCCACTATTTGGCCAACTTTTACGCCAAAAACGCAACGTCACGTGCCCTCACCCAGGAATTGCGTGCTCGGGCGCTCTTTGCCTTCGAAGACCCCGGACCACTCCCGCGCGCTTGTGAGAGTATTCTGCAGCAATGCGGCGTGTTGGTAGATCTTCGTTTGAACGACATACATATTGGCATGCGAGAATATACAGCCTTGATTCATTTTGGGAACAATTTAATGTCGGTGATGCATGGATTCGCTGGGGCGCATGAAGCTGCTGGCCGGAGCGCCGAAGGCGCGAAGGCCTGCAGCGGCATGCGCCGGCAGTGCGGGACCCACAGGATAATTACTTGTGTTCACCATGACTATGACTGTGACACTGTGGGTTGCATAAATATTCCCCAATGCCCCTGGTAGCGGGTTTTGCTGCGAATGCAGCCCTACTTATTGGTAACAGCGTGGTATGCCAGACAAGACATGTCACGTACAGCGGGTCTAAAATACAAAGTAGCGTTGCTTACGACGCTCATGGTGAAAGATAAAGGAAGAACAAATGGTAGACTTCTGGGAGCAAGACTAATTGGATATGGAAGGCGGCGGGACAGCGGCGGTGATATGCTTAGAACCCAAAATCGCGATCTGTGATAGACGCCAGATGTCATGTACCTGGTAACAGTGCGGTGTCAGTTGTATCTGGATTGATGGAGCGGTGTTCGCATCACCAGTGAGTGTGGTGTCAGTGGTATCTCGATTGGCGCAGACGTTGATCAATGGAACTCCAATATGTATACTTACCGAGGACCCCGAAAGAAGCAAGACTAGGAGGTACTGTATCTGGTCCAAGAGACAGGCAAAAAAAGTTTGAGAGGCTGCAAAAGTTTCGAGCAGGGGCTCGAGACCACAGGACACGAAGATCCCACGCTCGCAGGCGAGAGCGCTACAGTATACCCCAGGTTTCAGATCTTGCCTTGTCCGCAATCAAACCTGAGGCCTGATTATCGAAAAGGCATAAGGACGGAGAGATCCGGCGATGTGAAACATTGAGAAGAGTGACCAAGGAATGCTGTGTGATTGGCCATGTCAGCGATCAAATCAGATTACCGACTTCCCAAGGGCGGAGGAATTCCGAAGGGCAGAAGGATGGAAAGATCCGGGTACCAGAAACACTGAGTTCACACAGAATTCGGACGATATAAAATTCCGAATGCACGTACCTCTGTGTATGATAGCACTGGTCTGCGCTATTTCTGCTTTCTATGTCTGAACACCACCCCATTCGTTTCAGCTTCGACGCTGCTCAGACTGGAATGCAAAGCTGCCTTCCCAATCAGGTTCAGGCAGCACCGGTTGTCCTATTCATCCCATCCGGCATTGATGGTCGCTGTTGTGCTGTACCATTCGTTTTATCGGTTCTACCTGTTGGTCAACTTCGTGTGCGTTACCACTTAACTACTATGTGTTCCCAACTCATACAACTGTTTCTGGCCATACCTGTTGACCAGCTTGCACCACAGGAATTACAATATATTCCATCTCATTGCAAAGACAATCCCGCTCTAACAGGCAAAGGGGACCCTGTGGTACACTCTTCACACAATCAGTAAATGGGCTCAACTTCAGGCAAGTATCACTGTCACGTTCAAGCATGGAAAAGCTCACGAGTATTTGTGAATTCCAGAGCAGGTCGAAATACTGGCACACTCTTTTCATTCACGTATAACCCGAAATACTACATTATCTGAGAGATGTCAATGTTCATGTCAATGTTTACTGGTCCTAGTTGAGGGAGACACCATCTGTGGCAGGATGATTAGGTAGTATACCTGCCCCTTTTCACATGAGACCGCTGGATTTCCTAGTTTTGCTTTGCGCGAGCTGGCAAGTCCAGTCAGCTCTAGGCTCCTATCCAGCCACCCTAGTATTGTCAGTCTCAGACGTCCGGTCAATATAACTCTCAGCAAGCAGACCTACCACATGTTTTAATATAAGATTGTTAGAATTCTCCAAGAATTTCGTATTTTACTGATGGGACTACTGTATCTAGTGCGCCGACTACTATTCAATCCCAGTTCCGTTCCGCATTCTCATTTGTTGATGCACCTTTCTAGCCCTACATACAGTAACGGCACACCTATTAACGCGGTCCTCCGCGTGTCGCGACTTCCAGTCATCGTCATAGCGGTAGTTTAGTTTGTTCTACCATTTCTCCTTGTCATACCCTCGCCCCCAGTCTTACATGTGTTATGTACACGGTAGACGTAAATTTAGATGGAAAAAAAATACCCTCGCCCCCAGCTTAGCCGACGATGTTCAATTCCAGTTGAAACCTTAAGTCATTATCGACGACGGCTTTGATAGCTAGGTTTGAAGCTAGAAGGCGTTCACGGCAGTTCCATTCGCATGGATAAGATAATTATCTTAACGCTTTAGTTTGTTAGCAGGGCTATATAGCTGAGGATCACGCGCATGGGAAAGACAAGTGATAGAGGGGAAATGTCAGGAGCTCTGGGCTTCCCGCCGAAGTGGTGTTAAGGATATGGCCATTATATGAATTGACTATTATAAAGTAACTTCGGTATCACCGCGACCCCACTCCAGCCCTGCGTTCGCCTCCAGCCTTTGTTTCTTCTTGCGCGTGTCCTCCATGCACTCGGATACTCGTGTTATTGCTTCAGATATGCTGTAGAGTTGCACCTCTATATCCTGAGCCATCTCGCCAAACGCAGATCGATCCACTTCCGCGAGTTGAGCTTGAATCAGCGAGACCTTGACCCGGATATCCAGCACACCGTCCATGATCCATTGGATGTGTCTGAGGGCCTTTGCACGATGGTTCACCATTCCCTTCAGAAAACTCAGCTGCTGACCTAACGCCCGCAGACGGTCCCTGTTATCTCCAGGCGCCGTCCAAAAAGGACGCAGTGTGTGATCATGTTCCTCGACGGGCATGACGTCCTCGCGGGAGGTGAGAGCGTGGGCGACGGAGAGACTATCAGTGATGGATTCCAGACTATCCAGCGAGATCCGGCAGTGAGCCAGGATCTGAGTTGTCCCGTTAATTAAGGCGTCGATTGAGTGATCAAAGCCATGCTGAAATAGCACCGCCGCACGAAAATGTAGCGCGGGAAAGACAAAAGAAAGCCAAGATGGAGCAAGATGTTTCAGGGTATGCAGAGTATAGTCATTGGCGGCCATGGTACTGATAGCTATGCTTCAGCACATCTTGAGAAAACACAGAACATGCTTGCTTACCTTTTCACCGATATGTTAATGGACGCCTGGACAGCTCGAAGGGTAATCATAGAGTCTCGGATTTGATGCTGCAAGTCATGTAGAGTGTCTAGCAAAGGATCATTAGGTTTGAGGCTACTCCTGTGCGCATGGCTCATAAGGTCTCCTATGGTGATATCCGACCTCCAAAGGTCCCAAACCACCTCGGAAATCCCTATTGATTCCTCAAGCAGGTTTTGAAGGAAGTCACCTTCCGCTTCAGAGAGTCGATGAAAGTCTACAACGCCCACCACAACACGCAATGAGCGAGGTGAATTGCACGGCCAACCACTCCAATAGGAGGATGTAATGGGGAGCTCGCATACGATTTCGAACGGCGAGAGAGGTGTGTCAATACTCCGACGTATCTTTGAGAAGATGAGGATGTTTGCGACTAGCCATGCTAGACAGAGTGCCATCGGCCATCTGAACAGGCTGTACAGCGTCTTGGTGACTCCGAGAAGAAGGTCAGCCGATTGTATGAGAACGGTGGCTAGTGCATAATATTGTCAGCTCACTTCAAATGAAAAACATGCCGGATGCTTACTTGTGACAGCTAAACACCGACGGTCAACGCTTTCCGCAAGCGTGTCTCTCCCTGCCTCTCCATCTGTGAAAGTTCCAGTCGGATTCAGAGTGCTTACAGTGACTCAGGCGCATTATACTCACATATGGCGCTTGGTTCTTCATGAAAAGAGGGTGTGAGTTCCATGGTAAGGGAGTTGTCTAGAGCGGAGAGGGTATATGTGGAAGAATTAAGAAGAGGACGAGCGGACCCGGAATGAAAAAGGACGGAATTCAAAAGAGTGTCTTGACCAAACAAAGAGCCAGGGCGAGAAGTCTCCTCGCTCGCGCCGGAGTCATTGGTTTGACGCTTGTAGTCTACACTACAGTCAGAGTCTGGAAATGCAACATGAGATCATTCTATAGGTCGAAATAGCAGCAAGGCCCCCACATACCATTGGGCTGAGCTATAAGGCTATGGTCGTGGGCCATGCCAAGTGAAGCTAGGGGTTTGGTTAACAAGCGAAGACTGCTGGGGAGGGCTTTAAAGACACGACCCGGCGAAAGCCGAGGCGGTACAGCTTTACGTGTTATAGGGGAGAATAGGGATGCCTGGTGCACTTCTGTAAAATGTGTCAGTTCCGTGTCTTGGCGATGTCTCGAACAAACGAGGTCCGACCAAGCGATTTCTGACCTGGTAGAGATCCAATCTAGACATGCAGGCGCGTCATTGCGGCGGAATTCAGAACGATAGAGGCAGAGGTGGGGAATTGTGATCTCTGGCTGGCTACTATTCGCTAGGGAGGGCGAGAAGAGAGCCGGATGCGTGTTTCAGCGAAGTGGGCCTATCGTTCTGAATCTGGCTGTGAGAAGCGGCCGAGGGCCGTCCCTGTGGGTGCCTTGACCAGCAACAAGGAAAATTAGCAGCTCTTACCTACCTTGACTGCACACGACCTATGATTCTGGTGTTCCGACTCAATTACAAAGTCTTTCTTGGTCAATGTAGGATAATAAGAGGCATTTTGTCATTATCTAAGGGCCAGGGAGTCCTGTTCCTTTTTTCTGTAACAACGCTTAGGCGACCTTCTTAAGACTTGCCAGCCAGATCCGATCATAAGCCCTAGGTGTCCACCAAAGACATCAAGGGAGGCGCGAGCTTCCGAACAACTTACTATCCAAAGATTCCAGCTAAAACCAGAACATTAGGCCACTTGCCATCAATTTACACATAGGCGGACTTGGCGGGATGATGGCGGCAGAGACATCGACGCGTCCCATTCGCTCAAGCTCGATCCTGGCCCAGCGGCCGGAGGTCTTTGGTGATCCGCTCTGTGTATGTACGACAAAATGTGGCCTAACGTTCTGGTTTTAGCTGTCATGTCAAGCACATCAACTAGACAGCCGGACCTCGCTCGCCGGACAGCAAAACCGCTGCGGGACGAGAACAACGTAACTGTCGATCATAGAGTCATAGTGGTTGGAAGCGGGCAGACAGACCAAGCCGTAAGCCTCAAGTAAGTGACCTCCGTGATATCGAGAGAAGTGGATGCTTACCTGTGCCATCATAGCTAACTTCCAAGCTGTCCTATTGGCATCGCCGGGCGAGAGGAAATGATGTTGGATGTGTGCAGCTGGGCATGGATAAAAAGTCAGTAAATTGTACTGCGCTGTATTAGGAGACATCGGCAACCCTTGTCATGCATCATGATGCATGATGGCCGGCCGCTCATCTCCTTCAAGGAACTTCTGCAGCTGGCAACCAACTCCAAGCCACCACGTGTGACTGTGACCTATCAATTCTGATCCGAGGGACGCCGCGCCCAAGCGCTGGTTAAGCATGAGGTCGTTTGCGCTGGCACCTCACGATTCTATTTCCGAGACGACAAGCTACGACGCCAACGCCAACACACATGGCCGAACAATACCTCTCTGAATGGAATACCAAATCAAAGCAGCTCTCCCTGGTTGGGCTGTGTGACCTGGCTATCAGTGTGGATGGGGCGTGGCTTGCCGCACGTGGCTCGGAATGCATCTACATTCTTTGTGCTATGTCTGGAAGTCTGCTCGCACGTTTATTCTACCCTGAGAAGAGCGTCGGAATAAACTGGGACAACGACGTACTCGTTTGTGCTTATGAGGATGGCTCCTTGATGAATCTTTGGCTTCAAAAACCGGAGGTAAGGCCCAACATTATCCCTAGCATCCTCATAGTTCGTACTATATCTCTCATGATAGAAAAGCATATTGGTGCAAGTGATTCAGATTGAGGGGTATCACGCGTCGCACTTCGCGACAAGCACGGGAGGAATGTTTCTCGCCGCAGGAGCTGGACCCACCACGCTTATCTGGTGCCTGAGAGAAAGTAAGACACCTTCGTTTTTATGGACAATTCGTTCTTGCTTACGCCGTAGTAGAGAGGTGGAGCAACTATAGCCACCTCGTCTGGCCATGGCCTTACGACGGGCGACGTGGGAAGGACTCCATCAAGATCACGGGAATGCACTGGGTGAAATCGGACCATCTATTGATCGGTTATACGGAGTACGGCGTGCAGTAAGTCCTATTAATGCAAAGATATCATCCCAAGGCTGATAGTAGCTGTCTAGGCTATGGGAGCCCAAGAGCAGTACTGTGTTGCGTCAAATCATACCTTTTCAAACCTCAATGTGCGTTCATTATGTTGGCTTTCGCAATGCCTATTCTTACATGAATTTTGGTTTCAGAGGCACTATCAACTACTGTGACTCTTCTGAAATCCTGGTGGTGGCACAACCCTTCAAGTTTGACATTTACACTCTCAGATCTGGATACGGAAGCTATGTGGTGTCTTTCGATCATGATTACCAGGATAGCAATCCTTGTACAGCATTCATCCACGGCGGGAGAGTACTTGTGGGAGCCTGCAGTGGTGGTATCGCGCAGGGCTGGGCTGTGAAACAAGAGGGCTCCGTGCCAAGTGAAACGTTTGCGCTTGCACACTCCAGTGAGCTTTCATCATCACTTTCCTGTCGGCCCAGCTATAATTGAGTCGAATGCGTTCTTCAGCCACCGGTCAAAGAATCCTTGCACTTGCCGTAGGTGCAACGCCTTCTGCTCTTGTATTTTCTCCACGTTGACTGCCTCGATCGCTCAGCACCATGAGTTTAAGAAGGAAGGGCGTTCGATCATCGTAACGGCTACTGAGAGCTCCATTCGAAAGTGGAGTATGGAAGGAAGGTCCCCACAAGCATTCGTAACCTGTCAGCTATATTGACTTGTTCCTGAACAGGCGAAGTAGAGTCCGATGTGCCCGCAACTAGCTGGTCGATCATGATGGTCAGTCTGTGCATGAAATAGCTCTTTCAATTTGAGCCTGACCTGCTCTCCATCTCAAGATCTTGTTGAATCTTTTGTTAGTCTTCGCTGCTTTGTACCTTATGAGGAGTCGATGACCAGCTACTCCCCCCCCCCCTCCTACCCATCACGAGGCTCTATAATTTTATAATTTGCTATCTCCACTCGTGCAACATCCGCGGAAGCATGAAGTCAGGCAGTTCGCTGTGCAGGTTAGTCCATGTCAAATTGCTTCATGCTTTGGTAGCACACCCAAGGGACAACGATGAAATGGAAGCACCGTAACAATTTCAAGCGATAGTTTAGGTCAATATGACGCGCTGTGGTTAATGTGCGCAGCCCTCTCACCGCCAGGTCATTAACTGGAGACTTGGGTTGTCCTTGTCTTATCATCTAGCGCCACACCATATGTGTCCATTTCCCCATAAAAGTAGAGTTCGCTTGAGTTATTCCTAGCTGCGCAATTACTAATGTGTTTCCTTCTTTTCGCAAGGCGGCCTCCGATGACCACGCATCGTGCTTTGACATTTGTGCGGAATTGATATTCTCACCTACCAGAACTGTTGGGTGGTGTGTGAGATACTTTCGGCAATCGTCGTGTCGAGTTTGGGAGCATCTTCCACGTGAGCTGACAATGAGTCGGGGACTGCCAGTGTCAGACGCAGCAACTTTGGCGTTGAGCGTGAACAGCTTCCAAGATCTTGTAGGACTTTCAAGGTACTTTGTTTGTTGACGCACGCAGCCCAACTTGAATGCGCCCATCAGCTACAAGCAACTCTGAGTCTGTCAGCTTCACTGCCAATATTGATCACTTTGGAACATCGAGCGCACTGCCAATGATAGCATACTAGTAGTGTGATTACTGCGCACACCAGAGATGCGGACTTTGGGGATGCAAGTCATCACGGCTTGATAACTTAGCTATCAGGTATGTTTCAATCGCTGTGCGGTTAGTTGTTTCGGATAGCTTTCTACTCTCATACTGTATAGCAGCCACTTGCGAACGGACAAGCCACCAATACCCGGGCCCGTGCGACCATCTATTTGCTCCATAGACCAGCACCCGGACCCGGACTATGCAGGATATAAGGTAAGCGACGCCTACTATTGCTGTTGCGCGACGCTTTATACGTTCTGTGTTGGCTGAATAGCTAGTAGGGTCACAACGGTGGTAAACGCGCTTTCGGATCAGTCGCACGTCAGTGATGATCTCTACTGATGGGGTGACGGGTTTTGCAAACGCGACAGAGTTTGCAAATCGCTATCCTGTATTCACGACATGAGCCCTTCCGTACCGGTATAATGCGCCATGAAAAGAGATGACTCTCACGTCTATTTCAATGCAGTTTTTATATTTATTAGTGTTGTTCTCCGTCCAGCCGACTACTACCGGTAGATTTTGCAGCTGAAGTGAGAGAGGATCTGGCGAGATCCGAGAGATCTTATAGAGCGGTCGGCCTGAGACTCTCAGAAGTAAACGGTAGCATCATCAGCGTTGCATGTGCATACTCAAACAAAATAAATTGCGTCGCTGTGGGGATGTATGGACGATAGTCTTTCATATGCGTGACCAACGGAGGATGGGAGTGACGTTACCCATCGTCACGGACAGCTTCATACAGCACTGAAGCGCTGTGACTTTCGTTACCATGAGACATCAATCTGTGACGAGAACCGCGACAGGTTTTGCAAAACCTCCACTCTCGTCGCCAGAAACGTTTCTCTCATCGCCCTTATCATTTTCGGGATACCAGGTCCTCCGGAAATCGTAGAATAGATCCTAGGCTATCCATCAGTGCAAAAATTACGTCTATCGCCTAAGTATACGACGAGTTACACGGTTCGCAGCCGCTACTTTGCAAACGCGTTTGCAAAACCCGTCACCCCATAGTATTGATGGAATTTGCGTCAATACGAGGCTGTAGTGAGGCCAAACTACCAGACCCAGAACTCGTGCGTTACTGTATCGATGCTCGCTCCGCTCCCAAGTAAGTACGCCTGTATAGAGTACATGTGCTACAGCACTAACGCTTCTTCAGTAACAATAAATATAAAGGGCCTTGACCGTCCTGACCGGTCAGGGAACATGCTCAGGATGGAGAGCCCTACAACAAGCGAGAGTGCCTGCGTAGGCGACAACGGTTCTGAGTCTGACTCGCATACCGCGCACGTGAAACTTGGATCCTTCCCATCTAATGGCATGCTGGCTAAAGCGACACAACGGGGCGCGCGAACACAGCGCGCATTTCCTGCAGAACTTAATCCCTGAAGAGATTGTGAGCACTTGGAGCGCCCACTGAGCTCAAACAACTCACAAGTCGAAGGAGTCCAACGGTCGCCGCCGCTGTGGTTCTTAAGGTGCAACGGGGAGGCCCCAGTTTGTGACGTTTAACTGCCGCCTGACGATCGTCCAAAACCCGAAGTGCGCGAATAGCACGGCGACAAAGATTGGACAGCCCAAGGCGTGCTGCCATAGTTCCCTCAGCCCACAAGCATGGTGTACGCCGATAGCCTCAAGGCGTGCCACCGCAAGGGAACTGGGTTCGAAGTAGAAGAATGGAAATGGGGGATGGGCCCCATGAGCCGACACCTCAAGGCGCGGCAGGCTTAGCAGCTAGAGGTAGAACTGCAGCAGCTGCAGCTCTTTTGGGGGAAGGGGATGGGAGCGAGAGGATGCCGCTGGTGCAGTTATATACGCTCGGCCCCTTATATAGTGACGCGTCGCGTTGAAAGTTACACCGCGAGAACGTGATTCGTGGCCCTGAATGCGTTGCGAGTTTCAGTTTCCCTATGTTACCCTCATCAGCCCGGATGTCCCTCATTATTTGACAGCTTGTCAATCTACAGAGCTTTGCTTAAACGCCAGGATATTGATGTGTACTTGGTATCGCACAATTGCTTGAGCTCCGCGTACATGAACTTGAGCATACAATCGGCGCGTCTCACTGTTTAGAAAGGACGAGGACAGGGACGAGGCTGGCGAGGGGTACCCTCGAGTCGAGTCCAACTCACGAGTTAACTCGACTTGCGAGTTCGCCTAGCAAAACTCGGAAAACGAGTCGAGTCGAGTGGCAAACCCGAGTTGACTCGCGAGTTGCTGATGGGCTTACGTAGCGAGCCTCTGATTGGTTTCCTGTGATCCCATTCGCATCCGGTTCCTGACGTCAGTCCATTTATCCGTTCGCGTTGCCATGTCTGGCGCTAACACGCGGGCAGTGTACTTAATACCACCTTGGACGCATATGCACGCATTCTCCACGCTATAGCTAGCTTTCACCTGCGGAATACCAGGTAGATAGAGTTTAAACTGATTATGAATAGCTCTGTGCACAAAATCCGGAGTGGACAAAGCCTACAGGTCGATACCCAAAAAATGCAAGGAAATATCCGAGGCTCGGCGTGATCAGACTCGGTTCAACTCGTGATCTCAAGTTTTTCCGAGTTGGGTCGACTCGACTCAACTCAACTCGGAGCAACACTAACCCTGAGCCACAAAATTCACGTGTTAACCCTGACAATACTTACACAGGCCTCTTTTGTTTTGTCCGGACTCCATCAGCGCTGGCTCGGCCGCTTCGCTTGTCCGGACGCCTTCAAACAGAGGCTCCAAATTTCGTCCGCATTCGCCCAAGACGCCTCATTTCGCGCTGTTTTCGACTTTCCTTACTATTCTGAGGCCTCTGGGTTGTGTCTGAGCGTTGAAGTCTCGTAGTAGACGCGTCTGTCTGCCGCTGACATCCATAGCATCCCAGTGAGAATAGGATCTACCCGGACCCACTGACTTCGAATTTTCTCTTCTCCGCCAGCTTGTTGACAGTAAACACCAGTACTAGGGCGCATGACCGAAATTTTCTTACGTCTACTGGTATCGAACATATCTTACTGTATTGCAATATACCACAATCTACTCCAGTCTACATAATGAATCGCGTCCGTTCTCGTGCACCATATACTGTACTCTACTGTCCTCGCATCCTCGCTTACGCCCATCGACCACTGCGCCGTTCGTTATATTGAAGCCTAATACCTTGAGACGACGTAGCTTATTCCTTCGCATGAGCAAGTTGGCCACATTGCTTCCCTCCCCTGAGAGCACACCGTCTCTGGCAAGAGGAGTACAATTAATATCAATTCCGTCGCAACAAGCCAAAAAAAAACCTACCGCAGTAGCCGCAACATTGTTCCATTCCTGTGTGGGAAGTTTATTACATATAACATCAGCAAGGTGTTCGGCTAGGATAAGGCTGGTTTGAATGCTGGACCATCTTTGTGACCTTTCCAATGCTCCTGAAAAGTCTTGCCGGACCCGTTGCGATTGTCACGCATCCATTTTTGCTTGCACAAAGACCTTCGCCGAGCTCGACTTACTTGTGTGATGAATATAATGTTGCGACTTACTTTGCTGTGGTTGCCTTGACCTCTGTTGTCGCGCTACTTGTTGCGTCACAAGCGGCACTGTGACTGTGGTAAAAGAGTGAGTAACCTGCTGAGGTGTGAGAATACACGTACGGCGTTGTTTCGATTTGCTGCGAGACCCTGACACCACCGTCCCATGCGGCCAGACCTGTGTGAGCTACTGCGGTGCCAGCCGATACTACTTTCCTCGTCTGCGACTCTGAGTCTGATGCTGGCGAGTGCCTTCAACGGACAATTGAACGAAGTCGTCATGGCGGGGTTGGTAGCTTGTATATCCAAGCCGTCTGCCGGCTTTTCTGTAATCAAGGATGGCAGCGCGTCACCTGATGGGGCTGATGCTGTAGCCGAGGCCGTAGTTGCTGCTGGTGGACATGATGAGATGGAGAAGCTGGTGAGTCGAGAGAACCCGGAGGGGGGTGGGGTGGCAGCTGGTGCTGCCTGCGTTGGCCCTGCCATAGATGGGCTGATTCCCGACATAGCCGTACTGGCTGAACTCGTCGAGGAACTGGCCGCGGGTTCCTCGATGAGTTTGAACGTGTTGAGTTCGTAATGTATCTAAAACTGTCAAAAACGTACCGTCGATGGCGCAGCGTTGCGAACGGCATGAGTAGCCAAGGCCGATGGTGCATTGGTTTCGTGTCTTCACAGTACCCCCTGGCGAGTTGGAGGCGAGATAGTCTGAGCAACCTTTTTTTTGCTATCAACGGTCGCTTTAGTAGTGGGGTATGACGCGGAGCAATCAAGTACTTACAGAGAACCAAACCTAGCGCGTTTGGGAGCACCAGCGTTCGCCGACGATGGTTCGTCTACGCGTCGTTTACCCTTATTGAGTGAGTTTCCGACAGTACTGGTTTGTGCCGAAGGTCCGGGTAGCTGAACCTATGGACGTCGTTGCACGAAATCTAAGGATCAGCTCATGCGAGGGAAAAACTCTTACACTAACTTTCGATGCAGCGGCAAGCGCCGGCGTAGCCGAGCTCTCGCGGTCTTCGTCGTTTGGAGCTGTTGTGTCGAGTTCCAACTCGCCTTTCCGGTTCTTCAGCCACGACGGATGATGATTTTTAAGATACTGTTGGAGCTTCCAGTCGCCATGGCCAAGACGGAACTCGGGGAATCAAGGGTATACGTTAGCGACAATATAATTGAATGCTCCCATATATGAATCGCGCTCCCAATGCTCTATGGAACTGCCACCCGGCATGCGAGACCATATCAAAAGCTCAGCGTAACAGAGCTCTAAGACATTGTTGATATCGGAGCGCCTCTCGTCAGTTATAGGCACTCCGTCCGCGTCTTGGACAAACTCGTGCCATTTGAGCTTTATCCCGTCTTCTGTAATGTGACTGGGACGGTATCAGAGTGGCATCCACTCTCGCTTGAACGAGTAGGTTATTGTGGCGATCCTTGCCAGTTGCGAGAAGAGGAAACATATGCTGTCCGGAGTTAAGCTAGATGCTTTGTCTGATTGCACCTGAGACCTATGGCCGCTGTTCTGAGTATAATGCACGTAGATTCATGAATTACATACCTCTTTACACTTGACTCTGTCGATGTATGCGCTTTCTCGATGCGACCTTCAAGACCTTGCACTTATTTCTCGAGCCGTAGAATTGTTTCACGAATTTTTGTATGTGTGTCCCTGTGGTGAGTGCAAGTTAAGGTATATGCACTATAATAATCACGAAGCTCACCGAGTTTGTTGTAATGCTTGGTACTTCTGATATAACAGCGCATGGTGGGCGATTGCGACAGAGATCGAAGCACTGTGGGATGCGTTGCGAAGTATCTGATGGCTTATATGCGTCGTCGCATTGAGATTCGGGCTCGGCGACGCGGCCGACTGCACAACAGCAGAATCAACATCAGTTTTTGAGAATTCAAATCACACCCACACGGGATCCTAATAAGAAGCTGACATGTTCGCTTTCGAGACCGCGTAACGAGCTATCTGGGGTTGCCGAGCGGGAACATTAACGGATCGAGCTGCGTGTGCTCCGTCTCTGGTGATGTGAGGCTCATGGACCGCGATGTGAGGCTCATGGATCGCGATTCACATTCGAAAGGACTCGAAGCAGAGGCCAAAGCCGCGCTCGGACTAGAGAGGAAACTGAGGTCAAACTCGGACATGGTGGTACTTGGTGAAAGAAAGGGCGGAGGAAAGGAGAGTCGCGCAGCCTGAGAGCAGAGCTCGGTCGAAGCCACGTGCTCGCGTGAGTATTGGGCGCTAGTGGTAAGCGGCGCTACTATGTCTCGATATGTTGGGCTTTCTCTTTCCTTCTCTCTCACTCTGTCTCCCACTCCTGCAGCGCGTATGTCGATGTAGAGATATTTCAACTTTCAATATTATCTAGGTATGTCAACTTTATTCAACTGGAGCGTAGCTGACTTTGCTAATAACACACACCTAGGCGAGCACATACTCACCCGTGTTCTCGACATGGTAAGTGATACGACGGACTTATTAGTCTCAAATACGAGGCTGATTTATCTTCATCTTGTCTTAGCTGTAGATACGACCAGCGTACGCCGTGATAATGCTATCGTTGTCTGTATTGTATGTTACGGCATTAGCAATCGACTCTCAACAAGAAAGGAAAGCATGTAGAACAGCACTCTAGCTGCATCCAAACGGGCTACGATGCACCTTCTAATCGCTGGTGTTTGAGCCGTTGAGACTTCTATATTCCCGCGACTCTGTCGTCCAGCCCTCACGTCCTCTCCCGCACTTTCGACGCTGGATTTCGACGCCCGACGACCAAGGGTACGTTCCCTATACATCTTCTAATGGAGGCCGTGACCTAATAGCTTGATAGGTTGTCATTCAGGCTCCCAGGTCATGTTTCTCTTTTGCCACGGACTTGTCCCAAAACGGTAAGAAATCTTCGCGCTGCCTGAAGTCTTTGGGTATGAGACTACCATTTATGGCAACTTTTCTCTCCCCTGTCTCCCTGTCTCAGCGGCGGTCGAGGGTCCGGGAGCGAGACTACTTACTACTAGTAACGGCCCTCGAGGTCCAATTTTATCCGGACTCGGGGAAGCCTACGGCTTCCAAAAGCCCAATTTTGTCCGGACTTCGAAGAGCCGTTTTAGGGAATTGTCAGGTTAGACGCACTGATAGCAAAGGTCTTGCAATATTGTCACGGAATCCTGATGCTGGATGCGGTAGTTCGCAAGCAAGAAGCCGTCCGTCACGAGCGTGAGAGCATGCTGGCTCCCGAAGCACGAGCGAGAAAGCACTAGGAGAGCCGATTGGGAATTGGTGAGAGTTGGATCCAGTATGCGCGCCGATCGTAAATTAATGACTGACGGTGATTGGCACTGGATGTTGAACTACCTCTGAGACGGAATTAAGTAAAGCTCTGGATTCCGAGCCACTCATTCCGGCGAGATTCAACTTCAACTCAGCCAGTCTGCCGCCAAAATAAAAGATAGTATTCTCTGCGACTGGCTATTCAGATGAAGGACTAGTAGAGCAAACAGCCGAGCGGCCGCCATTTTCGGAAAGAACATAGACGGGGGCTCGCGGAAGACATGCAGGGATGAGTACGGAGGAGCATGGGTAGCAGGCACTGGCAACCACCCTTGCCCTGTGATGAAGGAAAGACTTGATTTGACGGAATATTGGGCCTAGTTTTTCGTTGAGATCGCCTGTGTTGAATGAGCTGGGATTCTTTTCCTGCCAGAAGATACCTAGTTCTCTGCCTCTTCCTCGGTTTCAAATCATCAACGTCATCCTCTCTCTTTCGTTTGACCCTGAGGCTCAGCACCCAAGCTGAATTGTTTGGGATCTGAGGGCGTGCTTTAGTTGGCGGTGGGGTTAAAAAGTGCACTAACTACCTTTTCGTTGATCTCCCTGGCCCTCTGTAAAGCCTCCGGTGTGCGCGCCGCATCCCGAAGCTGTCTTAGCTTTTTGGGGTCGTCGGGTACAGCATCAGCTAACAACTTTCCCTGATAAGTGGTGCTGTGGGTGAAACACATCTAAAACATAGTGTCAGATAATGGACCAGTTTTTTTGTGAGACTCGCTTACGGGAGTGATCTCATGGCGTGTGGTACTGAACGATAAATCCAGTAGAAATGGGGGCGGATGAGCGATCCTTGGGCGCGGCCTTGGGCGCGGCCTCGGCGTTTCTGGACACCGGACGAAGCATTGACCGATGCTCACACCCACAACGGTGAGAAGGCCCATGCAGATGGGGAAATATTATTCGGTTATTAGGGAGTAGAGGCGCAATAGTAAAAGGAATGTGAGGTTTGAGTTAGAATGTGGTATAAACGAACGGAAAAGAAAGCGTGAGAAGGGAGAGAGAGAGAGAGAGAGAGAGGCCCATATATACATAGCTCAAAAATCGCACAGGCTCGCTTCGAGCTGATCACTGGCGCAGGTGAGCGGGACGAAAGAATCGTGATGGCCGTCTCGTTCCCATTCGCTAGGGAAGGCTAGAAGAGAGCCAGACGCAGCGAAGTCCGACTATGGGTGTGTTTAGCGATGGGGGCCTATCGTTTGGATCTGGCTGTGATATTGGCCGTTTCTTAGTGGGGTAACTCTGCCCCAAAACTTTTACGGTTCTTGTCTCAAAACCTTTTTTTGCCTGTCTCTTGGAATGGTACCTCCGAGTCTTGCTTCGTTTGGGGTCCTCGTCGCAGTGCATGTTCTCCGTCCGGTATACATATTGGAGTTCCATTGATTAATGTCTGTGCTAATCGAGATACCACTGACATCGCACTTACTTGTGATCCGAACACCGCTCCATCAATCGAGATATAACTGACGTCATGACTCTGCACTCACGCTATTCCAGCAAGGCGGGAATTTCCTGTACAGTCACACTGTCTGTCCAACCTCCTCAGTTTCTACTTACTACCTGGCGGCCTATGGCCCTCGCGACTATCAATGATTTCTTACAGTCTGCTTTTTTTTTTGATTGTGGAATACCTGTCTGGTTCCGGGGTCGTTCTGGGACTGAACGTTTCGCGCTGCAGGTGTTGCTTTCGGGCAGGGTGGGGTTTGTGATCGGTCCTCGCCCAAATTTTTCTCTCTGTATACCCACATGGTATTAGGCTCGCCAGCCAGTCCGGTCGCAAGCTGATGAGCGAGACAGGCAAAGGAGGGCGAGCGACCGGCTCGTTACGAGCCTAGGCTGGCGAGTCTAGATATCATGCATCAAACTCGAAGCGCCGCGTTACCTTTCCACGCCGCAGACACTTGTCACTGCGCGTTATTGACTCTGAGTTTTCTTCGCCGTAATTGGTCCTGCTGGCCCTCAATATTATATAGGCCTCAATTACCGTGCTAGTCGTACAAATAATTCTTGTCACTTATTGTTTTTTTTAATACGCACTATCACTCAGAACAATCAGAAAGTAACCTCAAGATCGACCATGTTACAGTGTGTGACAGAGAAGTGACCGTAAAGTGACCACTCGTGGCTGCTTACAAAGCATTGATAACGGTAGGTTAACATAACATCTGCCAGCGAATACTGAGTACTTCAGTCATGACACAACACACAACGTATGAGAATCGGGACATTGTAACGCCTCCGTAGGTGCACAAGTCACAACCCATGTCTTATAATTGAACCATGCCATACATCGGCTTGAACAGGCCGGCTAGAAATGTCGCTCCTGTACGCTTGACGGTGCCGTCCAGAGCTCGGACGCCAGAGACTCAGCACCCACACCAGGTGAACAACAATCACCTCCTCCTAACCAGATACTGTGCTAACAAACAATATCATTAGGGCACTTCCGAATCTGAGTCCATCGCGACTCTCAATCTCGCTGTGTCGACGACGTCGCAGCAAGAACACTTTTCCACAATGCCGTCGAACTCGCATCATACTTCGCAACTATCCGTACGGTCTATTGACACGGATATAGACCCAGGGAGCGACAGCGACACAGACCAGGATGGAGACGAAGATGAGTTCAGCTACCACAGTATTGACAAAGACGACCACAGTGAGAACGGGCTCGACCTGTTCAACTCCCAGTTCTCCAAGCTCTCAGTCAAACCTATCGACGAAGGATCTTTTACAGATGAGACAGAATCCTCGGGCAGCAATATTGTCTCATCAATCCGGGAAGGACCTTATAACACTGACAATACTGGAAAGGACAGTGGCGATACAGACGGAGATAACGTGAAGAACAGGACGGATGTTGAGGACGTAAGTATCGATTTATCTCTGGGTTTTTATTTTTGTTTTATTATGTTATCACAGAGCCCACCTACATGGAATCACCTTGACCCCGCTGCTACTGTGCAATTCACTATCGATACTTCCACAAACCTGCCGTTAACGCGGGCAGTCATGCCGTTCTCAGCCAATGCTAGTGAATTCGGCCCTGTTGCATCTGGTAAGACGCTCTATAGCACTTCTCAGATAAGTTACGCTCAGACGCACGCTCAGAGCTGGAGGCTACTCCTGCCCACTTAACCTCGGTGAGGGCGGAATCGCGCGGCCTTACCCAAAGAGGTCTAGTCACAACAGCGATCACAGTTGAACAATCGTCTCTCCATAGCGTACCCCGCAGCCGTAAGTGTCCCGTATATGCGTTACTGTAAATTGAGGTTGCTGTACTTAATGTTTGTGTCAGAGTCTTGGCACCGAACTATATGGATATTTATTCTTGTCACAGCTTGTATCGCAAGCCTCACGTCCCCCATAGTTTCAAGACAGAACCCCTACCTCTCCGCTCTGTATCAAGAGCAGGATCGCTCCGGCCGAAATGGTAAATACCCGAGGTGGGAGACTCTGCGGGAAGAGCGAGAGCGTAGGTTGCCTAAACATCGTTACAGAAAAAGAGTAACAGGAATGTGCGGTGCTTAGATTATGACATACTTCTTATTACCCTACCGTAACAAAGAAAGACCTATCGAATGTCTTTGCCATCAATCCACCCCTAGTACCTTCGGCGCAACCGACTCTGGCGATCTCTAAGGGCGCGATAGATGCTGCAACTGAGCTTGATGCTTCACGATTTGTAGATTTTGGTGCACCGGCGGTGTATTATTACTTATTACTTACTCCGTGTTATTAACCATGTCCCCCTGTGAAGTATTGGCGAGCGTTCGGCGCTAGAGACGAGATGAGATGTCGAGGAGCGTCGAGATCGGCGATAACACGGGAAGTGAGCTTCGAGTTCGGGCGAGGAGTGAGTAGTTATGTGTTCCGATTCGAAGGACTTGCGTCGTCCTGTAGCTACAGTACATGTATTTATACATCGTCTGGGAAATCTATTCTACCTACGAGATTCAGGTTTATGAGTTGTTATCTACACGAGTTAGCTACGAGGACGACACGAGTTAGAGAAAAGACAAAAGATTGAGATTGTTGGACAAAGAGAATACGAAGTATGAAAGGATTCCTCTCGACGTCATGCGCAGCATGACGCGAGGTTCTGACAAGGAGTGGCGGGATAAGAAGGGGGCAGTGTCTATGGAGTGGCGGATCAGGACACGAGCCTGGAGAATCGTCCGTATGGACGTCCCGTCGCGTGTCTGATCCCTTGACGTCACTCGGTCCGATCGCCGCCCAGGCGTTGTACGCCCATCACTTCCTTATCGGAAAGTCGTTCCTGATGGCGGGGTGTCAGCCCTTACTTACCCTTAGATAGTCGCGTGATCGTGGGAATATCACTCCTTCAGAGTGGATTGCATGTGGTGGCTGGCTTAAGTTCCTGCCAGCAAGAATCGTCAAAATGTCCTCTACCCCCGAAACCAACTCCCATAACACTCTCAAACGACGCAGGGTATCGCATGAACTTGTACAAGACCTAGACTTGTGGATGGCAGATGGGAATGTAGTCATCGCCGTTGCCGACAACACTTCCAACGAGACGATCATGCGTGGCTTCAAATGCCATTGCGGTGTCCTCGCAAAGCATTCTCAGATCTTTGAAGGAATGTTTAGTATCCCTGCGTCAAGTGACGCAGGGGATTTATACGATGGTCTACCACTAGTAGCTCTTCCGGACGCTTACGTGGATGTCAAAACATTTCTGCGCTTGCTGTACGACCCTAGATAGTAAGCACGCCTTTGCCTATAACCTTAGGAACACTTCACTTAACCCGGACTTCGTACAAGTGAGATGCCACACGCCGACCCAGAATGCCCTTGGGACCCAACCCAAAGACGTGCGGCGATGCTTCAGATCGAAGGCCTAGTGCATCTAGCAGCGAAATATGAGCTCATACGGCTACAAATGACCATCAGGCGGTCCATGAAGTCGTATTGGCCTACTACCCTTGAACGGTATGATCGCTGGGAGCAATCGGTTTCCGCGGATAATAGAGGTCTTTGTGATCAATACTCAAGCGCAGGTGATTATACTATCCTGCAAAATTATCTCGCTCGAATAACCAGCTTTATACTTCATAGACATCGCCATCAAAATCGCGCTTGACATGGAAATCTCGGATATCCTACCCGCAGCGTTTTATATTCTCAACGCTCACCTAGCTCATTCAACTAGGCTCCATTCCAATGCCACTAGCATATCTGCTGTCCACATTGTTCCAGGATCGGTCTCAAGCGACCATACTCCAGGTACCTCTACGCCGCTCGATGCTTTGCTTAGTCGGCTACAGCCTTTGCAGATGAGCCAGCTCATCTATGGCCGCGAATTGCTCCGAACCATGACCTCTCTATTGGTGAATAGCATTATCGAGCAAAGCATTGGTAACTTCAGAGGTTGCTATGGGGGAACGTCTACCGAGGGCACGTCCTGCGCCACAGCGGCCCGTGAATGGTATGGCAAAGTGCGAGGAACAATCTACACAAATAGCCCTTCCACCTGTCAATGGTTCGATGACCCTCTGCGCGGATTCAATCTCTTGAAGAGACTATTTGAACAAAGTATGATCGCAGTTTCCGACGGTATATGCTATGGCTGTAGAACTCACTTCCTCGAGATCATTCCTGCGTTGCGTCGTTACATATGGGATGAACTTCCGTACACATTCCTCATCAAGCCCAGACGTGCCAACCAGGTCTACGGCTATGGATCATACATGTAAGTATCTTGGTATGCTGCACCCTGTGATTCGAATTGCTCATGTATGCCTGTCAGAGAACCCTTTCTTTCTTAACGATGTTCTTGCTCTCAGAGCAAGCTTACCACACCGAATAACGATACGTCAGGGACGCGTCTCGAGGGCATGTACCAGGCAATAGAGTCCGTTTCGTAGCTGTCCTTGGTCGCCCGCATTTCAGAGATATAGCCGTACTTTGCAGCGTAACGGACTTAGTGCCGACATAGCGAAGGGTCCTTTGGTGTGACGCCGCATGAGGGAGTGGAATGAGGCGGGAGTGGCAATTGAGACCGCAAATTGGCGTCCGGCCGTCGAGGCCAGCGTGTGAGAGCGCAGGAGATTAGAACAGTACTGGCCCATGGAGTGATGATATGCTTTAATGGGGAACAATCTCCCTGTAGTATGTGATGAGCTATTGAGAGACTGAATGTTTTCAGAAAGCACTCACCCAGCACAGATGCCGTCGCCCTCAGCCTACCAGGTGGTTCCACAACATAATCGCATCGTTCGACTGAGCGTTTGAGAACAGTGTGAGAAGGAGAGACAAACTGAGAGCGGTCATTGTGTGCAGATGACCTCCCCTGTCGTGCTCCGAGTCACGGCTTCACATGCGCCTTGGATGCAGGCACTGTCTATTAACGTTAACTTGGTTCGCCTCTGTTGAGCGTACACGGTTCTCGTCGCTCACCACGACGATTGCCTTAAGCTCTGCCCACGGCACCTGCCTCGTCCACTTGTGCGGATGGCCCACTCGAATGTCACAGCACAGTACTGGTGCGACGACCTCTCTACCCCGCTCCCTGAGCCCACCCAATATGTCCCCATCCCACCAGCTCTCATACGTCCTCCACGCATTCTCGTCCACGGCTCAGCTCTCCATCGGACAGAGACAAACTCCTTGTCCGTAGAAGCATCAAGAAGGTCAACGCGTGCTACTCGATGAAGCCCAGAGCACGCCCTTGACCTCTTCGAGCCTGGAGATTGGTCGGCGGGTGTGAGACTTAGCATGGCGCACAGGTGCGTTGCTTTGATATTCGAGTCCTCCGTACTCCGAGTCAGCTACTGATTGTGTTCAACTATGAAGATGCGCATGTTCGTCACAGTTCATCCCCATGGCATTCGCAAGATGATCGTCTCACCAAGCTTCCCTCCAACCTCGTTGCTGCACACCGCCCGTGGAAAGACAGTGCACCTTCCCTTCCTGACCCGATTTCTGCACAGTGAACACTACCTCGACGCTAAGCGGCTGCTCCCCTTTCTGTACGTCATTAGTCTTTTTCACCGCCCACCTCAATGACATACCCACGCTCGTCTGTCTACCAAACCTCTGCTCACTGCTCAGTACTCAGTGCTCACCTACTTGGCCCTTGCGCTGATTGTGCCCTCCACCCGATCGGTACGATCAGACGATGGCACAGCTTCTGGCGCTGTCAGGAGCGACGACCATCTCTGGCCTCCGGCCCCCAGCCCATCGACGAGTTTTTACCTTCTCATGTGCGTTCTCAGCCCACTCAAGTTCATCATTTGTCCCTTTAATCGCCGGCTGAGTCAGTTGAAGCCCGCAGCCGCGCTTGGCTGGATATGACAGATCAGCGACTTCGCCATTACTCGCATCGATCGACAGCGGTCCCAGCACACTGGCACCCAGAGACGTTACCAAACCACTCGCAGTGGCACCTCCAGATCAACTCTCCCACAGCATCTTCAGTCCGCTAGAAAGCACTTACAGAACAGCGAACATGCTCCACAACTGCTACCACCTACTCGTCCTCTGGTTGAAACCACGCTTGAGATGGAGGCGGAGAGAGTATCAAATGTTATGCGCCTTAGTGGAGATACCACCCTTGCTCAGCCTGATACAGCGGATGGCGCTCCTGTAGGTCTGGATGTCAAAGAGCAGGTAGATCCCAGTCCATGTAAATCACGCGCTCTCTCATGAATTCAATTGCACTCACAGTATACTAGTACTGTATCTCTAACTCTCTGAAAACCGCAAAGCGGTAGGACTACAGCTAACAAAGAGACTTCAGCATGACGTCTCGAAAGTATTGCCCACCCTCTATGGAATCATAACCTACCTCAATGACCCCCACTTCAAGTCCTTCCGCCATGGCGCCAAGGATCTCTCTCAGAGTTTCACGCAGTAATCACATCCATCGGCAAGAGTCTATCCGACGCTCAACCTGTTGCAGACGTTTCCAGAAATGGAGCTACACCGACGCTAGACCACAACTCTCTGCCTTTTAGTGAGTTCCGGGTGTTAGTGTCTTATATCCGCCAGTGATACCATTACCCCACAGTTATTCCAGAGAGTCCAAAGACTAACGTCGCGGGTTCCAATCAATCCCGAGCTGCAGTTGAAGGGATAATCTATGGCAGCATTCTTGCCCCTTCTCCTGAGAAGCGTCAGAAAAGGCAAGACTCAAGAGGGATACACTGACATACCTCATAGTCACAGATGAGTAGCGGTAGTTTCCCAACGGCCTGCAGCTCAAGCATCGGAATGCGCCGCTTGTAGTCTAGAATGAGATATTTTGGACTTGTTTGATATGGATGCGAGTAGGCGAGCTCGCGAGATGTCCGATTAAGAGCCCCGTCTGACCTACTAAGGCAAGGTAGAGTAATAGGAATACAGGGCGGATGGATCTTCGGCCGAAGACGTCAATTGGCACAGTTCAAATCATTTAAATGACATTGAAGCACTTACGCATGCGATCGAAAGTAAGTAATACCACTTTCGATGTGTTTGTGGTGTCGTGCCAGTGCTTGCGGCCATTGGACTACGAGAAGACCGATCTGTCTGCCCAATGATTCGTTTGCCATATCGCCGCGCGAAGGATAAGATCGTCCATGTTGCGTTCCCAGGACTGATAATTGCGAAGGTGGACCTGCTCGGTACGAGTAGTGAGCACAACCACCCGACGGGCGCAGGATCCTCGGTATGTCATTCATGCTTACTATAGTCACGTGCGGCACGTGCAACACACAAGCGTGCACACAGCCTAACCCCAGACCCCAAAGACCCGCTACACCAGTAAGCTGGTAGCGGGAATCGCAAGGACCATGCTGTTCGAAAGTCAAGGGTAAGGATTTGGTCCAGGTGTGGACGAAACGACGGAGTTTGAACAGGTGTGACAATCTGGATTGATCCCGCAGCACCCTGAGTCTGAATGCGTAAAATGAGTGATTGGAATGCGGTAAAAGATCAACGATAATGATTAATGATGGGGAGGATGTTGACTGGAAGGGAGTATAACGGGATATTACAGTACATCGCGACGTACATATGAAGCTCAGCACGAACATCCGTGTTGAGTCGCGATGCCTGCGGACATGGAAGGAACTCCCGGAGGTCGAGATGTCTAGGGTTCGCCGAGCTCCCAGCTTCTGGAATTCGAAGTGACGCGTACACGTGCGACGACCCAGGCCTTTCCCCGATTTTGACCCTCCCGAGCGGCGTCTATTGAATGAGACCCCGCTCAAAACTCCTGGAAAGAAGCCCACGCATAACTTTAGCGACAAGAAGCCGAGATATCGATAGAAGACTGCTGCGCAATGATATAACCTCCTAATCTCGTGATCAGACGGATTGGACTTCGAACAAAAAGGAGAGCGAGCCTTGCCAACCATTTGCTGTCCAGTAATAGGGCAGACTCTAGGATGCTTATTTAAGTAACAACTGAAAAGATCAAGGTGACGGTGTCAGTGGTATGGGCGCAGAGACAATAAATTTGGACTTACGTAATTGATGGCTGACACGGTGTTGGCATTGCACATAAATACGTGCAATGTCAGTGGTATCTTGATCTGCGCAGCAAGAAGTGCAGTGTCAGTGGTATCTTGATTCGCGCAGCAAGAAGTTTGGTACTTGGTACATAATAAGTGCGGTGTCAGTGATATCTCGATCGGCGCGCGCGATGTTTGGCCTTGTCACACTCCTGCCCATTGGCCCAGCCTGAGGCGAATCGGTAAGCTCCATTCTCTCATACTCCTACTCAAACACTAAGTTATCATCAGTGCCAAGTCGCCGTGTATGCGGACTTATTTGTTTGACAGCCGAATTCAAAACGATAGACCCGTAACGGATAAATCGCACAGACTCGGTTCGAGCTGAGCACTGGCGGAGGTAGGCGGGACGAAAGAATTGTGATGGCCGCCTTGTTCCTATTTACTAGGGAGGGCGAGAAGAGAGCCGGTTGCGTGTTTCAGCAAAGTCCGACTATGTGTGTGTTTGGCGAAGGGGGTCTATCGTTTTGAATCTGGCTGGAAGTTCATTATTCTGCCTTGAGACCAGAATTCCCGCGGGATTGAGCGTTTTAAACCAACTAGTCTACTTCAAGTTCCGGGTCACGCCCTGACACAGTTACCCTGCTCGCCTTCTGTTTCCACCTCATTCGGGAACCACCATGGTGGACTCTGACTTTGAAGAAAACTCTGAGAGCTATGCACAAGCTACTCCAGCGTCGGAGAGAACGCCGCAATACAATGGCCCAGCGAGTCTGGTACGCGGAGCTCTGAAAGCTCCTAGGTCTACAATAATATCCGCTCGTCACTTGTTCGGTACGCAGAGATCGGTGGATTTATCCTCACTCTGATGGCCTTTGAAACTCTAGAGCAGTTGCATGAGAACGACATCTCTTTGGACGCCAACTACCAGCGAGGTAAGAGGATAAGTTGACAATAAGAAGGATGAGACGCTGACTAACGTTTACAGATGTTGTGTGGCCTATATCCAAGCAGATGGGTGAGTGCATCCTGTTATCAAGGGTGCACTAGCAGTTATCCTCAGAGTGTCTTGTGTTACACCAGCCCTCATTGACTCCATGATGCACAATTTTTACATCCCACCGGTCATTTTCTGTGAGTCTTTCGATCTTTGTCCCTGCCCGCGCCACTAACAGTTACCCAGCTGCAACAGAAGCGCCAGATGGGTCCGTAACTCGAGTCTGTATCGATGGAAAGCAGCGTTTGATGTCGATATGGAGGTGCGCGCTCGTCATTCCTAGTGATGATGCAGTTGGATAAATCAGTAATCGGGGTGTGCTTCTGCAATGTCAACAGGTTCATGGATGGACTTGTACGCCACATTTCATGTTCCCTGTATCATCTGTTCTGTGCTTACCTATTTGTAGATCCCCTGTAGTGTCGTTTTCCCGGTTTTTTTTTGTACAATTACTAACACGGAAAGTGTCACAGATAAGGACCCGTAGGTATTTCGCTGCTAATTGACATGGTTACACCGTTCATCTCCGAATAGGACTTCAGGAAAACAATACTTCTTCTGTGAACTGGTTGGTCGACAGGAAAAGGGAGAGCTTCTGCCCGCGAAAGACCGCAAGATTTTCGAGAGCAAACAAATTGTATGTCTTATGCTCAGTGTGCCGCTTGCAGCACTGTCTCATGGTGTGTACAGGCCTGCATGGAGTACGAGGATCTGTCAGAGGCCAATCAGAGGGAAGTATTCCAGGTGAGTTACTTCTTGGTTGAACTTATTCATCAGGCTCATAGTTCATAGCGCTTGCAACTTGGAATGCCCCTCACAACTGCAGGTAAGTGTCAGAACGAGTTATCATCTGTAGCTTGCTCACAGGTAATTTTCAGAAAGATTACAGGCAGTTCAGAGCGACACTGCCGTTCCTCTACGTGGCCACTCGTACCCCAGTCGCACGCCGATGTCTTCCTTTCTCAGTGAAACCCCTTTGCATGCGCTTGGGCCTCCTTCTATTCCCACATCCTCCTTCCTCTCCCCACCACCGGGGTCTGGTGTTGTCACAGACCGTCTGGCTGCGCTTAGGAAGGCAAAGGCAAACGCTCAGGCATCCATATACCAGTCTTCACAACGGCAGGCGCAGCTGCCTAGTATACACGCACCTGTTCCCCATGCTATGCCTTCAACAAACAGCTTTGATTTGCAAGGTATGTCTCGCTTTCGCAGTGCTTATTACAGTCGCTGAATAGTTTCTAAGGCGTAAATCTATCGTCCGCTACTGGGCACTCATTTTTGAGCATTGGCCAATATGATTGCGGTATGGATGATGTGGAGGGAAGGGATACATGACGGTAGATAACTAGGGATTTTTTGGGATGTTACGGAAGCACATAAGTGTTGAATTCTTCAGTCGTTCTCCGGCAAATAAGGATTCCTTGAGTTGCGTCGATATGCACTGGCAAGCTGTAGGCATGGACAAACAAGACAATACATGTTATCCGCTACTGCAGTATACCATCCAATCATTGATTCGCTGTTTTTGCGGAAAAAAACAATGATATCGGTGCATGATCTCTAGACAAGCACTATGTAAGCTAATATAAACTCACAGAAGTGAACACTTAAACTTGAAGCCATTGCGGAATGGCGTGAGTATCAAGTGTAGTCTACTAACAAGCTTAAGAGGCCTAACTCAGATAAATGTACTTCAGTGCCTGATATTACTATAGTGAAGTTAGGCAACGGACTGCCATATACATAGACTGAGCCAATTAGAAGCGTGTCAAAAGATTACGATGTCAATGTTTACACCAACTACTATCAAACAAACTTACCGCTGGTACTTAGGATATTGATCAGAAACAGAGGGCTGCCGCCTCGCTACGCCCCAGATCCGGTCCTCGTCGTAAAGAACCCAGAGGAACAGAAGGGACTAAGTTCAAGAGAATCGATGGAATCCAGTCACCACTGGGCAGTACAGCAAGTGACGATGTGCGGGTTATGCTAAAACACTGGCAGGAATTTGGGCGCATGATTCAGAATAAGCATTGTTCAACTTGACGAATCGCTGTCGACTCTCAGCTAAACATGTATCGCACTTCTTGTGATGGTCGTACCGTTAGCATTCCGCGTCGGTCTCGGAAGCCTCGAAGCCTCAGAGATCAGGAGTTCCTAGTTGAATATCTTCCTGTTGGGATAGTAACCGCGGAAGAGTTCTAACTCTGTGCACTTGAGTCAATTCAAGCCAGCAAAGAAATACATAGATACGTACTGATCTAGCAGACACAAGCATGGGTGAGGATGTCCTCCTCGGGGGGCGGCGGTGCCGACCATGGAGCTATTCGTCTGATTAGATCCACTAAAGCAGATTGTCTATGTAAAGCAGGACGCACCTGAGGAACGAGAGCAGTGGAAAGACGACGCCTGCAAGTTCAACGTCGATAGCCTGAGTGTTATCTTGACCCTTCGATAGACGGGAAAGTACGCGACCTAGCCATATAGTACGACTCGGAAGATGAAGGGTTGAAGACAGAGGGCGTAACATTCCCATAGGCGGTGTATCGAAGAAGGCTATCGAGGAATGCAACACTCCTGATAAGACAATTTGAACACGTTGAATCCGGCGTTCACTGCAGTGATACTAGTTGAGCGAACGATTGAAGGACCCTGATCCAGTATGCGGAGCCTGAGGGAAATTCAACACGTACCAGATATGGAAGGCGCCGGTTGCGCTGGCAGGAACACTTACAAATCGAATCAGGCACGGGGCTTGCCACAGCCTGGCACTCAGTACTCAGTACTCAGTAAGGCTCAGCACTCACTGTAGTACTCACTGATTGTGCTCGCAAGTTGCGACAAGCATCCGGACTGCCGTCAAAGCGAATATAGCAGCATTTTGCTCTTTGTGGTATGTGAGTTGTCCCTGTGCCTAAGTACACTCTCGCTGCTCACTGCGCCCGGGCCGGCGGTCACGCTCGCGCTTACAGCATTACTACCGCGTAATCGGGGTGTTCGGAAAGTACAGTAAGTTCGTCCCTTAGATTCCGTGATGCCTGTTGCTGTCAGACGCGTCTGACACAAGATTCTGAGCCCCGCAGGTTGAACGTGTCTACGTGTCTACTCTGCCTTGGTGCCACAACTTCAAGCTGACGCTTGCGCTTCGAAAGCTTCCTCAACTGTTCCACAAGACTCGCACAAACATGGATTCCGATAGTGAAGAAGAAATCCCTCTGTTGCAAGCTAAGGTGAGCACGTTTCGATAATGCACCGCATCAACTCACCATGCCTTAGCTTAGAAGTGAAGGCCGACCTCTCCTGGAGGCTGCTCTTAGTAGGGCAATCGAAGACACGTAAGTAAATCATTATTCTATTGCTTTTTCACATGGCTGATGCTTTCCCCATTGTAAGCATGCCTAAGTCAGGAGAATTCGTTCACAAGACTGCAGGGTGTCTTCAGCAGTGGGCATTAGCGCATCTCCTGGAGGAGAGTGAGGAAGATACATGTGAAGATCCGCTCATTGACACGAAATACCTTGAGCTTGCGCGCATGCGCTGGCACTCACTCACCCCCGGACGCTTCAAGAACGAGGCGAAGAATCCTCAAGCTCTTTCTGCCCCTGATGATGGAATTGAGAGTGCCACACTACTCCACTATGAGACATACCTGTGAGTCAAGCACCGCATAAGTTCCCGTCCCAAGTACTTACAGAACTGAAGTCCTGGCGCTGCGAATCATCCCGGCAAAAGGAGTGCGATAGCAACGCCGGCAGAAGACACTCCTTCAAAGGTACAAATTGTATCACGGTACCGGTAAGTGTTAAATGTGCTTGTTGCTACTGGTAAAACATTGTTAACTAGATACATTGCGATGTACATTCAAGGTCTAAGCATAAAGCTAAACAGATGCAGCGGGGAGCCACACGTAAGCCAATTCGATACGATGCACAACACTCAATCGTTCTGCGGGCTCAGAGCTGGGATGTGACTCAGGCTCCTATGAGCTCGCAGAACTGGCAGGGTCAAGACGCCAAGAAGCTGGAGAGGCAGAGAATCAAGGCGGCACTAGAACGTAAGAGCGCAGAGTTAATGATGACGCTCGCCAAGTTCGTTCTTGTGTGGTATGATGACCAGTAAGCCCGTGTTCAGCTATAAAGCTTGGTCGCAGAATCTCGCTAACATGCATGATAGCGCTCGTGGTCCAACTCGTATTGTGGACAGTCAGGGCCGCTTGTTCATTTTCCGTTCACGAGTTACCCAATGGCAGAAAGATTGTTTACCTCAGCTCGCAGCTGCCATCCAACGTTTTGCAGAGGCAACTCAACAAACCGTCCAGGATCGGGAGAAGAATAGAAGGGGCATGCATGAGTTTTGCATTGCTGGTCATGATCGGCAGAGGAAGACGGTTGGATATCCCAATTAAAGTCTCCTTTCCCTACTTACCAATGGCCACAGATACCGACCATCTCCAGTTGGCAGACACAGGAAGGCCATGAAGAGGCATTGGACGAGCTATTTCAGGACCCGGCTATGTGTAAAATCAAGTATGTTTTAATCCCTCCTTTAAATTTGACATGATAGCATCAATCGTAAATTTACCAGTGTCTGCGCTTCAAGCCTGGTAAGGGAGCATTTCCCTTCTGCCGCTGACCGTATGGAGAGGTGTGCAGGGTCTATCAAGAAGAAATATGACATCAGTACAGGACGCTTCGGCTTGTTCTTCAACTTCTGCATCAACTCTCCGGTCTTCAAGGAGCTCCAATTTGATGTCTTTACCCTACCACACAGTGACGCCAAGAACGGAGCCTTGCTGGTGTGTGTGGTTATGGTCTACTACTTCGGCAATTGTGAGTATCTGCCTTGTTAAGCTAAGGCAGAACTGACCTTATTTCTAGGCAAGACAAATGCAGATGAGCGCATCTGGCTGGTCTTCTGGGAAGCTGGGATTATTGTCCAGATCCCCGCAGGGACCTTCATCATCTATCCCAGTGCCTTGCTTCTTCATTTCAACGTTGATATCAATGGTAAGCTTTATCTTTTGTCTAATCACTAATAAGTGTTTGAACTCATATTCTCATATAATACAGACGTCCTTGTGATGACCAAAGATGGAAGCAGGCCAACGAAAGAGAACAGCATCCCTTTCTGCCCTTCAAATGAGGCAAACGGAGGCAGGGGGAGTATAGTCTGGTTCACCCAGGCCAGCATGCTTCAGAGTGGGGAATTGCCTACCGACACAGTTTCTCAGGCGAAGGAGCTGAACAAGAAGGCCAAACGCAGAGGTGCAGCCTTAATCGATACAGCTTATGATGCGCAGAAGGCTCTTGAAAATGGAATGTTTACATTCAATGCTACGCCGTCTTCGTCAGCTAGTTGAAGTCTCTATCCAGCCAGTGTATGTAAAACGAATTCGAATATCATTTTGATATTTTGCGGTATCTACTACAAGCTCTCTTTTGTGATGTTCGTCAGAAGCAGTAGTACTACAGTGAATGGAACAAGAAGTTAAGGATGAATACAGCTATGGCGAGTCAGGCATGTGTGGAGCCTGAGGGTTGGCAAGGACGTGGAAAGGCGAGGAAAGCTACGAGGAAAGCCCAAGTCAGGGCATGGGCTCTATACCTTGGTCGCCTTACCTTTCCACACTTTGAGGGCAAGTATATTTCCTCCTCGAGTTTACAGGCATGGTACCGGTTGCAGCACCACCAACCTGTGGGAACGAAGATTAAATATTAATGACCAGTTTCATTTTGGAGAGCATTCACTACTACCTGGGAATATTAATTTAAGAATACTGCGTATCGACGGGAGCGTGGATGGCGGATATATATGTGGCTCAATCTAGTCAAAGGGCGGGAGGATCGTCGGTGGAAGCACTTGATCGCGCCCGTCGTCAGTTGTCGGTTTCCAGTGCGCCGCATTGCCCACCACCGACCCTCGCACATACCGGGTCACCAACCGCCAGTGATCCTCGGTGGCCATCTACCTAGCGTCCGATGACGTTCGATGGATGTCAATGACGTCAATGGCCTACCGTGAGTATACTTGCACCTCATGCTCGGCGATGACTTCCATTGGTGACTGGCATGGATATCGGCGTGGCCCACTGGGAGACAGTGACTATCGGGGGTGACATCTGCGGGCTGTCGATGTGAGATGGTGGTAGACAACGTGGGACAACGGTAAGCTGACAACGTCCACCACTGCAGCTGTCCGCTGGTAGTGTTCAATATGTATACTCTGTCTATCGCTTTCACAACCTCATTTCTAGACACGACCAGAAGCTTGTTTATAGCGGCTTCCGCTAGTGGCCAGTGGTGCGCACTGTCTCAGTGTCCGGCACTTGTCAGTGGGGCTTGGGGGCACTGGCGGCCGATGGCCTTTATTGATCATTGTTGTCAAAAACGGCCATTGTAGATAGTTGCCTTTTCGGGCCGGTAGTGCGAGCACAGCCTCCGCCCAGGTCGCTTGCGCGACCTCTCTTTCTTTCTTCTTTCCTCAGTCGTTTCGCTCCATCGCAGCTCGACTGAGGTATGTTATTATATTGTTTCTTTTACTTTCAATACTCATATACATTAGTAGACGCGTCGTCGCGTCGTTTACAGTTGTTCGCTTTCACGAAAATTGTGCGATCAACGGTCATTGTCAGGCACCGCCGCTCACCGACGCCCGACAATGGTCATCTCAGATGAAACATGTTTATTGAGATACATATATATATATATATACACAGGACACCATCAGACACAGCTCTATTATAGTAAGTATCCTTTTCTGTCGAGTTTAGACATGTACAGCAGGCTCTAGTGATGCCATAGTTCAGTTCTGAACCGAGGTCCGGACCCCGAACCGCTGAACCGAACCGTCGGTCTGGTCACGTTCAGTACCAGTCCCGTTCAACGTACTCGAAGGTGAGTTTGGTTCTGGTTCGGTGGACACTCTTATATGTGAGCCAGTTCTGAACTGGTTTGAACCACCAGAACCAATTGTGGGCAGCTTACTTTGAGTGACGTCATGCGGCTGGCATTTCCTGGGAAACACAGCCCTATGACATCACCCGTGATTACAGCTAGCACAGCCCCATCGTGCTTCACTTCCACGTCGATGGTCATCTTATTCCCGACGCCTGCAGCTGTCCGAACATAAATGCATAACCATGTGGCCCATAACTAACGAACGTGAAATGAGCACAAGCTGCTCTGATAGGCAAGCTTGCGGTATGTATACTAAATCTGCTTCTTCGCTCGTACCATCTTATACCAGAAGTGACTCACTGCGTGCATGTTCATCTCTCTAGGACCGTCGTTTCCGACAATGGTTACTTGCTGGAAGCCAAGGGAACATGTTGACTGCGTCGGGTTCATAGTTCCAATTGTGTGCACGTCTTGTTTGGAAGTATTGCCTGAAAGGGCAATGCTCCCAAACATACTCCCGTCGGTCCCTGATCGGTCGTCTTGTCAATTTCTTCGTTGTTTTGCTCTTCATCGTATTTTCCGCTGATAATGGTTTCAGAGAAGAGTCTAGAACTATGTGACATGTGCATACAGTATGACCGCAAACCCTCCAGGCCATATAAATAAGGCAAGTGCGGTCATCTTCAGGTCGGGCATAATTCTGACTGCGCTTTTTATAGCTCAACTACTGTATACAAGTTCGCCCAAGTATGACTGACGAGCAAACCGCTGCAGACTCTCGCGGGTGTGCCATTGATGCCGATGACAGGCTGAAGGAGACTGACGAAATTGACTTCTATGACTCTGAGTCTGATCTTACTCCCCTCCAGAAGGCGCCGCGTGCAGGTACGTACTATGAAATTCTAACTAATTCGCCCTCACAGTCCTCAACTTTAGACCCAGCTATCAACGACGGTGCTCGTCCATTGCGTACATCACGGCCGACGTGGAAGCATGCAGGCAAGGTCCGTTGGAGCCAATCACCAAGTACTTCCCTCCCACATCTACAACCACAGCAAAGAAAACTACGTCTACTGACCGGAGTGGTGACAAGAACTCACGAAAGAAGTCTCAGGTCGGACGTCCCAAGCCCAACTCACCCAACGCGGCGCCTGCCGGACCAGCTGCTGTTTCCGATGGAGAGCAGTTTCAGCCTTCGAGCATGGAGAGTTCTGATGAAGACGACGAAGCTCCTGCAGTCAGCAGCGACGAAGAGGTTATCCTCGAAAAGGCGTGTGGGATGTTTACTACGAATTTATTTGAACAGCTGAAAAGAAACTTGCGCAGCCAAAAAAGAAGCGAAAAACCCAGCAAGTGAAACGCACGCACAAGCGCAAATCCATATCTAGCTATAAAAGATCACTATATTAGTGCCTCTCTCCAAGCTTCAAGTCATCCTAGGTGGGAGCTGAAGTCGAGAATCTTAAGCTTCTTGCCTATCAAAGTTAATCATGGGAGTGCAAACACAGCGACCCTGATTCTGCGAGTTGTCGATCGCTACGGCATCCGTAGGAAGGTATGTTCTAGCGGTCTCTGTGTAGCATATGAGCGCAGGCTAATCATTCTATAAAGTTGGGGTGGATCACTTCGGATAACGTGCGTGTGAACGACAAGTGTATGAGCATTCTCCAGCGCTGTCTCCAAGATCCAACGTGTATCGCCGAGTCGCTTCTGAGCGCCGTGCTCGGTGCATTGAGCATATCGTGCAGATCTGTGCAAGAGATGTCGTTACAACTGTTTGTCCAACTCCAACTCAGTTCAAGAAGGCGCAGCAGTCATCGGACGAAGATATCAACGGGGACAACAGCTTTGATGAGAGTGAAGATGACAATGGGGACCCAGAAGAACCTGCGAGTTTCGAGCCCAGTGACCCTCTCGGAAAACTTCTCGCTCTTATCAATCAGGTATGCATATTTGTGAAATGTTGATACGATCCCTTACAACCATTTTCAGATACGTGCGTCTCCCCAGGCTCGAGCTTATTTCGAGACAACTTGCGCAGAAGAGGGTCTCAAGACGTTACAACTTCTGAAGTGGGTTTGCACCCGATGGGGTTCGATGTATGATCTTCTTGACCTCGCGATTACTCTACGAAAGGTGTGCGGTTTCTTCTTATACAGATTAGCTATCTGTAGGCCTCTAGTATTGTCTGGCCTTCAATCGTGTAGGGTATCAACAAATTCTGCCGGAACGCCGCTGAGCACTGTTTAGCAAGCTGAGTTCGAAGGCGATTGTTCAAGTCTTTCTGTAATCCTGCAAGAGACGAGACGTGTTGGCTACTAAGGAGAAAATCGACATGGACCGCCATAACATTTCGGAGACTTGTCCAATCGACTCATTTCTTCAGCACTTCAACCCTTAACTGACTTCGCTGTGGCTTAGCTCTTGCTTTGTCAAGTGCGTGTGCATCAAACGCAACCTCGGGATCGCAGTCCTCAGTGACGACAAACTTGAATGCTGCTGCGGTTCCGCTATCCATGATATCGGTTTCGCCCATCTCGACATCGTACACACGACGCTGGGGGTTGATGTTGTCGTAGGCAAATAAAAAGTTCCTAAGAGCAGCCGATATGCGAATGGAGGTCTGCGCGGATTCAGTAAGCTGCCGCAGAACCTTGCGAACCGTGTATGATGAAACGGAGAGGCCAATCCTTCCAAGCACATCTTATATGTGCCGCGATGCTGAGTTAGCAAAAAGCGACACCCTGATATATAAGTTTCTGGAACGCCGTGAAGCGTAGATTCCGAGCGTTCAAAGGCATCATGAGAGCCGGCATCATTATCCAATAGCAGTGCGTGCTACATGAACTGGCAGCTAACATCAACTTACAATTAATCGATCTCTGCTGACTATTTGTTTGATGATCTTCACCAAGTGCCAAGACTGTAGTTGGTGCACTACTGCCGGAGTCAGGGCTGGAATTCGATGGTCCATCTTCGCGAGAAGTGTTGGAGGAACGGCGAAGTGCTGCGGGAATAGCTACCGCTTGAAGAAGCCGAAAGCAAGTCGTCCCCACATTACGAACGGTCTCTGCGATTTTCTTAACCTGTAGCAGAGTCCCATGTCATTATCTCAGACAAACACAAGCCTCCAGTGCTAAAGCTCTGCACGGGTACGGGTTACCTGTGAATCGTCGCAGGTGGCTCCGTGCGGTTACCTATGGGTGTCTAAACCTGAAGGTCATAGATACCTAAGGCATAAGTCAAGCAAGAGTGCAGGTCAGGCAGTATTGAAGTTGATGCATGGGTCAACGTATAATAATATCAATTTAGTTACATTTTAGTCATTTACATCAATAACAATCTGTGCAGCATCTACGAGGGGCTCTTTCCTCTTTTTAGGAGGCTTATACTTGTCCCTGAATACCTCCAAGTTATGTTCCTCCGGGATAAGGCCCGACATCGAGGCCCATGAGCTGCGCGTGTTGACTCGTCACCTCCACCAAGTAAAGCCAATTTCTCTGCCTTCTTATAGGCCTTATCCATGATTACATCATAGTCTTCGGTGCAGCCAGAAGCTGGAAACAAAGCCTGAGTGCGCAAGAGACCTTGATTTAGGTGCGCGTGTCGAACCGAATTTAAACAGTTCGACGAGGAAGCGGCCTAACTTGAAGGACTTGAAGCCCTGCGTCTTGATGGCATTAGTACAGGACGTAGTCGAATGGTTGGCTGCTAGCGGCGGCGGGTACAGGTTCTGCGTCAAACGCTTGAACTTGAATATCATGTATTTGTGTGTCGTGCGACTCGGAGTTGACGTGGAAAGTCGAATACATGACGCGAACGTGGAACCGATAACACTATTATACAGCAGCAAGCGTCTCATATTTTACGAGCGCTGTGTCCAAAAATGGTGCGGTCGTCCAGATTGGGGACTTCTCGATAAGGAGGGCGCGCAAAGTTACTTGTCCGCGCTAACTTGCCTAACTTGTTTAACTTTTTCCCCGCCAAATTTGTAGCGTTAACTTGCGTAACTTGCGGGCGCTTGGATCGTTAACTTGGATCGTTAACTTGGGCTTGGTCGATGCTTGAGTCCACCCCTACACTGGCAATTGCAACACTGGATTTGCCCTCAGTACATACCGTTAGGTCACTGTTGCTAGCCACATAAAATGGGGTTCGTAACCGACTCACTATGTGCACTACGACTGGAACAGTGACTCGGACTCGGATAACACCGTACGCCGCCGGTTCTGCTTCGCTGGGAGGAGGGCTACTAAGTTAAGCAGTGAGCTGTTCACCGTTGTGTTTGTCCGGTACTCACATATGCTTCCCGCCGGCTCCCTGGAGTAGCCAGCTCTTAATCGGGGAGTAGGACGTGCTGCGTCGACGATATCGTTTGTATAAGCGCCCAAACGACCTCTACTCATCGAACATGCTTCATCTCATTGCGCGCACGCATTCAGGTGTTTTATAGCATAGAATGTAAGTACGACATTCAATAAATACCATTTATGGTGCGCCACCGATGTTCGGGCCGTCAGAAGAAATCCTCGATGTGTCCGCTCGTTGTCAGGGTCCTCACACCGCGACTCTGATTCTCATCTCCGTATTGATCATGTCCTGTACATATTATCTGACTGCAATGGTACATTGGTTGTTCAACTAGTCTCCTCATTGCTAACCTACAATTCGATTCTTGCTACTAACTTGCGAATCGTTGCTAACTTGGTGCTTACTTGGTGCTTACTTGGGCTAACTTGGTCGTAACTTGTGCCAACTTGCTTGTAACTTGTGCTAACTTGTAACGTAACTTGTAACGTAACTTGTTATGTAACTTGTAAGGACACTTCACTAACTTGTAATGATACTTCATTAACTTGTATATTGACCTTTATGTGTCGTACTAGGGATCTTTGGCTGAGCTACTGTGGCCTAGTCTGATGCAGAGACACAAGGGTAACGGTACGAATGCAAATTTACACAACTACACCACTGTACTGTATCGTCCATCTAACCTTTCTTTGTCTTCTTCGTCGTCGACCCGCTAGCCATCATAACACCAGAGAGCCGGGCTGACTTGCGCTTTTTGCCAATCTCCTCCTCGGGCTGCTCTCCCTGCTTGATGCTCCCCCGTGTCGTGGTGCCGGACTCGGACACTTTCCCTCCTTCTCTTGGTCCATCAGCAGTCGGTGGTATCGACTTTTTAGCCACCGGTCGTGGTCGAGGTTTGGGGCCTCGGAGTTCGGCATCTGGTCCCGCTCCATCAACTTCCTGAACCAACGTCGCAAAGGGAGTCCCTCCTGTCAGTCCGTGCTCGCCTGGCTCAACCTGAGCTCCCACGTCTGGCCATGCATATGCATCCGTTCCAGGCCTAGTTTCCACGAACGCAAGCGGGGGATCATAGCGTAAAACAAGAGCATCATCTTTCTGCACTCTCTGTTTTGTTGGCTCCAATGACGGCTGGGATTCTTGCCCGTCCCATGAGTCCGTGATTCGCCAATGCAGGCATGCTGCATAGGCTTGTTCGGGAACTGTCATGCGGCGTGTGATGCGAAGTGATGGCTGGAATGGTGCATCCGCTGCTGCAAGGATGTCGTTCTGGGAGTCAGACCAAGTACCAGATGCGCTACTGGAAAGATCTGCTGACAACTCCAAGTTGTCTAACTGTGAGTTCTCGGCTCTCTGGGCTTTGACTTGCTCCTCGTGGGCAGTAGTTTCGTCGAGTGCTCCAATTACTATACGATAGATCTCGTAGTCATAGGACGGCGATTTCTGCAGGTAGAGCCGAAGAATAACGAGCCGAAATAGAACAATTCCAGGACCGTTCACGAGTGCGGTGATCCAATCGCCTGTCCATGCTCGTCCAGTGCCAGGCACGGGTAGTGTACCTGATACGAGCATACGCCGATACATGATTCTATTCAGGAGGGTGATGTAAGTATGGATTAACGAGTCGTCCCCTGGTAATACAAGGGCATTGAACTTCTGAACGAAGTCTAATGAGTCGTCGATCTTGGGAATACCCTTCCGTAGGCCCTCGGTGAACTTCTCGATAATAGGATGTTCGCGTTCCCTGCACAGTATGCCAAGTACTGAGGGAAATGCGTCTTCAAGCGCAGTGGTGATCTCGGCATTTGTATAGCTGTATAGGTCATGTGCGTTGTCAAAAAGACGCAGTGGCCACTTTATCATGCCTATACGCTGCAGTAGGTGCCATGATAACGTGAGTTATCTCCAATTCTAGCAGGAAATTCAGATGCTTACCGCTTTTCTCCCATGAGTCCATTCACGATCTCGAGCAGCGGCAGCGCACCGGTGAATAGGAATCTTGATCAGATTCGACTTTGGCTGCTCCTTTCGGCTGCCCCGTCTGCCTGAACCTCCATAGTGATTACCATAGTACCACTCGACAACTGCGTTGAAACCTTCACGCCGAAGTATTTGTGCTGGGTAGAGTGGACCATCTGGAATCGTCGTGTGAAGAATGTATTGCCCTATACTGGAATCCAAATGATCAGACTCGAAGCTCGTTGTCACATTGATATAGAAAGCGATTTGATGTGTCCGGCGACTCCATCATGACTTACATAGAATCGTCCCATAAGGGTGTGTTTGTATCGCACCGTGGACAGTCCCAACGTGCATCGAGATTTGCAACCGCCGATAGAGGGAGACCGTGTTGGACTCTGATGCAGTCTTGATGGGACCACTCGCCACATGCACTGCATTGGATCATGTTACCAACGTCTTCAGTTATGTCGCACCCACTGCAGTTGACAACCGATTTGTCGCCAGAGCTTGCAACAGATGGTTCGGCACTGGGTCGGTAATGAAGCTGGCCTATTCCCTGGAGAAAGGTTTCGAATTTCTGGTCCTCTTCGAGGTCCCCGTGCTTGTTCAGAAGTGATTGAGGGTTAGTGTGACGTGGAGGAGACACATTAGGACCAGCCACGGTGGGGCCTGGATTGCCTTGAGCCTGTGTCTTATGACGATACTAGGTAAATATGAAGGCATGAGGTACGAGTTGACCATACTACGCACCTTTGACTTCGTTTGTTTTGGCTTTCTCACAGCCTTTCGGATCTGAGCAAGAGGCTGTCCGACCGAAGAATCATCTGAGTTATCGGAAATCTCAATGGGCTTCTGCTTAGCGACTATGTGTGAAATATCTTTTGGCGTGTTTCTCAAATATTCAATGTCTTGTTCGGTAACCTGCGTATCAATTATCAGTGTAGCCGCGAAAGTAAGTTTACTTAATAAAATGTCGCACATTACTCTCAGAGACACGATGATACAAAACCATGGCGACTCCGGCAGTTGGTGCAAGAATGGCTTCTTTGGGTCCTATATCGGCCAGGACTCCCTCCCGAACCATGTCGTCATACAAGTATGATCGGTCACCAATGATAACTTGAGCCGTGTAGTGAGCTCGATCTTCATGGAAGATGAGCCTTCCAAAAAGCTCATAGCGCACCGATACCGCCGGTTGTGATCCCCACTCTGCTTCAAGACTAGCCGGATTGACGTATCCAGCAGCGTCATGTCTCTGCGACCAGACATCAAAAGCGATTGTGAACTGAACTGGAGAAGGATTGATACTTGCCGATTGGGGATCGCTGTTGTGAGATGTTTCAGGCACAACGTGTAATACACGCGGCCACTCGGTTCGGATGGCCTGAAGGGTAGTATCTTGACCACATTGTGGATACGCGCAAGTGGGAGGTTCTATCTCGCAGAGTCGTTCGCCCGAGTTGTATGATGCGACAGAACTCCCCTGAAGGCGAGGAAGAAGGTGCGAGAGATATCTTCCAATGTCGACACCCGGGCCATCATCCAATCCGACAGTGTCAAGTCCACATGCAAGTCCAGCGCGTGCGTTGTCATGACTGCACAGTGGAAGGATAGGTGTGGGGATTGTGGTGTAGGACGACGTATCGTGGCCATGAGTGCAATTGAATAGAACACGATGACGAATCGCGAACTGTAGCTTTGCGCGCAGGGTCGTCTTATCCTACAAGGCAATATAAGCCTCTAGTTTGCTGACTTCTGCAAAGGAAACATACCATGATCGCATTCTTGAACACAGCTCGAGTCTCCCCGAAAGATGCGGGGCCGTCACGAAACGTCTCGAGTGCTTGATTGTTAGGAGACTTCGCCCACTCGATTACCGCATGACGAACTGCACGCTGGCTGACATCAAGGATATCGAACCCTCTCGCAATGTTGTCTTCTTCTGCATACCACACTTCTCTGGTTTTGCCTTTTAACGATGACGCAACCTGTGCACCGGGCTGCTTTGTAGGAAGTCCAGGTGCTGCTATCCAGCTCGCTCGGTTCTTGAAGTTCAAGCAAATTGAGTGTAGTGGACTGCCGAGCATTGCCTGATCTCGGAGGAAACTCAGCTGCTCCTCAGTTGTCCACCGCGAGTATGCCTCGAACCATAATTCGAGTCCTACATCAATGAAGCAAGAGTTGTTAGCCCACTGGTACGATTGAAGCCGACGCAGCTGAGCACGACTCGGGTCTACTAGCGAAAGCGATCGCGAATCATCTTCTGCTTTGAATGCAGTCGCCGTGTTCTTCGGTGGGGTAGGTGTGGCGACGGTTTGTTTCTTAGTACCGCTGCTGCGATTTGAGCCTCGAGCTCGCCGCTTGCCAGTGCCAGATGTGGAAGCTTCTGTGGCCTGTAAGCGTTCGACTGTGTCGGGAGCACGCCCATCGTTCTCGTAAAAATGCACATTTCGCGGCGGCCGTTTCGTCTCTATTCTTGCACTCGCAGTTGCATGCCCATCTGTAATATTCAGGTGTTAGAACGTCACGCTAATGCTTTCGCTCATCAAAAGTAAAATGATAACTATACCAATAATACTCTTTGTTTCTCTTTCCAGGGCCTTGACGTGTAAATACAGGTTGTGAAGCCCGGGTATGATATCCTGATGTACTCCTGTACCATGATGTAGTTGGGAGTGGCGATTCTCAACAGGGTTGGAAGTGTTGGGCAACTCGCGAGCTAGTGCAGTAGACATAGAGCGCTTGGCGGGAAAGATCATCGAGGCGAACTGTTTCGACAACCACCAAGAAAGCCAAGAATTGACTTTCGGGAAACGCTTCCGCATTGTGTGAGCAGCATCATCAAATTCCTCGGACGTGGTGTCAGAGGAGAGAAATGTGGCGATGAGGTCATCGAAGCTTTCTCGCTGGTCAGGCGGAACTAGCTCATGGCTCTGCTTCACACGTTTTACCGAGGTGCGAAAATGACTTTCGCATCCCTTCTGGTGCTTTCGTGCTTCCTCGCATAGCTCTTGCCTCTGCGCTTCCTGCGCTTTGGGCCCAAGCATAGACCACTGGGGCATAGTACCGATGATGGCATCCGCGAACGCCTGTTCGTGAGCTAGACGTTGTGCAGCGGAGAAGTCGAAGACCTATATCTCAGTAAAACCATGATTAGAAAGGTATAGACATGAAGAGCTTAACACTTACACCGCTGAGGAGACGGCGGTCAAACTTATCACCGGCAGCCTTGATGAGATCACGGTTTAGCTGAAGGAAGTGAATGCGATAGTGATCGGTGTCGACGTGAAACATCCAGGTATAGAGCACCGGTGCCCATTGGTTCGCAGTCAGGTTGAACATGCATGTTGTAATGACATTGCCTTGACTGAAAAACGAGTTATCACCATCTGTGACAGATCCATGTCGCCCAACGTCGGGTCCCTCAGCAGCAGCACGTAGCCAGTCTTGCACAGCGTCGTACAGCACCTTTCGCATAAAGTCTGTTTGTACGCAGATGTAGGCGGGGCGAACAAGTCCAGACCCAATGAGGAACGGCTCCTTGATAGTCTCCTCGAAGAGCGTTTCAACGCCCTTTAGAAATCCGGCTGCTCCTTTGTGAGACTCCGGCTGCAAACCGAGACGTTCACGGCTCTTTGAAAGCGCAGCTCGAGCTTTCCTGGGGTTAGCTAATTTCTCTGAGATTTCTCCCAGCGGAACAGATCCAGGAGTTAGGGAGCCGGTGCGCAGTTGATGCGCGGAGGCGTCAGGACGAAGTGCAACTTGCGCATCTACACGCTCCTGCTCTTCTTGAGAGAGCCGAGCATCCGGAGGTTGACCGTGATCATGCTCGCCATGGTGCTCCCATATCAGGACAACACCGCCATCAGTTTGTGCCTCCCACTGGAGAGTGTAAGCACCGCATTGTATGTGTTGCAGTCGAGGGTCCCTACAGCGTGCATAGGTGCAGTTCTTGATGAGCTGCTGTTTCAGACTATCCGGCTGAGTGTATGGCCGCTTGAGAGACCGACAAGTCTCGCATTGCAAGACACCAAGACACCCACGCCGTTCAGCCTTTCGATTCGCAGATTCGGCATGCGCACGATTTCCAGTTGATCGTGTCACCCACTTCGTTTGAGACCGACGGTTACGTGGAACGTTTATAACGTTGTCGAGTGGGATTTCACGGCGCTGATATCCGTTGGGCCAATCTATACAAGGGGACCCCAATACTGTCAGAAACCGTGCTACGGTAAAGGTACACCGGCCCGTTATAATTGCCAGATTAAGACTCACCGGTTTGGTTTGTGGAATTACCTTCGGGAGACTCCGATGGCGCTGTGCTATGCAAGCCTGGCTCTGTGCCCACTGCTTCGTCCCGAGGTGGTGAAGCAAGCTGACTTGAGGTCGAAGGAACTCCTGACCGCCAAATACAAGGTGAATCAGTGGGCTGAATATTCAAAAAATTAATTGAGACTATGAGGACTCACCATGAGAAGAAACAGCAGGTATTGGTGATGAAGCAGCTGTTCCGGGAGGTACGAGCGAGGGGGCCGCAGGAGGTGGAGGATTATTACCAGCACTGGACCCGGTGGAGACAGGCCCTCCCGTAAACGGAAAGCTAGCTATATGTGAATGGAATCAGAAACGAACAAGAACTTATATTAACAGTAGAGAACTACACCCCAAATTTGACCGTTTTCCACAGTCCAACGTAGCGCTGGTGCATTGGCGCCTTCGAATACTTGAGCGGAACCTCTGCGCTGGAGCCCAAAGAAAGCTAGCGCAGCGTCAAGCATGATATGCCTAGCTGCTGCAGAGGATGATGAAGGTGGCGGACTGAGCTGTGGGACGAGATCGAGGGAAAATCATGGAAAATACTTAGCGCTCTCGATCAACGGAAGTAAATCGTCTATCTGGAGACGATCGCGGTGTAGTGTAAAGCAAGTCGTTCACTGGGCAAATGGGTAATAAACAAAACAAATAGATGACACGAACGTACTACAGACCAGGAATCCAACGATCCCAGGTGGACTTGTACTTGCACATGTACGACAGGCCCCCGCTGGCCACGTTGAGTTGATCCAGCGGACCAGCGAGTTAGTGGCGGCTTGCACGCATACGCGTAACAAGTGGATGGCATTCAAACTCGTCAAAGGTAAGGGCTATAGGACACAAAGTCCCATGTCCCGCACCTTAGACGAACTCGAAGCCATCTCAGGCCTGGCGTAGTCTCTCAACGTGAGGACCTACGAGATGGCAACAAGGAGCGATCGTGCATGACTGCTGTGTATAAAGCTGAAGAAATGTGTAGTTGTTCAACATCTGGTAAGTGCGGCGGACTAAAAGTAACGCTACCTTTGATGCTCGTCGTCGTTCAGGTCCAAGTTGAATGAAAGAAAAGGGTTGACATAATCGTCATCGCGTGGGAGCAGAACACCATCAGTAGACGGCACTCATAAGCCACGCAAGTCCGCTTACCTCAGCGGACAGATCACTCCTTCAGCGGGAGTCGAACTTACGCTCAATAGCCCGGGTACACAAGTTCCGCTGATGCAGCACGAAGAGTTAACCAACTGGGCCATAGATGCGTACAAAGCACACGCCGTGAATAGAATCTCATGGCCGTTCGGCTCGGATGTCCAAGCGCGCAAGTTAATTCGCATCGCACTTAACTTGCGCACGCGAGCCCTAACTTGCCCACTCAACTATCTAACTTGCATTCCGGTCTTCTGCTAACTTGGAAGTTACGCAAGTTACTTTTGTTAACTTTTTGCCCGCAAGTTAGCTAAGTTAACTTGGAAGTTACTTTGTTAATAGAAAAGTTAGCAAAAGTTACACGCCCAAGTTAAATTGTGAACCGCCCTCGATAAGTGGGGCGTCAAAGCTCAGACATATAAACCCAGACCAGAACGACCACCTCCCGCCGGTTCTTTTCTTGCCTTATTCCTTCCCTTCATCACCGTCTTACCTTCATGAATGACGATTCTGATTCCGACATTGAGTTTATGGGCTCAAGCTTTAGGGTGCGAGGCGGCGGTCACATACAAGGAGCACGAAGGGCACCGTTCACTGCGTCGGCCGATGTCATAGAGATCTTCTCTGACGACGAGGAAAATCGACGCCAAGCAGGGCCCGCAGTGCAGCGTAGACTAGCTGAGAGGCCCCATAATCCGCTCTTTCTGTCCGACAGCGAAGACGCTGGCAATGAGAAACGAGTCGCGCCACCCGTGCCGTCGACCGAAGGCGTGCAGGAACGCATTGACCGTTATGTAGTGAAGGTACTCGATATTATTCCGGACGTCGATCTCGCATATGTCACTGGTCTTGTGCAGAAGGGTGAGGGAGACGTCGTCGGGCAAGTAGTCAACCTCCTACTGGAGAACCCTGACTACCCGAAGGTGCAGAACAAAGGAAAGGGTAAGAGGAAGAAGGACGACGAGCGTGTAGAAGGGTGCCCAGGTGCATCGAAAGCGGTGAAGATCGACTACGCCAGTAAAGACAGACGACGTATGGGTGGGCCATCATACCATGAACTCGCCATCGTAAATCACAGCAATAAACTGAAGAGATGCTTCGCCAGCTGACAGAGTTTCCAGGAGCAACTACGTGCTAGCTTCCCTTGCACTCCAATGGCGCATATCCGACGGACTTTCACTCAGCACAATGCATTCTACGCCCCGACCTACCTCGCCCTGGAAGCGGAACTTCGCAGTGGCCAGCTTCCGTACCAACGTCTTACCAGTGGTTCGGCGTCATCTCGAGCCAGAGCGAAGGGCAAACAGGCTGACCGCGTAGACGAAGAGCTGGAGAAGGAGAAGCGTTGGATTATTGACAAGGCTGAGATGGATACGGTCGCTCGGGATGAACAGCTGACGGAACAGGTCCAGGATGCCGATGACTGTCGAATAGAGTGCGGGTGCTGCTTTTCCGAGTACTCTCTCGTAAGTTGCTTCCCCCTTTTATTCCAGCATATATTGACGACGATATGGATCTCAGCGGAAGATGATCCAATGTCCCGACGCTCATATTTTTTGTAGAGATTGCATGACTCACTACTCAGAGACCAAACTCGGAGAACACGACATAAACATCATCTGTATGGACCAATCCGGATGCAAGCTCGCCTTCTACGAAGATGAGCTGAAGAAGTTTCTACCGGAGAAGTTACTCGAACTGTATTTTCGTGTGAAGCAAAGGAAGGAGATCGAGGCCGCCGGTGTCGAGAACCTGGAAGAATGTCCGTTCTGCGATTATAAGGTGATCATCGAGAACCCCCACGAGAAGCTGTTCAGATGCGCGAGGGATGACTGTGGTGTTGTCAGCTGCCGGGCGTGCAAGAAACCTGTATGTTAGGTTCGTGTGCGTATGTGTGCGGTGTGCATGCTGAATTACGTATCAGGACCATCTGCCAAAGGGCTGTCAAGGTAACGTTTCAAGCGTCGTATTGCTCTTTTCTCGGTCTAACTGGTTGTGCCGTTGCACAGAGGCCGAAAGCGACAAGACATTGCATGCTAGACATGCCGTCGAGGAAGCCATGAGTGAGCGATAGACTCTTGATAGACAACCCTCTGACAATTTTGGATAGCACGAGCGCTGTTAAGGAACTGTCCACGCTGCAGTAAAGGTCAGTAAACAAACATCAATTCTCTTCTTCTGTGGCGGCGACTTACATACAAGCTATTCCTTATAGCCTTCATGAAAGAGGCTGGCGTACGTACCTTCCTTCGTTAGACTTACTATCATTGACACGTCTGCATCCGATTTTAGTGCAACAAGATGACCTGTCCCAACTGCAAGACCTTATCCTGTTACATCTGTCGCAAGATCATCAAGGGGTACAACCACTTCAACCAGGTTCGTCTCCATACGCAGTCGGCCCGGCGTGGCTAATACACTCCGCGACTGTAGATGCCAGGCAATAATGCAATCACAGATCCCAATAAGTGTTTGTTGTGGGACCAAGTTAACATCGAACAGCAACATGCTGATGAGGTTCGTAAGAGCAGCCTCGGTGCCGTCAACACTCGCTACTCTGCACATATTGACAAGACATCTGCCTCATCAACAGGTGGCCTCTGCAGCCAAGAAAGCTCTCGAGGAGATGAAACGCACCAATCCTGGAGTGGAGGAAAAGGAGCTTCATGTCGAACTGCCGAACGCCGTCGCAGGCCCCTCGAACATCGTAGCCCGTCCGGGAGCGCAAGTCGTCGGTGGTGGTGCTGCAGTCGTACGCGGCGGCGGGGCTCATCATGTACATGTGCACCACCACGCCGCACCGGCACTGGCGGTTGGGCCGGCCCGCCACGGATTCAACGCCCAAGTCGATCAACAACGGCTGCTGGCCCTCAGACAGAAGTTCGAGAGGGAGAGACAGCGCGTCCGGGCTCGGCATGCCCAGGAGCAGGCGCAAGCTCAGGCCGCACAAGCTCAGCGGCCATAGGAGCGTCGCCTCTGAGGCCTGAGGGCGGACGTTGGGCGCCCTCCCACCGCACCTGCCCCCGTCGCTCAGCAACCTGGGTATGTGTCTCATATCAATGGATAGCCTGTGATGCCGCGAGAGGTACTTAGCAGGGCGAATACAGAAATCCACAGGGAAGAATACAGGTCTTCTCGAAAGCGGAATGCAGGAGTTTCCGACATACATGTATAATTATAAGAGTTTAGAGATTCCCGAACGGACGAATATCAGAATACAGACATATATATAAGAACGGGAATCCGGATTTACAAAGACAGGATTACCTCAGCTTTTTTCGGTGAGAAATACGTCTGAAAAAGGACGCCTTTTTCTTCTAGAAAAACACGTGGGAAATAGATCCTGTATTTACGAGCCCTTTTTCTCGAGGAAAGATGTCATCAAAAACGTGGAAAAACCCGGCAGAAAAATGCCGACGATTGCCGTGGCAAAAGCGATCGAAAAAGGTAAGGAAGATGTCAGGAAAAATGTCAAGAAAATTCAGTGGCAAAAGAAGTTGTATTTCTCACAGTTTTCTGGAGGACAAATACATTGGAATTGTGCTGTATATTTCAGTCGGAAAAGTGGGGAAAAATAGCTACCGTTTTTCACTCCATATGTTGAGATATTTCGGAGGGAAATATGGCGCTGGTTACGCAGTGTGACAGTAAGTATTATTGTTTACTCTAGTAAGAAAGGTAACAAATACTACTTATGTATATAATAACTGTAACAAAAGTTTGTTAACTAGAACTTCAAAATACAAAAAGCACCTTTATTTGAATGATCTTTAAGGTAAGTTTTGAAGCTTTATTAAAGTAAGTAGTATCAATTATGTTTGTAATGAGAGTAAAAAAAGTCAACATATAAAAAGTTGAAACATGAAAATTGAAACACATTAGACGTGATCTGAAGTATGATTAAATAAAATGCAACATAAGTTTGAATATGTTATTAGTGTACATAAAATTACTTATGTACATGAGAATAATATGGAAAGTAGGGCACAAAATGCATGTAACTGCTTTTATACCATGTCTAATATATGTTTAAAATTGTTATCAATGGTTATGTTCAATCACATTAAAAAATTAGCTCGTTGTGTGCCGACATATAAGAGTTGCCTAAAAAGGCAATAGGATCAGTAGATTATGGGCGCTTATTTTGACATTTTTATACACTTTGAATCAGATCACATGACATCAATATTTTTTGATGAAAACCACAAGTATATGTTTTCTGGACCGAATCTCTCCTAGGATTCTAAATTTATACTCAGAATTTGGTCATAGTTCACCATTCATTAAGTATAGGCTGTTTATTATATACACTTTACAAAACATAATATCATGATTCAAAATATCAACTCCTGGTGAGTTTATCCCTCTGCAGAATTTTTAATTCAAGCTAATCAAATCAGTAGTCAAATGTGATACAAATGGCTTAAATAACTATCAAAACTTTTATATGGTTTCTTTGTTATGCCTAACTATTTCTCTTTGAAGTAATACTTGACGCTTATTCCTGCTTCAATTTACACCAGCTTTGTAAGTAACTTTATATTTGTTAGAGCAATATATATTGATGTAGAAGGTGTTTTCTGTTCTTGAAACTTATTAAAAATCTCAGGAATCGTGACCTGCCACTTGATGGCCTCACTCCCACAAGTGGTCATTGGTGAACCACCTGACTACTGTGTTTGTAACTGCAGCTGTGTTTACTGTACTTTTTTGACCTTAACAGGAGTCATGGGTCACGGAGAGCCCTCGCATGATGCTACAGTAGCGGCAAAAAGTCCTGCAACATTCTTATATGGAAGGTGCACTTTGTACGCTTTCGTTGTGATTTCGGGCAGCGTCAATGTACGTAAAATCACCAAAATATTTACTGTAGGAGTAGTTGATATATACTGTAATGCTGCGTAAAACCCGCCCAAGATGAATGAGGGTACATTGAGATATACAACACATACAACAACTACCATAAATCCTGCAGTTGGACAAATATTACCCTCTGAATCAAGCAGGAAACAGTAGGTCTGTAGCTGATAATAATGCTCAAGTACTCCTTGACACAACCCTGATGTGATTGGATGATTCCGCTGAGAAGGTGGCTTGAGAGGTTGGCTCAAAATATACTGTCTTTACGTTACAAATCACTACATGCTCATTAAAATTTGGGAACCAGGCAAATTGGATCCATAAACATTAATACAGGCTACTATAGATGCCAAGATAATTATGGAATATAAACTGAGAATCTGCATGTCCATGTACAATTTCTAGACACAAGAGAGCTTTCAGGCCAACCACAGATGCACAAATTAATCCACCTAAGACATTGATTTTGGAATGAAATTGTGCAGGCGCTCTTTCACCATGTATAGGAGCATCTTATCCTTGCGATATGCTATAGAACTATTGTTCCCTGCGTGATTCAGAGGGTAATATTTGTCCAACTACAGGATTGATGGTAGTTTTTGTATGTGTTGTATATCTCAATGTATCCTCACTCATCTCAGGTAGTTTTTACGCAGCATTACAGTATATATCAACTACTCCTACAGTAAATATTTCGGTGACTTTACGTACATCGACGCTGCCTGAAATCACAACGAAAGCGTACAAAGTGCACCTTCCATATAAAGATGTTGCAGGACTTTTTGCCGCTATTGTATTTGGACACTTGTCACGGGTCACGGTGAGGGTATGTTGTTAAATTTTGGTGGAATGGGGCACTACCTCGTCTCATACGGTCACAATTTTGGCGGGCCTGCGGCACCCAATGTTGGTAAAGTAGCGGGTGTCACGGTCCTACCCTCGCCAACGTTGCTAAAATTTAGCAACACACCGTGTCACAGGTCACACCCAGCCCCGTTAAGGTCAAAAAAGTACAGTATTGTGTTCTCGGTGTGTCTGGACTGTGTTTCTAACTCCCCCTTGGTTTCTTTGCTTCTTTCCTATGTTCTGTTGTGATTGCTTTGAGTTCCTTTTGCACTGTGCTTGTTCCACCCTCTCCCTACAGTTTCTACTTCATATCATCTGTTCCATTGTGGTTCCATTCTGTTGCACTGAGCTTACACTGTGTTCTATCCATTACATTCCACCCTTCTAGCTGTGCTGCTGTTGCACCCTTTTCTATTCTGTTTTGTCCATTTTACGTGTTCCATTCCATTCCGCTCTTTGTATTCCATCTGTTCGTTGTGGCTCCATTATTCTTATTGCAGTTTCTATTCCTGTATAGAGCTTATAGAGTCAGACTTGGGACTCAGAGACTCCTCACATCTTTCATACACTCCCCCCATTATACTAGCCACATTAATGCTCCTTCTAGGGGTTAGGTGGTTAGTTGGTTCAACTTGGTTGTCTTCCGGATGCAGCTAGATATCTTAGTGCGCATAAATTTCATAGTTTTGTCCAGCATGGACCATCAATCAAAGAGACGTGTGGCAATGTCATAAAAATATTAAAAATAACACCTTGACCCTGTTGCAGGCACTATTCAGGCAACAAATACACACAAGTAGATAGGCAGTGTCCAACCTTCCAGTTTGGGCAAATGTCAGAGTTACTCTCGTAGAATATTTGTAGCACAGCTGATAAACACAGGATAGCAGCATAAATATGTATTTGTATAGAGAACATACTTAGCTATACTGGTATCAATTTTATGCTCATTCCCGCTACCAGCGCTAGCTTGGTAGAGGGTCTTAGGGTTGCAGGGGCCCACTATTTGGCCAACTTTTACGCCAAAAACGCAACGTCACGTGCCCTCACCCAGGAATTGCGTGCTCGGTCGCTCTGTGCCTTCGAAGACCCCGGACCACTCCCGCGCGCTTGTGAGAGTACTGGATGATCTTCGTTTGAACGACATATATATTGGCATGCGAGAATATACAGCCTTGTTTCATTCTGTTAGCAATTTAATGTCGGTGATGCATGGGTTCGCTGGGGCGCATGAAGCTGCTGGCCGGAGCGCCGAAGGCGCGAAGGCCTGCAGCGGCATGCGCCGGCAGTGCAGGACCCACAGGGTAATTACTTGTGTTCACCATGACTATGACTGTGACACTGCGAGTTGCATAAATATTCCCCAATGCACCTGGTAGCGGGTTTTGCTGCGAGTGCAGCCCTACTTATACATTCCCTGATAACCTTTGTATATACCCCTGAATGCTTAGAGACGCCAGCTGAATCACAACGCAACCGTGGGAAACACTTGTGCGCGTTATGTCACGCGTCTCATCGTACGTGTTGAATTAGTGCACTCAAGCTGTTACACAATCCCGAAGGTAAGACAGTCTTGTAGTAACGAACCGCTGTCCCCGATTTACAGGAGTTTTCAGATGACTTTAGAGCCACAGCTTCGACAAGTAAAGGACGCTCTTATATTGAAAGAATCGGAAGACACGTGGAATACCATTGCGAACGGGCTTGAAACGCTGAAACGGATTGTAGAATGGAACTCTTCGGTTCTTCCAGACGAACTCATACTTGCTCTACGTTCTCAAGAGCAAGCTATCAACAGCGCCGTCTCTTCCGAGCGATCTCGCCTGTCTGGCCATGCGATTGATCTTCTTTCAACATCTGTTATGGAGCTCGGAAATGCCTTCAATCCATTGCTCCCACTGTTTGTGCCGACTCTCCTAACACTCTCGTCAAGACCGAACAAAGTTTTCGTGAATCGTGCACGAACTTGTCTCAAAACCATTATCTCTTCCACTCAGTCTCCGTGGCTCCTGCCGTTTCTCGCGCAGCATGCGCACGATAAAGCGGTATCAGTACGCCTGACGGTAGTTGAAGCGGCGTTAACGTATCTCAACTGTGCAAACCCACCAGACGTACAGAAGGAAGCTCGCGCCAAAGAGGTGGAATTGCTCATCAAAACCGCTGCGGTGGATGCCAACGCAGACGTTCGAAAATACGGTCGCCAGATGTTTGATGCCTACAAAGTATTGCTCCCTGAAAGAATCAACAGGTGCGATGTACGTGTGAGTCGCGTGAATCCAACGGCTTACATCCAGTTAGTTTCACAGCACCCATGACTCCTACTATTCGGAAGTATCTTAATATAGGGGCTACTTCTGGTCTATCGTCTCAGCCCACCTCACGCCCGACGTCCTCCCTGTCTACAGGCTCAGGCAATGACAACAAACGAAGTCAGCCGGAGGTCGTCCGCTCGACTAGCACATATCGATCTGGCAATCCCGTCGCGTCGGCTCGGTCTCGCTCGGGCTCTCAACTGAGTGTGTCTGGGATAAATACTGCTCTGCCGTCGTCAACCTTGCATTCACGAGACATAGCCCAAGCTCCGGAACGATCTCGTAGTCCCGCAGAATCGTACAGTAGTACTACCTCTGCGGAAAGCATGGTCACAGCATCATACTCCAAGCCCCTTGGCGTAAAGCGTGTCGAATCGCAGCCTCGTTCAAGACATGATGGTGATATGCAGCTACAGAAGCCGAAGCATGGCCCTCTCAGGCCCGGCCTAACCCAGCATCAAGCAGTCCCGATGACTGCCATTCAAGTTCACGACGACATAGTGCATGGGCGTGCCAGAGGCGCAAGACGTGTGCTGCGTCCGGAGCAACTGCCAGAGGCTGAGCTGATGACTCATTCGAAGGGACCTGTCCGGCCGTCTTCTCAGAGCGTGCCCAACCCCATGCCGACCAACGCATCCTCTGTAACCGCTCTGACCCTCGCGGGAACTGAAAGGATAAGTCACCCCTCATCCGGCGTAACAACCGCACCACGAGCGGACCACACCGCAAGTTCATCGGAAAAGCGACCAGGGAAATCTAAGCCCCCGCCACCTGTGTCTAAACCACATCCCAAAGCTGACAAGCCAGCTGGCAATCCCCAACATAGAAAAGAGGGCAGCCGTCTTACGAAACCTACTATGTCCCAGCTCGCGCGCCAAAGCACCACGACTGTTTCGCATCAACCACGAGTCGAGGCCGCCATGAAGGCGAAAAGTCACCCACCATCCAAGGCAGCAAAAGATTACAAACAAGGTCCCGCCTTACTTACGAAATCGAAGCCGTCATCTACCTCGCGAGTCCAGCGGGACAATGTCATCGACCCCCTCATTTCAAAGATCACCCAGCCTGCGGAGATTCCTTTACCTCCATCCCCTACAGAGCCTTCATCATCGTCAGTGGCTTCAACGGATCACACTACAGGCAACGCACTTCCAGCTACTCAGGATAATGAACTAACCCCGCGACGCATCACATCTTCAGAAGCACGCTCTTCTGTCGATCCCGTAACACCGGTGGCTGCCAGAACACTACCACCAATACCTTCCGTGGAACAAACACCCATCACCGCTTTGGTGGATTCAATCAGGGACGGGTTCATCTTCACACCGCAGGCTAATGACAACTTTGCCGATGATTACGACGAGGAGGCGGATGTCACCTTCAGAGCTGACAACCTGCCGCGTTGGCACGTCTCCCCGCTAAACTGGGCACGTAAGGCTGATACGCCGTAGCAGTGGCATGCGGAAACGTTGTATCGCGATATTAGAACGCATGTATACATTATTCCTGAGATACTGACAGCCTGCAATGATATGCTATGATTCCACCGCAACGTTTCGCTGCTCCGCCATGTGAGGGTGACTAACAGTGAGTGAGTAGATTGCCCCTCACAAACGTCGAAACCACGTACCAGCTCCTCTGATTCTCGCATCTAATGGGAGAGGTACTTCCGAGACTTTGCGGCCCTCCGTAGTAGTATTTTCCTCCCATTTACGCTGCGCTTCCTTGCAAGGAACCCGTGTTTGCGCTTCCGTTTCCGCTGCGAGGGTTGGTACTCTGCACCCCGCGAGGCGTGCCGGACTTGTTGGACCATAGTCAGTACCGGAGACGGTGTGCTGCCACCAAGCATAGTTGACGGCGAGACGGCGAGTGGGTTACGAATTGTGCACACGAAAGACATTGAGCTTCGAGCGAAGTCTGCAAAAGTAGTTCTCCATGACGCCGTCGACGGGGGCACGGCTTTGGGTAGCGTCACCGCACGAAGGGCAGAGGGTCCTTGCCTGAGGACGGCGGCGAGTTGATGGGGTATTCTGGGCATCGTCGCTGACGACGAAGAGGTGGATCTGTCCGGCGGCGGTGGTGGTCGCTGGGTTGGGCTGCAGAAAGGTGTGACTGGGCGTGTTGTGACTATTGTCACAGCACGTCACGGCCTCTGCTGTGTGCTAGCGCTGGCGATCTGCGCAACTTATGTGTCTGTTTTGACTCTGTCTGTTTCAATTCTGTTTCGGTCGGTTCTCTGCTTTCTACTCGTGTTATATTTTAGCTGGAAGACTTGCAGACGTTGTTGGCGGCGTCGAAGCGATGCCGATAACGCCAGGCAAAAGCCGTGCATCCTCCTCAGCACTACCCGCTCCTGGCAGGACCAGCGGGATTCCTACGCCAGGCAGACCGCGCTCAGCATCCAGCATCCACAGTAATTCTGCGGTAGGCTCGGGGGCAGAGGACGAGTATGTGTCCAGGGCATTCGCAGATGCACTCAAGGCGAACGATCCTGCAAACCATCGTGCCTCTCACGATTCATCTTTTCCTCCGTCTTCTCCCCAGTTTCCTGCTCACTCAGGTCGACGTTCCGTGGCAGGTAGGCCATCTTCGGTCGCTTCCTCATCATCCATTGCCAGCGTTTCCGCATCGCGCTACGGGAAGCCTCCTCCTCGTCCAGCAAGTCGTACTTCCGATGTCTTCACTAGAAGCTCCAGTCGGGCTGCTAAGACCTTTGATATTGGAGACAACGTACGCGTAGAGTCTCTCGGATTCGAAGGTATCTTGCGCTTCATAGGAGAGATAGACGGAAAAGCTGGAATTTTTGCGGGCGTTGAACTTAGCGGAGGATTTGCGGGCAAAGGCAAAAACGATGGCTCAGTCAATGGGTTAGTGAACTACGCCCATCTGCCATGTTTGTACTCCATAACGAAGGATACTGCAGGAAGCGATATTTCTTATGTCCACCCGGTTGTGGTATCTTCATTTTATCTTCCAAGCTTTCTCCCCCCACGATAGGACACGGCAGCCACTCACGATCAGCATCTGTCGCGTCAATGCGCAGTGGACGTGCAACACCCTCCTTACCTTCCAATGTTTCTAATGGTCGCAAGACGCCTTCTCACTCCGTCACTACTGGCCGCGTTACTCCTGCGGGGCGAATTACACCAGTTGTATATTCCAACAGAAACACACCAGCTACAGTCGTGCCTTCAGCTAGAACGAGGACAACCACCCTCACAAGAAACAATATCACCCCCGCCAAGAACAAAGCCCCAGAATCCATAATCACACCCGGTTCTCGCGCATCAAAGTATGTCGGTATGACGGCCAAGCAGCTCAGTACCAGCCGTGCCGATGCGGTCAGTCCAAGTAGGAAGTCCGTTGGCAGCCCTACGTCTTTTGGTCTTGCTTCGCCTCCTCATATACATCCCAATGCAACTTCACCAACTCGCGCTCGCACCATCAGCGGGCCTTTCACACCTCGAGGAACTCGTTCTCAAGGCACTTTGGCCGGAGGCACTCACGGAACGCCAACCCGAACGAGGAATGGCCCGGGTACACCTCGTGCACGTCTCCCCAGCTCAGTTTCCATGCCCCCTCCCCCCTCTCCCTCCGCTTCGTTGACTGGTAGAGCTGTCTCGCTCAATGACCCTTCCGCTAAAACAGATATTGACCTGGCTGTGAGCGGCAGGACCATTCAAGATATGATTGGAAATCTCATGTCCGGTCGATCTCCGTCTTCACGCCCACCTTCTTCAGCCTCTATCACCTCCTCATTATTCGCCGAACAACAATTGCAACTACAGAATGAACGTCTGCAGGCGAGGTTCGACGCTTTGCAAGACGAGAATAAGCGTCTGCGTGCTAGTGCAGATACAGCAGAGTCATCTATAGCGACAATGACAACCCGTCTCATGGCAGCCAGCGAAGCTGGCGAGAAGTCAGCCTCGAGGATTGTAGAACTAGAGTCTTCGTTGCGCGCAGTGGAAAGGACCCTCGGCGAGCGGGATTCCACGATCGAGGCCCTTGAACGATCCACGAAAGAAGCATGTACGGATGTCGAAAAAGTCAAGCTCGATGGAGAGGCACGTTTACGCGATATACAGTCGAAACTCGATGACAAAGAGCAACTAATTATTCAGCTGAAGGAGCTGATCGAGACCAAGGACGGCCTTCAGAGCGAGAATGCCGCGGTTTTGGCTGCCAAGGATGCCGAAATCATGTTGCTGGAGAGTCGAGTGCAGAAGGCATACGCCGAGCTAGAAGAGGAGCGACGTGACCTAGGATGCCAGGTCGATGAGCTAAGGAAAGCCGGTCAGGTATGTGACTCTGAAAAGAGGTCTCGTGAATGCGCTAACACGCATTGGTGCATACCCACAGGAAACGATCGCCTTGTACGAGGAAAGATTGAGTGTCGCAGACGCTAGGCGTTTTGAGTTAGAGGATCATGTTGCTTCCCTCGAAGAACAGCTACGTGTCCAAGCACGGCCAGTATCACCGGCCACCGTTGCACGACATGCCGTTTCGGCCGCAGAAATCGACAATGAAGCGCTCAAGGAGCAGGTTCAGCATCTGCAGAAGAAGCTTGCTTCACTTGAAGATGCTCTCGAGGATGCTCAAGTCTCTGCGGAGAAAGAGGAACTCGCCGTACGTGAGCGCATATTACGATACAAAGAACGCGAAGATACTATCAGAAAGGAGCTGGTGGAAAGTCAGAAGGAAGTCGAGCGAATTTCCAGATTGGAGGAGAGTGCTCGGATGCGCACTACAGAGATCGAAGAGGCCTTGCGCGAAAACACGGTTGCGTTGGAAAACGCCAGAGCAGAGATCGAAGGTCTTCGCGCAGAGATCGCCGTATGTTACTTTCCCAAGCGACTAATTAGTGTCAAAGCTGATATGCCGACGCAGGATTTGGACGGTATTACTGCCGTCGCAGGGAGTCCCCCAAAGGTACCAAACCGGTCCACTGGTAGGTATTTCCAAAAATTGTAACGCCGTATGCCCTCTAAATGTTTTCGGTCAGCACAACCTACAGGCGATTATGAGTTGCTTAAGGCCGAGAAGCACGAGGTTCATCCCTTTGCTGTCTCATCAGTTCTGTGCTGACGCTTACGCAATAGATTGAACAAGCTCGGAAGGACCAGGAAGTTGAACTCGCAAAGCTTCAGGAAGCATGCGCGACGTTACGCCAGACCATCGAAGAGCAGAGCTCTGAACTGGATGCTGCACGCAAGAAGCTCAATCGCGAAGTTGCTATTAACAGTGGTTCAGACTCATCGATACCCAATTCTTCACTATCCAAAGAACTAACTGCACTCAAGGATGATCTTAAAAGCCACAAGGAGGAGATTAAGGGTCACAAGTAAAATTACGACAGTTACTCATGTTGGTCGAATACTCATCATATTCTAGGCACATCATTCAAGAGCTGCAAAAGGAGCTTACGCAGGAGAATCAGCGTAATAAAGTGTTGGAGTCCGAGAACAAACTACTCCTTACAGAAATTGCCCAACTTCGCGAGGTATGTCTGAGAAATGACTTCTCAGCAGATGCTGACAACGCTTTTCAGGACATGAAAAAGCTTGAAGACACCTTTGAGCAGACCTTGATGCGCGAAGAGCAGGAGCTTGCTACAGACTTGGACGGAGAGGTGGAAGAAGATGGTATAACGTCGCAGAAATCTATGAAAGATCTGAAGGCGAGATACGAGGTATGGCACACACCGTCACTCCTGCTATCACGTCTCAACGTCGTCACGACAGGCGGAGATCGAACAGTTGCGAAGGAGTATATCTGAAGCAGAGATGAAGAATGCTCGAACCGTACACGATGTGAGTCCATCGAAATGCGTTGTCTCTTATTTGATCATCTCAAACCTTTTCCTCAGCTGAACAAGGAGATCGGGGAGTTAGAAAATCTCATAGAGACGAAGGTCAGAGTTCGCGGGAATTTTCATCACGAGCTCACACTCACCTTTTATTCAACCAAACAGATATACCGTGAGGTATGTGCCCTCATTCTAGGTGATATTTGTCAACCTAATAAGTCCATAGGACGAGCTTGAATCCGAAATCGAACGCCTGAAAGAGCGCCTCGCAAAATCTCAGAAGAAGGTCTCCAAGACGAGCCCCCCAGACGATATCAGGTCTTCAGTGTCCTCAGCCTCCACATTCACCTCGTCGACATCTATGCAGCCATTTCCCATGCAGCCATTCCCCACACGTGCCCAAAAGTTCTCCGACTCTGACAAGACAGATAGTGCGACAGGCGAAGATGTCTGCGAGATCTGTGAACGGCCGGGGCACGACATATTCACCTGCGATCTATTGAAGGATGAGAGGCCTCTTAGCGTTACCAGTCTAGGCGATACCAAGAACCTCAATAGCGACGAGGAGCTGCTTTGTGAGGATTGTGAGGAAAGGGGTCATACAGCTGCCAACTGCCCCCATTCCATGGACGTTTTCTGAGTTTATCTAGCTTCTCTTCGCCATCCTTGCTTACAGCCACGTAGTAGTTAGTCCCAGCCGGTACCCAGCCATTCATTCCTATCATTATTGCTTTTCTTAGTTTCTTGTTCCCATAACTTTTATCTACTCCCAATCATCTCGATACCACCGCATGTCCTTTCACTCGTTTGTATTCTTACAGCATGCATTCCCCTCAGCACTACCATTGGATGTCTGATCGGCGTTCCCCACTAATCCATAAATTAAGTAAACCTGTATGCCAGAGATAAACATATGAATATTGGATCCGCTCGAGATCTGCTCAGTAGCTTGAGCTCGTTGCTAATACATCGAATGACCGTGAGTAGCACCAGTCCAAAGACACATACTACTCTCTCTGTTACGTGACAAATGGTATTGATTAAAACTTGTCCACTATGACAAGTTGACCATGATTGGTACATACGTGTACAGCCGACTGCCAGGAACTGTCCCAAACCATCGACTACACTCTGTACTTAGTAATCGGATGATGTAGGCGCTTGCTTGGTAGATCGCCTTCGACTCTGACTTCCACCTTCATCACGCTAACTGATATCTCAGTGAATTCGATATGCGTTCTTACTACTATGACAGTTCCCCAGGAGATTCAACTTTGCCTCATGAAGGTGATCCAGTCGATCCTGCTGTCCTCGCAGCGTTGGGCGTACTGTTCAACCATATTCCCATTGATTCTGAAGGAAAGTGGGAGGCGCAGGTACAGCGTATTGCCACCAGCAGGGGATATAGATATTCAGATGTCGTGGAAACGAGTAGGAAGCTGCTAGGGGAGACGTATGACGAAACCATGGACAAGGTCTGGCGAGAGTAAGTGAAATCGACTTTGACAGCTTAGACAAATATATGTCGTCTAATCTTTGCAACGCCTGGCAGACATATGCACGAAGATGAAGAGATTCGTTACCCTTTGGCTGGAGGTGGCTATTTTGACATACGAGGTAACTGGCTTGTCAATATCAGGGGCACGGCTGAGGGCGGAAGCTAATCATTGGCATGATCGTAATCTTGTCGCGCTCGAACGCAGAGCTGCCCACCGACAAGTGGATACGTATCCACGTAGAAGCAGGCGATCTGCTCATCCTCCCCGCTGGCATATACCATCGTTTCGCACTGGATTCTGGCGAGTATATCCAGACAAAGCGGCTGTTCAAGGTACGCTCCTTTCAAACAAATTAGAGTTATACCCGAGAGCACCTTTTGAACAATAACAACCAGGAGGAACCAACATGGATCGCACATTATCGCAATGCAGAGACGGATCACAACCAACACAGGATCGAGTACCTGAACAAGCTCAAGTCCGCTGAGCATTTCGCCTCTTGAGGTTATAGTCAGCTCACACACCAATTCCTGCAACTTGGCGATGTTGGAATCTGTACTTGTTATTTGTATGTCTAGATCTGCGACGAGCTCGAGATATGTACCTAGTTGATTGCCAGCGCTAGCGAGATAATCGTTATTGGGCGCTTCGATTGCGGCAAACACCGAGAACTTTAATTTTTGTGGACGCTGTGCTCATCGTTCCTCACGTCCTCGACGACAAAGTCTTCACAGACAGTCGCCCTTGTCTCCTTTACATCTCATTACAAGCCAGCGATCGCAAGCGCATTATGTCTCGATTCTTCAGAAAAGCAGACGACTCGGACAGCGACACTGAGTCTTCCTCTGAGGAGGAGCTCATGTCCAGCGACGATGAAGCACCCAAGGCCGCGGCATCAACCGCAAAACCGGCGAAATCCCGTTTCCTTCGCACCTCTGATGATGACTCTGAGAGTGAGAGTGAATCTGACAGCGAGAGCGATGAGGAGAGTATGTCAGAGGAAGAGGGGAAGGGGAAGAAGAAGTCTCGATTCTTGAGGACTGAGGATTCCGACGAAGATAGCGATGAAGACGAGGGCAAGAGGGTGGTCAAGAGTGCGCGCGACAAGAGACTGGAAGAGATGGAGGCCTCGGGGAAGCAGATGGATAATGCTCTCAAGATCAATGACTGGGTTGCGATCTCCAATGGTATGTTTGCCTATCCACTTTCTGTATCCTCTGCCGTCTCATCTTGGGCCCAGAATTCGATAAGCTCGTACGGATGGTACAACGGCAGCAGAACCTTTCAGAGCCAGTCCCACCATTTTATCTTCGCCAACTCCAGAACCTTGAGGCCTCGCTCACTGCGGCTGTTGCAAAGGGAGAAGGAAGCCAAAAAGAAGATGAACGCCAGTAATGCCCGCGCCCCTCACAGCCATGAAGCAAAAGGTGAAGAAAGTGACGAAGGAATATGAGGCCGATCTCAAAAAGTATTCAGAGGTGTGTGTACAGCTATGATCAGCCGAATTCGTGTTCATTTGTCGTAGGATCCCGAAGCGTTTGAGCGTGAGTACAGCGCCTCAGTGGCGACTGAGGCTCCTACTGCACCGAAGCCCAGAAAAAGAAGGCTGCCGATGAAGAAGACGAGGGAGATGACGAGTTTACTACGTCGGAAAAGGTGGTAAATCCTACCAGTTCACGCCAGAAACCATCCTCAAAATCTCCAGGCGGTGCAAGAGGCTCGTGGAAAGAAAGGTTTGTATGCACATAGGACGCACATTACATATGCTGATATGTGTGTAGAACACGGATCGAGCGGAGCAAATACGTATCTTGGAGAAACTGCTCGAAGTCGCAGCAACGCCGTACCAACAACTTCGCGTTCTTCTAGCTCTTATCTCTGCGCGTTTTCGATTACAACTCCTCCGTCTCCTCGTATATGCCGGTGGAAATGTGGACCTCTGCGCAGAAGGAGGTCGATCTGCTCGTCGGTACCCTGGTTCACAATCCGAAGTATGCTGTTCAGGAGATAACCGAAGACTACGATGAACTTGTGGAAAGATCGCCTGACACAGAGAAGAACAACACTGTCCTCATTCGCGGAAGTATTATCAGCTTCATCGACCGCCTCGACGATGAATTCACCAAGAGCTTGCAACACATCGACCCGCATGGCACGGAGTACGTAGATCGCCTCAAAGATGAGAAGAGCCTCTACTGCACGATATGTCGTGCCCAAGCGTTCTACGAGCAGA